>CAUJRU010000136.1:1200000-1550601 GCA_963277665.1 Viscum album | reverse complement strand
CTTTACCCCTAACATCGTGACCCCCTCCCTCAATAGATGACCCTCATATTATGGAAATGAAGAAAGGGAGATAATGACCCATGAGTCCCGCCTCTAGAAGGCCCCGAGATGGCAAATAGGACAATGGGTATATAAATCTCACAATATGGGAGGTATTAACCTTTTTTGAAATAATATCAAGAGATATGAAGGATCATTCAAAAAAAACTCCATGCCATATATATAATAATGATAAAAACAATTCCTCATACATGTTTTGAAATAGAACCATTAAAATTACAAAATTCTCTAAATAAATACAAAAAATAAAGCTATGGAGTGACACAATTACTATCAATATCTAAACTAGTAATGTTCTACAAAGTCTACGAAGTCATCCTAGAATCCAAAAATAAGTATTTTATATGTGTGTTGAGTATAAAGTTATAATCAATATAAAAACCAAAGTCTCCCATTCAGAAGTGAAAGAAGCATGCAAATTCTCTTGTGAGAAAACAACAGATCCAAACATCACCTAATAGGAATACTAACCATCCCAACCTCACAAAAGGAACACTCAAAAAATAAAGAAATTTATGTAATGTAATATATAATTCACATCAATGAAATTGTACACTACACCAATTCCCACGCATTAGCCATTCTTTCCTATTGGAAAAAATCCTCATGCTCCCATATCTTCCAAAATTACAATGTGAAAACCCACCTACAATCACATGGGTATCAAAAAACACTCCAAATATCACTCATAGACTCCTGGGGAACATAACACATCACACCCCACCTATAGAAACTTAGGCCACAAACCACATCTCATCCACACCATAGAAACCTGGGCCACAAACCACATCAGATCCCACCTGCAGACATCTAGGCCACAAACCATATAACATCTTTCTTGCAGACACCCAGGAAAGCACAACACATCTCATTCTATACACAAAAACATGGTATACAAAATTCATCTCATCCCACCCGTATACACTTGGGCCACAAGACACACATCATCCCAAAGACACTAGATAGAGTACAATACATCTCACCTTGAAGAAACCTGGGGAAGCACAACTCACCCACAGACAACTCGGCCTCACAAAACACAACCTGCACAATAAATCATGGGCTATCACCACCTCATAAAGGGTGGGGGGAAGAGTGTGTGGCAATCCATCCATCTTCACACTGATATGTTTTGGAAAGACACCACCCATGATGATGGGGATGTTAGACAGATAGTTCCTTCCTAGGGTGGGGTGCGTACATAAATCACAAGGAAAGTTACATGTATATACATATATGATAATGTTGGCCCAAAAATGTTGGAAGAGAAGAAAGAAGAAAAAGAGGCCCTGCGACCTGCCTCATGAAGCCATTGCACGGAGTCCCCCCAAGCAAGGCGGCCACTGCGAACCAAAGGAGGCAGGACCCCTACACGAACTCCCCAGAAGTTTGAAAACCCACTGCAAAGAAAATGAGGCGGTACCCCTCCACGAACTCCCCTGATGTTCACGAACCCGCTGTGAAGAAAAGGAGTCGGTACCCCTCCGTGAACCCAGTTGACATTCGCGACCAGCCGTGAAGCAACTGAAGCCCCTCTTCACACCGCGTAAGCTCTGCTTCCTGGCGTCTCTTGCCTATAAATACCAAGTTCCCCCTGAGCCCCCCGGATGGAAAATCTAACCTTTCAGCTTGTCTACTCCCAAATCACGAAGCACCCTTTGTTCTACAAATCACGAGCTACATGAAGTACTTTTTCTTCGCGAGGTGCCTCTGCGTTGTCTCGTTTTGATCCCCTCTTCCAAGAGGGATGACTTTCGCGAAGCCTAAGGTCTTTTTCAAAGGAAGGGGATCCCCAAGGGGACCCGAGTTGTCATGAAGTGTTTATTATTCGCAAAACACCCCTCACGTACATGTGATCCACATGCCAAGGCATGGTCACTGTACTTCGCAAAGCACATTTCTTCATGACACTACACTTCGCGAGGCACTTGTGCTCTGCGAGGCAGTGCTCCACGAATACATTTCCACTTCGCGAAGCACCTCCCACTTTCACCTCTTCCCCATGCTAAGGATAAGGTACCCCAATTCGCGAAGCACACCCCTTCGTAAGTGCCTTTCACCACGCAAAGCAACCAGGCTCCACAAGGCCCCTGCCTATGGACTCCTCTGCATGGAAATTCCTTTTCATGTGTGACCCTCCAGGTTTGCACGATGTGCCTTCAAAGTCCTCCGGATGATACCGCTTGTAGCATTTCTTTTCCTAATGCATCTTGACATAGGCACTCTAATGGCTATTTATTCTTCGCATAGCCATGCTAATGTGGACCCCTCAATGGTTCGCTCTGCAATCCCCCTTTAGTACGGCATTGCCGGTACCTTCCTTCCCACAAGGAGAAGAGGTTACCGGTTATGTAAGTCTTAGGGGTGTGGAGTAAACCCACCTCATCCGAGCTGAAGGACATTAAACTTCCAATAACCCTTGTCCTCAATACATGACTTTAAACTGTGACATCTCCCCTCGCCTCCCACATGGGGTGCCCCCACCATGGACATTCTCCACGCCTCCCGGTCTCCACAAGGGATGGTATCTTCCTTCTGGGAGTGGTGTTTGTCCGCGGGGGAAAGGGAAGCCACCTTGGTGTAAGCCCCTAGCCGTTCTTGCAGGAGGGATAGCCCCCTGCTCCCTCCTTTCATCTTCGGTCCCCAAGGCCAGTGGAGGACGTGATAAGGAACAAGCCCCCCTCCTCACTTCCTGGGTTCCAAATACCTCTCCCTCTACGCTTTGTCGCCCTCGGGCCTCCATCCTGGAGTAATTCCCAGCACCATGGGCCACCCAACGCGTAAGCCCCTCTTCGCTTCCCACGGATTCACCCTTCGCGACGTGATCATCAGGTCGCTGTACCCTCTTGTTTCTCACACTGATCATGACTCCCATGAGCTTCAAGTGAGCATCGACCATGACACACCTTGGGCCGCCTCAGAGCGTAATCCCCAAATTCCCCTGTCCCGTATGACGTTAAACTGCATTCCAATCCAGCGGTAAGCTGTTGTGTCCAACCCGAACTACGAGGACTTTGATCTATGTCAGGGAATGGTACGTAGGAAGCCTCCATGAGGTTCAATCCCACAATCCACTTGGACTAAGGTCCTTATTAATGTTGGTTCTCCGACACTCCCCCGTCTCGCATGACATTAAACTGCATCCCAATCCAGCGGTAAGCCGTTATGATCCCACGATCTAGTTTTCTGACACCCCTTCGCATCGGTTCAACAACCCCTTTCCATCCTGAACTACAAGGAATTTTATCCATGTCAAGTCATGGTATGTAGGAAGCCTCCACTAGGTTCAAGCCCACTACCCATCAGACCCCCGGTCCATCTTCACATCGATTCTCTGACACCACCACCAGAACTACGGGGACGTTCATCCATGTAAAGGCATGGTACGTAGGAAGCCTCCATGAGGTTCAAGCCCCCACCCACCAGGACCAATGTCCTTATTCACGTCGGTTCACCGACACACGCCCATCTGAACTACGTGGTATTTGATCCATTTCAAGGCATGGTATGTAGGAAGCCTCGCTGAGGTATAATCCCACAAACCATTGGTCCCGACTGCCTCCGTGTCAGTGTGCCAGGCCCCTATTCCGAACTACGTGGACTTTAATCCATGCTAAGGCATGGTACGTAGGAAGCCTCATGAGGTTCAAGTCCATCATCCATCGGACCAAGGTCGATCTTCACGTCGGTTCACCGGTGCCCACCCAAACTACATGATCATTGATCCATGCTAAGGCATGGTACGTAGGAAGCCTCAAGAGGTTCAAGACCACCAACTGGTCATTTTTATCTTCTTCACGTTGGCTCATCCACACCCGGTCATCCTAGAGTCTAAGCCCCACAAATCCATTCCCGAACTACAAGGACATTGATCCATGTCAAGGCATGGTACATAGGAAGTATCTCCGAGGATAAAGACCAAAACCATCATCCATCCTAATTCTCACACAGGCTGTCACATCCCGGTGAGATCATGCCACCTCATTACCCTCCACAGTATTCGAGAAGTCTCCCACATGCTGGCCACAATATCGGTGTTCCCTCAAGGGGTTTCTTCAATCTGATCCACTCTAGCTAGTGTTCTGATCAGCCCGATCCATCTCTGCTAGATGTTAAACATGCGGCATACCCTATGTTGAACATGGGAAGCTGAGGAAAACCTCAGATACATGCCTATGGGATATGATTTCCCGCACTCGATGCGGGATGCCTCGGGCTTCCGCACCCTCGAGAAGCCCTATAATAAAGGACAAAAGACAAACATGCTAGTGATGCCTCAACATGACTACTCCCCCAACTGAAGGTTACTGCCCTAACGGGACCCCTTGGAATGTCCTGATAGAAGCAGTGTAATTGACTGGCGTCCATGGAAACATGGCACTGGGAAGAGTTTTATGAACTGCATATTAAATATATGAGGGAGACTCGGACTAGGGTACGAGTTTGGAGGAGGAATCCACAGAAGGAAGAACCAACTTCCAATCATCCCATTTCGATCATGGAGAAAACATCCCTGAATAAGGAGCGAATGCCGCCTGCCTTTGGAAAGCGGGAATACGGGGCAACAAAACTATGTCGACATCCCCTGAACACGACGGACTCACGCGCCCCGGCGAAAGCATCAGAAATAGAAATGGTGAACCCGACGTGAAATTCTTCTCCTCAAAATGGAGATTAGTAGTGTTCGAGACATCAGTAGAGTGACATGTCACCAGATCCAGATATATGGTGCCGGGTCCCGTCGAGAAAATAGCGGGCCTGGAGTGAAACTCACCAGAAGTTGGGGCAGTCAAAATGTTGGGCATCTCGGTCTGTGATGTTGTCAGCATGGGTCCCTCTTACCTGTCATGGAAGACAGAATGGCGCTGGGGAACTGGGTGTCGATTTATTTTTTCTGTCAGTACTAATGAGCTGACCTCCCTGCCTTCAGGAACCCAGTTTCTTCACCCGGAACCCGATCACCTCCTGCCCACCGACGTAGGGGCAGGGGACATCTCAATGCTGCTACCCCGCGCGGTTCTGCCTCTTCTACGACGGCCTTGACTGCCGTGACTACTTGTCGCCCATGCCCCCTCTCCCCCTCAAAAACTATCCAACGGAGGGTAATCAATGACCTTGTACGTAGGTACGAGGAGGAGGGGGTCATCCCTACGAGGGACATGGCCTACCTGGATTTAGAGGCATATGTGACTCGCCGTCAATGCCGCCCTCGAGGGCCACGCTGGGAGCCACTGCTCCCCACTCCAACCTTCAATCATTTCGGGGGCCTATCCCTGGAATGCCTCGACAGCTCCATGACCTACGCCGATGAGGTAGGGGATGTTTGGGCCTACCTGGCCAGAGTTCCATCCCAGGGATTCCTAGCAGGGGCCCCCACTAGGCTGTGCTAGCGCAGCCACTCGGTTCCCTGAGCTGAAGAGCAGGTAGACTACCAACCTGCACCACCGGTACTGGCCCGGCTGACTCGACGCCAGCATCGGGCATAGGCCAAGGAGAACGCCCATCAAGGGGCGTTAATGTCAGCGGCTACTATGGCCTGAGCCACCGCCGACATGAATCATCACCCCCTGCATATGCCAAGCAAGGGAAGCTATACGACTGACCCGAATCGAGGCCTCAACCACCCCACGGGCAAGCTGGGTCCACTCTCCTAGTCGCAAGAACAAGCAGTGGTCACCACAGACTAACCCATAGTAATGAAACCCACTATAGGGTCCCTCCATATGTAACCACCATGGAGGACGCGGGCCTTTCCCGCTCCCAGGCCCAACTCGGAGGTGTGCCCCGTGTTGTCTTCAACCCGAATGAGGGCCTTCCCCATGGTAGAAACACCTCAAATGGAAGCCTCTCCCGTGCTCATTACACTAGATACGGAGCTGTCCCTTCTACCACAGACCGCCAGGGTGGGGGCGTCGCACTTCCAGTCACTCTCCGATGTGAGGACCTTCCTCACATCCTCGAAGAAGAAGACGGAGGTCCTCCTCATCCTAGTAACCAGAGGGGTGGATACCAACTTCACTTCACCATCACCCAGCACAGATGTCCTACCCATGTTTGGTCCAATCAGTATGGGGACCTACCTCACACTGACACCACCGGAGGAACTAAGCATGGAGGTCCTACCCATGCTCCCGTCAGTTCCAGCAAGGGTCCCACCCGTACCAGAACCCACCATGAAGGTCCTACCCGTGTCCCCTTTGACATCTACCCCGGTGCTCCTCACACCCTATCCCACTCAAGAGGAAGTACTCCCCGCCCCAACACTAGTACGGATGAAGGACCTTCTCATGTCGAGAATTTTCCCTTCCATGAAGATCCATCCCGGGGCAGGAAGGCGGGTCATCTTAGCCACAAGAAGAATATCGAGAAGCTTCAGACTGAGATCAAACCAGTCTGTTTCTAGGATTTTAAAGAAGAGTACGACCCAGCGGTGGAACCCTCCCCTCAGTCCTTTGTGTCAAGGACCAGGGTAGGAACAAGGCGTATCAGCCTCATCCTCCCAGAGTGTGAAGTCCACTAGATTCCCACCTCTCTTCGCGAGTACATCCAGGAGGAGGAAATTTCCGAGATCCCACAGGTTCCAACCATGCAGTCACCACCATCATCACTAGAAGCGCCCTCTACCTCGATCAGAGATCATGTAGAGTTATTTTGGGGACCGATGGAGATTGAGAAACAGCATGACCCATCACCAGTAACCGCGATCCATGCACTAGAAGATGTGGCTGTCATCCCTTTATATCGTGACATTGTGGTCAGGTCACTGCACTCCTTAGAGGATGGCCCGGAATTCGGGTGCCATTGGTCTCGTTCACAGTATTCTCTGCCGCCCAGTCTACCGTCTCAACGGTCCACCTCAGTACCGCTATCGGTTCCTCAGATGCCTTCGGTTAACGAGTGGGGAAATACGGGGCCAAACCCTAATTCCAAGACCAGGAGCTTTTGGAACATTCTTCCGGTAGACCACTTCCCGAAGAAGTTTTGGCCGACTGTAGCGTCAAACTTCTGTGTGCCGGAATCCCTCACCCTAGAGGAAGTCGAGTGCTTCCATCAAACCCTATGGGAGACACACTTCCATCTTCATTATCATCGGGTTGTGCAACCCAGGAGCCATGTTCACTTTGAGAAAATTGGCGAGCAGTGTCGTCTGGTCGATTTGGCTGCACTCCCTGTGGCCCAATGCCCTGAGTCACCAGGTCGCCAGAGGACCCTCCAACAAAAATGCGTTCAGAGTTTCAAGGTACTCTGAAAAATCATCAGGGAGGATTCCCCCCATGTGCAAGTCCATGGCTAGGGAAGGTATGCTGCTATCCTCTTCATCCCTATTCAATGGCAGCTCGACTCGATATGCGATATTGAGGATGTGCCCCCGGGAAGGGTCGCAGTCCACATAGCTGATGTCGTGGATAAGGAGAACGAGATGGAATTTATTGATGGAGACTTCCCCCCTGAGGGTGCGCCACCATTGTTGGAACCAACTGGGAGGATTGCTCGTCAGCAGAGGAACCTCCTAGGTCTCCTCGTTCCCACCGAGTCGTTGGTACTCAATCGGAATGCCGGTAAGTGTAAAGAGCATGTCAGAACCGTCAAGTGCTCCGACCCGTCTGCCTCAGTGAAGAAGACTGAGGAAGACCCTGAGAAGGCTGTGTTGCACTAGAAACTTGCTGAGCAGAAGAGGCTGGTCAATGAACTCCCGACTGAACACGTTGTAGAGCGATGAACCAACTATGGTGATCCTAGGCCGGGGCAGCAGGGGAAGGAACAACTCTTCCCTGGCGAGATGCCTTCGGGCAACCCTGATCATACCACTCTCGCAGACTGGGTTGAAGCCGGAACTCATGGCAAGAGGGCGTGATACGTCTCACCAAACCCTCCCATGCGGCACAGCAATCCGAGGAATCCGGCCAGGGTTACCCCAGCTGCCCCTCAGGCCACTCCGCCAATCACCGCACAAGCTGTTGAACCCATCTACCATGTCGAAGACCCCAGAAACACACTCATGGTTAGGGATCCCCATCAAGGCAGGGATCCCCGCCTGGACGATCTGATGGCAACACTCATCGCCCGCCTCAAGGCATTGGAAACGTGGTAGGTGGCAGTCCCAGAGATGGAAAGCCATATCCCGCGTGGGTGGATGATAAGCCTACACCCCCAGGTTTGGGAAATCCCACTTTCCCACCCTTTAACAGGACATGGGACCCACCATAGTACTTTTCCCACTTTTCCTCAATGTGTGGCCCCATGTTGGGGACTCTATCATAGCAGGAAGCTGCCAAGCATTGATGTTTTGTGCAGACATTGGAAGGCCCTGTGTTTGTCTGGTACATCCAGCTTCCCATTGCATCGGTGACCGGTTGGGAGGATCTTCGCCGGAAATTCCTATACCAGTTCTGATCCACCATGTAAAAGACCAGCATCGCAGACCTCTTCAGGTGAAAAAAAGGCCCGATGAGTGAGTCGTGGACTTCATCTCTCGGTGGAAGGGGCTCACATACTCCCTCGACATGCCACTAACGCAGGAGTAATTACTGACGATGTGCGTAGGGAATTTCAAAACAGAGCTGGTTCCTTCCCTGATCACTCAAAACTACCCCGGTGTATTCAGAGACTTCTTAGACAAGGCCCAGGGCCACTAGAAAGCTCTAAAATAGGCTAGTCAGGCGTGTCTGCTGCCCCTTGTGATCCCAGCACGGAGGGCTGCCAGAGCCGAGCCCTCTGAGGTGGCCCAAGTGGAAGCCCCCAGGTAGCTAGAGTTGCTACCTGTAGCACCAGCTCCGCAACCTTGCAGAGGACCTCCACCTCAGGCACAACCTCCTGCCCAGCAGCGACCACCTCAGAATCGGTAGGTTCCCCCGCGCAATGCGCCACTGCCGCCTAGGAGAAATAATCAGGCTCCTCCTCCTCAGTTGGATCCTCCGGCCCCTCATCAGGGACAGGCTCCCATATCCCCCTATTAGGAGAAAATACACCATACATACTCTTTCATTGAGAATCAGGTCCCCAGTTACTTCCATAGTTCCCTAGAGCAGGGTATTCTGTGCTTACCTGAGTGCAGAAGGCCAGCAGAGGCGAATATCACCGATAGCCCCAACTACTGTCCCTATCATCAGATTCTGGGGAACACCCTCAATAATTTCTATGTGTTTAAGGACTAGTTCCATGACCAGGTCAATAACAACATAATCAAGCTGGGCTCGGCCCCAGCACAAGTGGCGGGTGTCTTTATGAGGTCAGCAAGCAGTAGCGACGATGAGGGTGAGTGGCAGCAGGTTCCCAGCTACGGATCTCAGAAGTACGATGACTGGATGGCTCAGAAAATAGTATCTCATGCCCATGGTATTATTCGGGCATGCCTGAATCAGCCGGAGCCTTCAGAAGCTGCGGCCAGCGCCTCTGCATCATCATCTCAACCGGACTCTTCCCAGAAGAGCAAGCATCGACGGCACAAGAAGAAGCAACACGCTCCACCAGTGTCATCCTCATCCTGCACTCTTGACGACTTCTTGCCCCCTGATATGGGGATCTCTCCCAATAATCCGCCCAGTGGTGGATGATTCCTCAAGTGACAGTCAGGGGTATGCTTCGGTTAATACCGTGGAGTTGGTAAATCCCTATATGACACCCGATGAGGGGGAATGACAGGAGAACCTCAAAAAAGACTCCAGTAGATGCCAACATCGGTGAAACCGCGACCATATGGGTCTCCTAGGAATGTAATCTTGTGATTTCAGCCAGGATGTGAATGCCACTGAGACCAGACAGCAGACCCATCGCAGAGCTCAGCACGCGCAACCTCCACATCTGATGTCCTCAGATCTACCTCCACCACCGTTTGAGCTAATAGATTAGGCAGATCTACCTCGTTCGTACCACGACCAGTCTCTCCCTACTAAAGTCCAATTTCAGTTGTCCGGGCCCCATTCTAAAGCTACTCTTCAGGCCTCGACTACTGAGCAACGGGGCGTACCTAGCACTAGCCAGCCACCGGTATAGCCGGCATAGCCTGTCGTACCTCCAATCGTAGAGCAGCCTCCTGTAAGCAGAGGTTCGTGCGTGGCGCGGAAGTATGATGTCCTCAAGAACCTTGCCGGCATCCCAGCAAGGCTTTCTATCCATGAGGTTCTTCTTCTGTCGTCAGATATTTGTGAGGTGCTTGCCGAGGCCCTAAGGATCCCCCTCCAGTTTGAGACGGAGGTAGCAGCTGCAGAAGCCTTCCACGCTGAGGCAATTGAGAACGCCCAATGCTAGGCAGTTATCTCGTTCTCTAGTGAAGATGAAGACCATCCAACACAGGGGCACATTCTTCCATTGTAAATCACTGGTCAGTTCAATGGCGTAGAAGTCCTCGTTGTCTTATTGACATGGGCTCTGGGATTAACCTAATACCGACTCAGACACTGCGGAAGATGGGGTAGTCTGAGGATGATTTTACTCCCTCCGACCTATGAATCCAGGGATATGACCGGACCGAGTAGACCCCCATCGGCAAGATCCGTTTAAAGACCCAGTTCTATGGCCTACTTGCCAGTACCGAATTCATGGTTGTCTCCGAGGAAACCGGGTACAATGCATTGATGGGAAGGCCTTGGCTCCACCTGTATGTAGCAGTCCCTTCATCGTATCACTAAAGCCTCAAATACTCCCTTAATGGTTGTGTAGGCGTGCTCCAAGGAGATGCGTATACTTTTGCCTCTTGTGAAGCCCGCTATCTGGACGCTGACTATTACAAGAGCAAGGATAAGCATATTCTGGCCAGTGAGGTTGAACCCACCCCGGTCAGAAGTGATCCCTGGGCCGGTCTGGATGACGCCTACATCTTCCCGATCCATTGGTTGGAGGTCACAACCCCTGATATGGGGCAGTGTTTTGTTGTTTTGGGTACAAGAGGAATACTTATTCCCAGGTCCACGCAACGGAGAAAAATCACCTCGTACTCCTACACCAACCAGGATCAGGTGATCCCAGAACCTCCTACCCCTGTACGATATCGGGACGTCAGGCTAATGGCAATGACGGTATGTCATACATGTATGTTTTGTCAGGTTGGAATTAATCGGCTCAAGCCGACGCGCCACTAATGCTTAGATATTATCAAGCGCGGCCCCATGGGCCAAAGACCATATGGGACTGGATCAACTGCCTTTGTCGCTATGGTATCTGTGGTGCTTGAGTCTCCTGATATGATGACCACTGCCGCTCAAGCTGGCACCAGCCTCGCATCAGAGTCTGGTGGCTCGGAGACAACTCCCCCTATAAAAGATTTCTCCACAACTAGAGAAGATGATCTAGAGGATGCTCCCCACTACAACAAAAAACACCTTTACCGAGAGTTTTGTAGAGGCGGTTTACCAAACCACCGCTAAACCTTTCGTTAAAAAGATTTAGCGGAAGTTTATTCTAAAACTCCATGAAACCTATTTAGTATTTTACATCGGCGACACTCCCCCCCACCCTCGATCCAACCCCAACCCCGCGAACTTCTTACCCCGGCGATTGCAAACCCTACCGCTGGTCCCCTCTGCTGCCCTCCAGTGTCGCTGGTGACCTCGCCGCCGGTCTCTGCTGACCCCACTTCTCCCCCCGACACTCGCGACGTCGGCTTCTCCCCCGACCCCATCAAGTTCATACCCTAGGTATGCTCCCCTCCCCTTCCGTCAGTGGGATCATCCTGTTACGGTGGATTTTGTGTGTGTAATGGTTTGAGGAATCTTTTGGAGGAAAAATGCATAAGGTTTTATGTAGTTTCATTATTTTTGAGTCATTGCCATAATTTATTTTGGTTTATCATCAAATTTGGATGAATTAATTTAATGGATTGACTTCATATATTTGGGTTTTGTTTAGAAATAAGCTAAGAGGTGTTCCAAGAGTGATCCATACCCCATTTCTTGAAGTTACAGTGAGGATACATAATTGATGAGATGTCCCGAAAGTATGACTAATTGGATTAATATGGATTAATTATCTTAATTAATTTTTATTGCTTTATAATATATGTTATAATTTTATGAGTTAGGTGATTGATATGGTTTTGGTTCCTAGAGATGTGTTTGATGAGGATGGAATGAGATTTCTTAAGGGGATAACTCTATGATCAAGGTAGTTTATGACTAATATTACCAAAGGATATGGTTATGAATTTTTTGTGTGGATTGAAATTTCATGTAGGTGGGTATGTGACATGGATGGGATCCATGAGTTATTTACCTTATGATACATGAGGATAGAGATTCATGGTGGGATCATATAATTACCTTTAGTATGATGCATTGATTATACAACCATTGATGGCTATGTTATATATGTGAGAGGCTTAACTATAGGGAAATTAAAACCCCAATAGGGTGTCCATCATGTATTTATGGGTCACGTTATATATAATGGTCTTGTTTTAGGTAATTGATTCTCTCTTAAAGAAATTTCTAGGGGTGAGGCTATGGGATGGTGTGGTAATGGTCATCTATGGTATAATAATCTATGAGAACATATGACTGACCCAATATGGAACCAAGTTAGGTTCCTTTTCTCGATGAGCAATCAATATGAACTATATGGATAATTATAGGTTCTCAAACCTTATGAGTTGGGAATGTGGCACTTGACAGACATTTATCCCTTCAATAGGGGTGAGATACCTAGATAATAGAACCGTAAGCAGTGTCGTTATCATCCACATTAATCAAATTTCACAATATCAATATAACTTCAAAATTAGATTTATCATGTCAATAACAACTTACTAATCACACTGAAACCACACTAATGATAGTAAGGGAGTAACTATTTCCTCTAAATTTTTCTTCTTATTAGTGGTCTAATTCTAAAAAATTCAGTGCATGATATCCCTTGTTGTAAACCATATTCAATATGACATCATTGATTCTCTTAGTTAAGACTTGGAAACCTATTTTTATTATAGAATAATCCCCTTTCTCGTATTTCTAGATTCAACAAGTGACTTTACTTCAGCATGAAACTTCTAGATCATGTTTTGAATAAAAAAGTGGTTTCTTAACACCACTTGCTGATTCATGATCAGCCATGACACATTTTGATCATATTTTATATTAAATGAGACTTGAAATAATTATTACATCACTTATTTCATGATTTTTTTGGATTTAGTCAGTTCTTCCTTTAGTTGAATAACATGTACTTTATTAGCACATCCACCCCATGGATCATATCTCCCCATAAATATTTGGCCACTTCAAAGAATAACAAAAATGTTCAATGCCCACACCAAAGTCTGAATCTGACTCTTAGTTCATCTCTATGGTCAGATCCTCGATCTTCCCATTTAACCATATTTCTCCACTCATGAGCACTAACACATATATGATCCAAATCACCCTCAAGTCACACCACCAATCTTTTCTATGTGAATACACCAAAGAGTGGTATAGGAATTCAATCTAAACAAGGTTCATAGAACCTCAAAACCTAATCTCCCAAGTTATTTCATCATGCATTTCCATGAACATCACCACTTATCGTGCCTCAAGACTTCCATCCCTCACGTGGTTCTTGTCACTCCAAATTTATAATGTGTCGTGATTTGTAAGCATCATAAGGATTTAGCTAAACATTATTTATAGTAGATTTATTCGATATTAGAGTTTTATATGAAGAATCTATAGAGAACTTAGGTTGGGGTTATTCCAAATTAACAATGTGCTTTGGTTTTCATGGTAATGTAGCTACCACATTGTTAACACACTGTTTCTATTTACCAAAGAAACATCCCCTATCCCAAACACTATAGGTTTCATATCTAACTCAGGGGCTCATCTTTATTATATTATGTTTATGTAATCTTATACTATCGTATATATGAATATCTTTCTCTATTTAGTAGTAACTATGTGTTTTAATTTTTTTTTATTGTGCAGACACATTGTGATATACATGGATAAAAGCAGGATCACATTACCGAGGAACACACCTCAGTATGTTAAGGGATTGAATGAGTTTTTAGATTTGGAAATTTATAATCAATCCATTGAAGGGAGAATAAAATTTCCATGTCCTAAATGTAAATTTAGAACTTGGATAAAGAGAGATGAAGTTTATGAACATTTTATACTGAAGCAATTCCCTGGTCAATATTTGTGTTGGATTTGGTATGGAGAATTGAACGTTACAGAAAGATTGAGCACTGATTTTAATCCACAGAATAAGGTCCCAAGTTCGTCGACAATGGAAAATGAAATGAAAAACCTCATAAATGATGCATTCAGCACTGAAATACCCCACTATCAGCATCAAAACATTTCAGAACAACTAGAAGAGGGTGCTACAAATTACAACGTGACAAGTGATGTTTTTTGAGACTGTAACATATGTAGATCAAGATTATAACATATCATTAGATCCTCCTCTTGATTCTATGGAGAGAAATGTAAGAGAAAAATTCACTAAAGAAAATGTGTTTCATGATTTATTTGATGATGGAAATCAAGAGTTTTATGGTGGGTGTTTGAAATATTCAAAGCTTTCATTTCTGCTGAAGTTATATCATATCAAATTTCAATGTGGAATTACAGATAAGGCAATGTCCATGATATTGGAATTGATTCATGATGCATTTCCTGAAGCAATAATCTCAGAATATTTTTATGATATGAAAAAAAGTATTTAACAAGCTTGGTCTTAATTATACAAAAATACATGCGTTTCCCAATGATTGTATGCTTTATTGGGGGGAGGATTCAAGTAGACAAAATTTCAAGAAATGTTCTTCATCTAGATAAAAAGAAAAGGGTGATTTTGGAAGTCTAAATGGACATAATTTCATGGAGAAGAAGAAAAGGAACACACCTGCAAAGGTTTTTCATTACTTTCCTTTGAAGCCTCGATTGCAAAGATTATTCATGTCATCAAAAATCACTGAATACATGAAGTGGAATTCTGTAGATAATAACAATGATGGGTTAATGAGACATCCATGAGATTCCCAATCATGGAAGACATTTGATTCATTACATCTAGATTTCTGAGCTGATACTAGGAATGTTCGATTGAGATTGTCTGCCGATGGATTCCACCCATTTGGGACTTTGAATACCAGTTATAGCATTTGGCCAGTTGTTTTGATCCCCTATAATCTACCTCCGTGGATGTGTATGCAACAAACATCTTTTACCCTTTCAATTATTATTCCTGGAAAACAAATTCCTGGAAATTATATTGATGTATACTTGTAGCCTTTGATTGACGAATTGCAGGATTTATGGAGAAACGGTGTTGATACATTTGATTCTTCTTCTAAAAAAATGTTCAAAATGCATGCTACTTTAATGTGGACTATTAGTGACTTCCATGGGCATGGGAATGTATCTGTTTGGAACACTTACACGGGTTTGTCTTGTCCCGTTTGTAACATTGATTTTGAGCCCAAATGGATACTTCATAGTAGAAAAAGGCGCTTCTTGTGTCATCGAAGATTTCTCAATGCATCTCATATATTTCGGCTGAACAAGTAAAAATTTAATGGTTTCATTAATCGTAGACCACCTCCAAAGTTGTTAACTGGTTCTAAAATATTGACACAACTTGAACATGTTGAAACAAAATTTGGGAAGGTTTATCATTTGAATGATAGCGAAAAACGGGTCCGAAGTGCATCGTCAAGTGAAATCAGAATGCAAAAATGGAACAAAAAAAGTATATTCTTCAAACTTCCGTATTGGGAATTTAATATTTTGTGGCATAATCTTGATGTGATGCATATTGAGAAAAATGTCGGTGAAAATTTGATTTTCAAATTTCTTAATGAGCATGGAAAGTTGAAGGATCATCTCAATGTTGGTAAAGACTTACAAGCAATGAACATAAAACACGATCTCTGGCCAGATGAGAATGAAAAGTATCCTCCGACAATTTTTTCAATGAAAAATAGGGATAAAGATACATTCCTTCAAATTTTAAAGAATGTTAAGGTATCTGATGGGTATTCAAGTAACATTTCTAGGTGTGCTGACTTGAGGAATCGTAAGTTACATGGATTGAAAAGTCATGATTCACATATTTTGTTACAATAGTTACTACCATTGGCATTGCGTACATTATTACCTGAAAAAATTACTGCTATTGTACTCCAATTATGCACATTTTTCAGACAACTCTGTGAGAAATATCTACATCCATTTCAGCTTGACAACCTCCAGGAGAGGTTTTTATTGACCCTTTGTGCAATGGATATGATCTTTCCTCCGTCATTTTTTACTGTAATGATGCATTTAACTGTGCATTTGGTTGATGAAGCTAAATTAGGAGGCCCTGTTCATTATCGATTAATGTATCCAATTGAGAGGTACTTTATTTATATGTTTTTCAGTTAAGTAAACAATTTTTGGTACTTAATTAAATGCATAATTATGTTTATTTTATTTCACAGATATATTGGGCATTTGAAATCATACGTGAGAAATAAAGCTCAACCAGAAGGCTCTATTGCTAAAGGCTATTTGGATGAATAATGTCTTACCTTTTGTTCTCGATACTTGGATGATATTGAGAAAAGATTTAACTGAGTTGGACATGTTGACGATACATCGACTCAATCTCAAATACATCAGAAATCCAAAATATTTCCTCCTATTAGCCGATCAGTTGGGAGGAACTCAAATGTGACACTGACTAAATTGGAATTATTACAGGCACATAGATATGTGATAATGAATAGTGAAATTGTAGATCCATTTATTGAAGAGTTGAGGATACAAACAAAGAGAAGAATGAGAGGCCAAACACGAAATGAGAAAGATATAACGAAATCTATTAATAAAGGGCTTGTAGAATGGTTTGCAAGATGTGTAAGTTCAAAAATATTGCAATAAGTATGAATATTAGTTTGACACATACATTTTGTATATCTAATAAAGTATATTTCTTTTTTTAGATCATGAATACTGATACATGGGAAGAGTTGTCATAAGATTTGAAGTTTCTTGCTAGAGGTCCTCTAAAACAAGTTAGAAAGTTCAATGCTTATAATGTGAATGGATTTAGATTTCATACAGTCGATCGAGAAGTGGGTTTAAAAACACCGAATAATGGTATAT
Organism: Viscum album; assembly: GCA_963277665.1. Classification (NCBI taxonomy): domain Eukaryota; kingdom Viridiplantae; phylum Streptophyta; class Magnoliopsida; order Santalales; family Viscaceae; genus Viscum; species Viscum album. The sequence goes on along the minus strand of CAUJRU010000136.1, from coordinate 1,533,475 downwards.
TTACATTTGCTGAAGTGGAATACTACAGAAAGCTGCATGATACTATTGAATTAAACTACCACAGACATTTTTCTGTTATTTTATTCAAATAAAATTTGGTTGATATTATCAGAGGTGTTAAAAGAGATTCCTTGCAATTTAATTCTGTTAACTTCTCTTGCTTGATGTATGTTGGTGATCGTGAACTGTATGATCCATATATCATAGAATCGCAAGAAAAATTATTATATTATGTTAATGATGTTTTTGATGAAGGGTGGAGTGTAGTTTCTCACGTAATACAAAGAGATTTGTATGATATGGGTGATGAAGTGGATAATTTGACATCTGAAATTGAATTTAATCAACAACAGGAAGCAGAATTATTTGTTCATCATGATATTGAAAATATTAGTCTAGAAAGGATGAATGAAGTGGATGAAGCAATGCAGCAGAAAACCAACATGATTGATGGGGAAAATGATTGTATGTACAATTATTTATTTATTCAGCAACCACTTGTTTCATTTATGCAGTCATTCATTATCATTGTTATATATATTTTGTCTGTTATTACTGGGAATCCATTATCATTTTTAATTTTTTTTCTACATAATTTTATTGAAATATATATTCTGAACTTAAATTTATTTGATTAAATTATAGGAATTCCAAGGAGGAAGCAGTACACTATTTCATCTAGTTCTGCGACAGATGACGGTCCATCTGGCTCCCTCCCCACAACATCTGAGGGAACAGATGCCCACACCCCTGCACCATCTCCACCTTCACCATCTCTCACACCATATTTGGATGTCCCATTAGAGGCTGAGTCGTCGACTCCCCCTTCAGGTTCCTTTGTAGTGGGGCTGCGACACACCCCTTCCAGTTCATCACAGGCATACTGGAGTGTCACTGTCATAGGTACAAATTTTAATTAAATAAATTTATTGCATATTGTTTATACTAATTGTTTGCTCATTGAAGATGAAAAAAATGAAACCGTGGATAAAATCATAAAAAGTGCAGATGTTTGGAATATGACTGGCAAAAATATATTTGTGCCATTTTATTCTTATGGGGTCCCAATGGATGACGTCGTAGGGTTACTTGGCCAGATTCTAGGCCAGCTGGTAGTAGAGCCCATTTCCCTTCCTATTTCATATAATGATTGGATACATATGCCTCCAAGCTGGAAAAATGATTTTTTTAATTCTCAAATAAAGGTAAATTTATACATTATGGTTTAATTGAATGTCATTTTACTAATATGTTCAAAATGAATTTTTGTATACAGTTGTTTATCCACTTTACAATTGCTGATGTGATAGCACAGAAGTGGACGTTGAAAAATCTAGGTAATAAATCAAAAGATTTAAAATGGAGATTGTGGTGTGATGTCAACGATACCTTGTTGACTGTGAAACAAATGTATGAGAAGCTACCCAGTGGGGTACCGAAAGAACAGTGGAAAGTTTTTGTTGACAGACATCGTGATGGGAAGCGGATGGTATTGAAATTTATAATAATATATTGTCCTCATTTTACATTTATACATGTATATGAAGAGGACATGGCATTGAATACATTAATATTAAATTTCATTTTATTTATTTCAGGATCTCTCAAGACAGAATGCATCGAACCGGGCTAAGCAAGTCATCCCTCACACTACGGGCTCAAAAATATTTTCTAGAAGCCGAACGAAATTGGTAATCTTTTAATTAGTTTAAATATTTATAAGATAGTTTTATATATTTAATATATTGAATTTTTTATTTATCTTTTCTTAATGCAGTAACAGAGTTTAGGGCACGAAGCAACCCGAACTAAACTATGGTTGGATGTTCACAAGAAATCATATGGAAGTTTTGTTAATGAGCCTGCTAACGAAGTTGGGGCATGATGTCAATTTTTTATTATAATAACATATTATCAGTTTTAGTATTTTAATATATATTGATATTTTATTTATAGGTAAAAATTAAACAACTATGGGATGCCAGTCCTGCGCAGTCCTACTCAGTCTCCCTGGATGACCCGGTTGCTAAAGTCCTTGGGAAGGGGCATCCTGGTAGAGTGCGTGGGATGTGTTTGGGACCCATACCATCTGAGGTTTTTAGTAGGCCACCGAGGATGGAAGATGCATCTAATCCTAGATTTAGTTATCCCATACCCAGAGATGCTCAGAAAGGGATTGTTTCTCTACAAAACACAGTTCACCAGCAGCGGGATCAGATATCTGCTTTGCAGAAAGAGTTTATTGAAATACATCAGCATATAAGCAGATATTCCCCCGGTGGTAGTGCATCGACTGGTGGGATGTAGGTAAATCACATAAAATCAAAATCATTTAGTTTGATAACTTTTATTAGTATTATGTTTTAATATAAATATGCAACCGTATTTAATTTTCAATATAATGTTCTTAAAGGTGACAACAGAAAGTAGTGATGAAGGTGGCGAGGGTGATGATGCATCATCAGACCGTGATTAGTTGTATTATTCATGTGTTGAACAAATATGGGAACATTTGGTTTGTATATGTAATATTTGTGGCATATAGTTTCCACCAAACATTTTCATGTCCTAAAATTTCCTTGATTTCTCATGTTTCCTTTTATGCGTTTTATTGATTTCTAATGTTTCTTTTTATGTATTGATTTCTCGAGTGTGGTATACATCATTCCATTTAGGCCTATGTTTTAATTGGTAGTCGAGATTTTGGATGACTAGGAATTAAACCCATTGTTGATGTGTTGAAGAAATTTGGTCATTTTATAGTGATCAAGGGGATAGTGTTGTGGACACTTTGGTGAGGCCCTAGTAATTTGTCTTATAGGGAGGCCCTTGTGAGTAGTAATTGACCGCCTCTAAATGGTGTTTCTATTATAGTGAATCATGTCTTTGTTCTAGGGAACCAAACATTGCGACACATTGTGATTAAAAACACCTAATATACTTATATAGATCCACCATTATATCGAATATCAATAAGATGGAGTTTCCAAATATGTGTAGTATAGGATTTGAATCCACCAAATCCTAAGATACTACATCCTAAAATACCATTGGGATAATTTCTTTATATTTATTGAGATATATACCCCATGAAGGTAACTATAGTTAAAACATTAATGTTGTGGTAATTTGCATCAATTTATTTGATCCTAATCAAGTTGGAAATCTCAAACCGACCTTTATTGACTGATTAATGTACTATTATTATATAATATTAGATAAATTATGTATTATAACATCAACCAAATCACCATACATAATTGGTTTTTTCCCTATATAAATTTATTTTTTATTTTCACATGTTATACTATTTTGAATTTGAACTAAGTAATATTCTCTTATCTTGAGACAGTTTTACTATTTTTTAGTGCTGAAGGGGTAGTGGATTCATCCACACCTATTTCATACTCAATAGAATCATATTTTCCAACATGAATTGGGTTAACATTGAAGAAATATACTATTGTGTTACGACCAATAGGAAACACATATTTACATTGTAAGAGGGATATCATTAATTTGGGTGTGGTCCCATAGGATGAATGATACTGGAGATGACCATGAGGAAAAAATGATAAAAAAATTCCCCCACCCATGTGGGTTATGTTTTCCATTGTAATTTTATAGTCACAAATGCCACTTAGGATAGATTCTGATGCTTTTAGATATTAGGGCATTGTAACCATCCCTAGTATATTATCTAGACATTCTAATGGGCCTCAAGGGTGTTTACACTAGTAGGGGTATAAATATACTCTTGAGTGTCAGTGGTTGGATATCCCCAGTGGGATAAAATTTTAGATGTTTGAGTATAGACAATAGGGAAAACACCCTATATATCTTCTTGAGTACTCAAGGTCACATGTTAATAAAAATGACTATAGTGAACATGATACTCATAATGAAGTTCTATGGTGATTTCTACTTTATAATGGACATATTTATCCAAATAAATATGATAAGAGAAAAATGTGTTCTCATGATCTATTGAAAGGATACAAAAATGTTGGATGTGAAATTATAGACCAATGGTTTTGCCATAGAATATTTTTAGTTGGACAATCTCTGTGGCATTATTCCCTATAGATTACCATGAGTGTCATATAATGTCAGGATAGATCCATTTAGATGGTATTTCTGAAATAAGGTGTGAACCATTATGCACTCATTTTACAAGGGTAGGAGACAATGTATAACTGGGTATGGGGAACATATATTCATATAAATTGAGTCCTATGTATGAAATAACAATTGTTTTCATGCCTCACCATTGTCTTCTTTTTGGGTACTATCAGCTTGTTTTTGGTCTTGAACATAATTGGTGCATTTGGCGATTCAATTTTAATTGAAGTATGTGATGAAGGTATTGAAAAGGAAACATAATGAAGAAACCCATCAATACATCATCAAATGTAAGAGTTCATAGTTTATCAATCCAATTCCATGGTAATGGATTCACATTAGGTTATCTATTTTTTGATGATAACCTCCAATGGGCTTCCATGTATATGAATATTTGGTATGGATATCCTTTTAGAACTAAATTACAATGAAAGGTGTTCACTAGTGATTCATACTATAGATTCTTCAAAATAGGTATTGGCAAAAGGTGTGAGATTTTGGGATCATCAAATATTCTTTGGGTGGAATCATTTGAATTATTGGATTCCCTTATAGATTTATGATTTTTTAATGAATAATATCAAAATACTAGTGTTTAACGAGTTACCCCTATTCCTATGATCTATCTGAATCTGTGTAGATAAGAAAATATATTGTAGAGACCCAAATCTTGACGTACATGGACATTACATTACTTTTGTGGAATACTTAGTACATAACAAAAACACACACACAAGGATCATAATAGTTTAGTGTCTTTGGAAACTTGGAATATAATCTTCTAATCATGGTGAAAGGTCTTCAACATCTCCCATAAATATCTTCCTTTTTTTACCTAAAACCTTTCTTTATTTCCTGGGGAAAAGAAAACATAAAAGGGTGAGCTCAAATGCTCAGTAAGGGTAAATGAAATATCAATCACATCATATTCATAAGAACATAACATTTTGGAAATCTTAACCTGCAAAAGAGAGCATAATTTCATAACATGGGATAAATCATAGTAGTGAAATGAAATCCCAATAATCATAAATTAAAACATGAAACTTTGTGTCATACACACATAATCATAGAGAATCATTTCTTGTTAGCCAAGACTATCTTAGTGGACAAAGTCCATTTCTGAACCGAGTCACCCTCGTTTCAGTCCTGTTTCACTAAACCGGTATAACCTACCATTCCAGCCATGTCTATCTCATGAGATATAAAATCTTTACCCAATGAATTGGACGGAGATGTAGGTCCCACCCATCTCATAATGATACCATTATTATGTGTGCCACAAAATCAAAAATCATACATCATTGCATAACCCATGTAATAAAAATGGGATTCTTAAACAACATGACATCATAAAACAATTCATATAAGGTAAAGGAATTAATAAAAATAATTCCATCACAACATAATCAAATAAATGTAATAATAAGGATAGAAACAGAACCCTATATTATCTTAGATGGAAAATAATTTTGATAAAACACTTGAACTCCATTCTTGAGGAAAATATCCTTTCTTCTTCAAAAGCATTTTTCCTTTCTTAACATGTCATACAACTTTAAACTAAAAGAAGTTGATTAAAAATAATGTCATTAACTTATTACATAATGGAGTTCAAGTATTTATTAACATGTCATACAACTTTAAACTAAAAGAAGTTGATTAAAAATAATGTCATTAACTTGTGATATTTCCCTTACCTTATGTCCGATATGCTTTGTACGTATCCGAACCTCCTGTATAATGATTTAAATAATGTCATTAACTTATTACAGAATCATTTTCATTGTTATGATATCATATATGGTTCACTTATGACTTTATATTACCCGTTCTTTTGTAAATTTCATGTTAAAGAAGCGTTTTGGGTAAAATCGTTTCATTTATCGTAGGTGTTTGGACTTGTTGTTCTTGAAATTATTATTACTTATATCATGATTTAATTACTTCCAGAATATAAAACATGATTTATATATCATATATATTCAGTATATATATATATATAATAGATAGATAAATGAAGTGAAACACACCGTTCATGGAGACGGTAGTCCGTACGTACGCATGAACGCTGTTTTCCTTTCCTTATTGTCTTGAATGGAAGTAAGTAGATGAAATAAATATATATACATAAATCCAGTAGATTTATCATGTCATATATTTCATTATTATTCATTATATATACTTTATAATCATTAATGAATGGTTAATGTGGAGAATGAATCTCATCACGTCGTGGAGACGGTAGTCCGTACGTACGCACGAGCGATGATATCATTCTCATGATCGTGAATTTGTGTTGAAGTGTATGTATACTATTTCAGTATCAATATCACTTTATAATAATCATATATAGTTACTCATTACACCATTATACCCATCCAATTAAGGTGGTGGCGGAAAATAGATTACACCACGGCGTGGAGACGGCATTCCGTACGTACGCACGCGCGGTGATTTCCTTTTTCCGTAGGATGGATAGAAGGTTAATTAGAGTTGTTTCATATTTATAATAACATATCAGTGTATAAGAAATACTTATGTTATTACTTTATCATGAAAAAACTAAAGAAGAATAAGTTGAAGAAGAAAGAAATTGAAAAAGATTGGTAATGGATATTACCTCTTTTTGACGCGCCTTCACTTAACCTCCAATTAAAGAACTAAGGATGGTATTTTAAGAAGACCAGGACCTCTAGGATGATACTAGGGAAGTGGAGAAGAGATTTTGGCAGGGTTTGGCCGAGATTTAATGCTCAAATCGGTGTGAGGAGGAGAGGGAGGAGGTTCCCTTTTATAAGGGAGGAGAGGGGCACCTTAGGAAAATCTCAAAATATTATTTTATATTAAGGTCAAATTCGGTTTATAATGGTTCCAAAGGATCTTATTTAGAAGATAAAGTGGGGATGGGTCGAAATCCTCTCATCAAATAGGATTTAGACAAGTTTAGGTTATTATTTTAACCTTATCAATTAGATTTAACTCTAAGTTAAATAATTTAACTTTTACCGTGTCTTTTTGTTTTCTTACACTATATGGTTAATAAACATACTATAACAAGCCAAACGAACCCCAGGTTATTTACTATTAATATATATAATCTTATCTAAGTCATTTGGCCGAACCTTAGATTTTTAGGAATAAAATAACAATTAATAATATAATATTTGTTTTAAAAACTAATTTATGTCAATTTTGACACTATTTGGTACATGATTTTTAGGAAATTCATAACAGAATGATAAGCTCGAACCAAGTTACTTAAATCAACAATAACATGAAATATTAACCTATAAAATTAGTGTAAGTCATAAAAAGTCTCAAATTACATTTATTTGGGTATTTATAACATCAATTATGTCAATATTTCATTAATAAGACAATTACTGCATCATCTTTGTGTCATAATAAATGATAATTATTTAATCCCTAAAAATTCTAAATAAATTCCTATGATGTAGATAATTTTATTAGATTTCTGGATACTATTTATTTTCGAAGTTTTATGAAGTTTATCACTAAATTAAAATTATTATACTTATAAGATTTAAGAAAGTGACATGTTGTCACATTCTTTGGTTTTAATAATAATTAAATTATTTTCATTGCAAAAATTTAATTAAATGAATATAATCCGAAACTTAGGTGATATGGGTCTACTTTTAGTCATACAATAGGATTTTGACATTTTTTAGGGTAATTTTAAAATATTATATTTACCCTTAATTACCCGATTTACCTTTAACTATGGTAAATAAAATTTACCGTAGTTACTATTCATAATTCCCAAAAATAAAAAATAGTTTATTAACATAATTTGGACCCACTGATTCCAAATATGGAATCCATTTTTCCAAATTCAATACAAAAAAGTTTCAGAAATTAAATTAAAATTAATCCCGTTGTCAAAAGAAAACGGGTTTTTCTTTAAAACACTGCAAAAGATTGAATTGATATAACCTACGAATTCAAGGTAAAATCAATGCTAATGACATACATTATATTAAATGATAAAAATATATTCTATTTACACTTTAAATCCATTAAATATTATAATTTAACAACATAATATATTACGATGAAAAAAGTTGTTTTTAATTAAAATATAGCGTGTTTTTACTATTCATTAAAATATGAAAGTTATCGGAAAAATATGAAAACTTTATTGAATGTAAATTTTTATATCCTGATTCAAAAGAAGAATTTTATTTTGTCAAATTGAACTTATAAACATGTCAAAAACTATATTTAAAGTGGGTGCGCCATCAAAAGGCGACAAAACTGCATTTTTTGAAAAATACTTATTTTACCCGAAACATTTATTTTGTTCTTATACCATGTTCTAGAAAATGTGTAAGATGAATAATAATGTTATAAAATTCAAAATTTAGTTAATACTATTCATAATGGCTAGTTCATGACAATATTATAATAATATATCGTTGTTGATTAAAACCCGGTATTGCGTACAACACACGCTATCGAGGAAGGTTGCGATTGCGTGTAATGCAAGCCAAGTCAGGGTTGCGTGTTGTGAAAGAATCCTTCGTTGTTTCGTATAATAGAATCCAACCATATTTCATTTAAACATTGAATATATATATATATACTCAATGTTGCGTAGAATAACTATTATCAAAATTGTGTGTAACACGATCCAAGAATAGTGTTGTGTATACTGCAAGCTAATACGGTGTTGCGTATAGCGCAAGGTAATCTTGGTGTAGCATACAACACAAGACATTAATTAAATGAATATTTTTCATAAAATCTTGGGGCGTTACATATATGATTTTTAGGTTAATCATACATATAATACATGTTTATGATTCATTTGTTTAAGGCCACATAGTTAGTAAATTATTAATTTTTCTCCATAAAAAGAGGTCGTAGGTGTTTACATTGTTGGGATCAGACCCATGCGTTGAGCATCATATGAATATCTATAAATAGAATCATAACACACATAGTTTATTAATGATTAGTGGGATACATCATACCATTTATGTTCAATTTAAATAGAAATATTTCAAGAATCTTAACTTTTTGTGAAGGGGAACACTTTGTGAAAGGTACCTAGAAATATATAGTGTTTGAATTTATCATGAGTTTCCATTTCAGTTTCATCTTGGTCTTCAATGACTAATTTGGAGAAGGTATGGTTGTGGATTACACCTATTATAAGGACTATATATTGTTTTCAATATCATATATGTTGGTATGATGATAATGGATGAATGCTTAAGAGGTTGGGGCATACCACTTGATGGTGGATATGATATTGTGATACTAGGAGGGGTATCTAAAATTAAAGACTATATAAAGAATCTCATACTAGAGTCATTAACTATGGTATTTTGTAAATGTGATTCATATTATTCTTATCGCAAAAGAATAATATCATGTTTCTTGATGTTGGGATTGAACCTCAGAGGGGAATATATAGTATTTTAGTTAAGAGGAATAAAATACAACATAATTGAAGGCATGCATTTTAAGGTAATGTGACATGATTCATCGTAGATTTAAATTGTGTTGAAATGACATGTGTAATGAATTTTAGAGTCATCCTACCAGGTTTAGAAGGTGATTACTATAATGTATCTCAATTATTATTTTAAATTATGATCAAATAGAACATAATATTTTTATGTATCAAGATTTTTTTAAGAAAAAAGTTAATAGAAGATTAGTTGTGTTACTTAAAAGTGCACAATAAGGTATTGAGAAAGGATAACACACGAGCTTCTCTAAGACACTTGGTGTAGTAGATGTGTGTGGTGATGGTATATTTGGGGTATTAAACCATGTAGGAGGCCCACACATGGTAAATCTAACTGTGTTTTATGTTCACTACCTATATGGGAACACCGACACACATGTAGATCTAATGTTTCATTTTCATGTGATATATATTTTGGGGGATCAAGAAGGATCGACTAGATGTATGTTTGGAGAGTAGTAAAATAATGGACCTATGTTTTATAGTTGATTCTATCATATATTGTTTTTCAATTTATTCTATACTGATTTCCTAGGATGATGTTTCTTGTTGTATGTTGGTATGTACAATATGGTTCATTCTTATATAGCATGTCATTTTTTACTTATTTTTTTTCAATTGAGTTTATACTGATTTCCTAGGTTGAAGTTTTTTGTTTTCTATTGGTATGTAAAATATGGTCTTTCTGGTTTGATTTGTCTTTCAGGGCAGTGGTGCAGCAGAAGAAATTTTTTTTTCTGGTCAACTTTTAGTAGGGGTTTAAACTGCCGCAAAATGTACATTGACGGTGGTTTAAACCGCCGCTAAATAGTGAAAACTGCCATGAAATGTAAAAAAAATACATTTCCTAGCGGTTTTAACCGCCAATACATAGTCGCATCGTAGCTTCTCATTCCGCAGCAGTTCTTGTGACTTCAGCGGCGGTTTTATGGCTGCTGGATTTGAGTTTATTCGCAGCGGTTATAACCACCGTGAATAAACTGATGTCAAGGGATCATAGAAACCGCTGCTAAAATTAGTAAATCTTCCACAAAATGAGGTAGCTACGACGGTTTCCTTAAACTGCTGTGAAATGGAAATAACCGCCGCTAATAGATTGGCAACACCGTATTAGGTGGAAGTTTACAAAAACCACCACTAAACGGAGTTTCTGTTGTAGTGCCCCTAGCCTTTGAAGAAGGCATGTATACTATGGTCGATGAACTGGTACATGTGAAACTCGGTAGCGAGGTAGATCCGAGACCCACATTGATCAGTGCTTTCATGTCCCTCGAGGAGTAGCAGTTGTACGTGAACTTCCTTAAATAGCACTGTGACATGTTTTCCTGGAGTTATGACAAGATTCCAGGACTAGATCATTAGGTTTTCATCCACCACCTTGGTCTCCTGACAAACCATCGTGGGTTCAAGCATCCTCCCATAAAGATGCACCCTTCACAGGGTGCCATGGTTGTGGCCACTGTTGACAAGCTCATCAAATCCAACTTCATCAAGGAGGTCCAGTACCCCAGGTGGCTAGCCAACATTGTGCCAGTCAGGAAGAAGAACAGGTAGATCAGAGTCTGTATTGACTTCCATGATCTCAACCTCCACTGTTTGAAGGATGCTTTTCCCCTTCCTGTGACAAAATTGTTAATTGATGCTACAACCGGGTTCCAATCCCTCTCCTTCATGGATGGGTATTTTGGGAATAATCAGATCCGGATGGCCCTCGAGGATGAGGAGTCCACCGCTTTCAGTCCCCCCAAGGTACTTTCTGTTACCAGGTTATGCCCTTTGGCCAGAAAAATGCAGGTGCCACCTATCAGTGGGCCATGCATAACATATTCAAGCCGATTCTGGGAACATTGGTGGAGTGCTATGTGGACGATCTGGTGTTCAAATATCGCCAGCTCCAGGACCATCTCAAGGACCTTGAGAAAGTGTTCGGTTTCCTCCATTCCCGCCACCTGAAGATGAAACCGTTGAAGTGTTCCTTCAAGGTGAGCTCTGGTAAGTTTCTCGGCTTCGTTGACAGATATCAGGGCATCGAGATTGGCCCAAAGAAGATCAAGGCCATCAGCCAGATGCCCCCCTGAGCAATATTCGGGAGTTTTGAGGATTCCAAGGCCACTTAGTCTACATATGTTGATTCCTTGAAAACCTGGCTGATAAGTGTAAGCCCTTATCCCAGCTCATGAAGAAGGAAACTACCTATGAATTGGATGAAGAGTGTCAGACTGTGTTCAAGGAAGTCAAGGGGTATCTTCTGTAGCCTCCGGTTTTGATTTCACCCATCACTAGAAAGTCACTGGTCCTTTATGTGACAGCTCTCGAATGATCCCTTGGTGGCCTGCTCGCCCAGAAGAACAATGAGGGGACAGAGAACAACCTCTTCTACCTCAGCCGCATGCTCCTTGATACGAAGACCAGATACCCCCCCCATCGAAAAGAGCTTCCTTGCGCTTGTGTTTTTCGTACAGATTTTGCAACATTACCTGAAGCACCATGAGGTATAGTTGGTCTCCCGGGTAGACCCACTGAAGTACATTCTGAACCGCCACATGTTGACTGGCCGACTGTCACGGTGGGAGGTAATTCTCCAGAAATTTGACAACAGGTTCATGCCTCAGAAGGCTATCAAGGGGAAAACATTGGCAGACTTCCTAGCTACCCATCCAAAATCCACGGATCAATCCTTGGACCAAGTTTTTCCTGATGAGGCAATCCTCTCAGTCGATCATGTTGTCTCATGTTGGCAAATGCACTTCGACGGTGCCTTCCAGAGCCCCACCGGTTCGAGGTTCAATGATCCGAGGCTCAATAGACTGGGCCTGGGTATCATCTTCATTACCCCGACACAAGACGTTCTGCCGTACTCATTCCTATTGTCAGAAGGTTGCACCAACAACGAGGAAGAGTATCAGGCTCTCATCACTGGCCTCGAGCTGGCCCTTGAGATCGATGTGCCCCATTTTTATGTGAAAGGGGATTCCGAGCTGGTCATCAAGAAAGTCAATGAAGACTATGTTGTTAGGAAGCCAGATCTCGTGCCATTGTTGGAGTCCACCCTCCATGTAATGGCATGGTTCCCTTCTTGACCAGAGGTTACCCATGTCCCTCAGTCACAGAATGGTCGACCGGACGCGTTGGCCAGCCTAGCCACCTCACTTGCAGAGCTCGATCTGGATGATCTGATCATACATGTGGCACACCGGAGAGTCATCTCCCCCATCACCCCATAGGATGATGACGGCCCGCGATTAAGCCATATTATAGCCGGATACTCCACGTTAGGAGCCCTAGGTTCTTCAGATGTAGTGGTTGAGATGACTCCCAACTGGAGAGCCCCTTTTTTTGAGTATACCCAAAATGGCTATCTCCCGGATGATCGAGCCGAGCGCGAGCGAATCCGATGTCGCGCACTGCAGTTTACCCTTCAGAGTGGTCCCAGTCTCTAGGAGATCCTCTATAAGCATGGTTTTGATGGTGTTCTCATCCATTGCATTCAAGGAGTCGAGATTTCTCAGGTTATACAAGAGGTTCATGCCAGTTCCTGTGGAGCCCACCAGGATGGGCTGAAGCTGTCCCATCAGATCTGGAGACTGCGGTAATTCTGGACCTCTATGATCCACAATTGTATCGAGTTCCCTAAGAGATGTCACACGTGCCAAGTTCATGCCAATTTCCTACATTGGTTGCCAGATCCTCTCCACTCCACCAAGTACTCTTGTCCCTTCACGATGTTGGGGCTTGATGTCGTGGGGCCGTACCCACCGGCGACAGCTCGCCAATGCTGGTTCATCCTGACTACTACGGATTTCTTCTCCAAATGGGCAGAGGCAGTCCCGCTCAAGGAAGTCAAGGCTCGATCCATTGTCGATTTTGTGAGCTCCAACATAATATACTGATTTGGAGTCCCTCATGTTGTCCTCACCGATAACGACACCAACTTCCGAGCAGCTGAGCTGAAGAAATTGTACGCCAAGTACAATATCATTTTGAACCATACCTCTTGCTATCACGCACAGGAAAATGGACAGATCGAGGCATTCAAAAAAACCCTCTCTAACATTTTTTAGAAAATGGTTGTTCAGAACAAGAAGATTTGTCCAGACAAGATCCCCTAAGCCCTCTAGGCTTATCAGACGACGACTCGAAATTCCACCCAGGTGACTCCATATTCCCTGGTGTATGGGGCCGAGTTCATCCTGCCCATCGAGATCCATATTCCATCATTACGCACTGCAGTCTATGACTCGCAAGGTCCAGATATGGTGGTCGAAATCCGTCTAGCTGAATTGGAAGCACTAGATGTGAGTAGGCTCTATGCCCTGCACAATCTGGAAAGGCATCAGAATAAGATAGCTAGAGCTTTCAACAATAAGGTTCACCTCCACTCTTTCCTACAAGGTGATCTAGTATTTTCCCTCCGAGCACCAATGATCCCTGGTAGGAAGCCACCCAAGTTGGAGCCCAAATGAGAATAACCTTACATCATTCATAAGGATCACCCCAATGGAGCATACTCCTTGGTGACCATGGATGGTGAGAACATAACTCCTCCCAGCAATGCCAAGTTCCTCAAGCAATATTTTTCTTGATCCCCATGGTCATACACGACCTTAAACTGTATAGTCCTACACAACCATAAACTGTATGGTCCTGCACGACCTTAAACTGTATGGTCCTGCACGACCCTAAACTGACAGGTCCCGCATGTCCCTAAACTGCATGATGGTCCTGCATAACCTTAAACTGGATGGTCCTACATGACCTTAAATTGTCCAGTACTACATGACATTAAACTGCGCATCGTCCTGCATGACATTAAACTGCATTTTGAGAACTACGTATGGCTTGATTCCCATCCTTATAGGATACACAGGAATGCTCAGACGCTTTATTTTGAGCCCAGCCCCAAACTCTTCTCTTTGACTATCCTCTCTAGGTATAGCTTCCTCGAAGGGTCCTCAGATAATGTGGAGTAGGCTTCCTTAGCCCCACTCATACAAGGATTATAATGGAAGAACCATGTGCCCACTCCCATTCTTCCATCCTCCCGCATCTTCACCGCACGACGTTAAAATGCATGGCCATCAAGAACTATGTATGTCTTGATTCCCATCCTCATGGGATATGTAGGAACGCCCGGATATTTTTTCTATTGGCGCAGCCAAAAATCTAGAATCTTCCCCTTGGGTCAAGACATATGGCAGGGTGCATACTTTAGACCCAATTCATGTCGATCTAGTCTCGATCCGACTGTACGTCCCCGTCCCTAGAGATGCTCGCCTCTATCATAGATGGGTACAAATATGCTTTACCCACTCCTTGATTGGGACTCCATCCCCTTCCCCGTCCAAAAGGGCTTATGAATGGTATGGATGCAAGGACTACGGGCCCTCTTCCCACTTCAGGCCAATGCCCTCGAGGATGTCAAGCAACAAGCTGATACAAGTCCCGCGTTTCGAATGTTGTCAGCGGTCGATGCTCATGTGTTGCTCCCATTCCAGGTCACCATAGGGACTCTATGTTTCAAACATGGTCAGCAGTTGTACTGGATCGTTAGGTCCACCCCAAGATGTCCCAAACATCGAGTGTAGTGGTTCGTTCTACCCCGTCGCATCTAAGCGACGAACTCCCCTCGGGCGATGCCAGCTATCAGGACCCATTGAATGGAGATAGCCAAGACCGACTCTTTGTTTCCCACACCAATCACCGCTAACGGGGGCTTAGGAGCTATGATGAGGAAATAATTGTACAAGAGGTTGTATGACCTTCTAGCTGTCCTAGGTTCTCTATGATAGTATTGTATGGCGTGGTGTGGGATATGTCCTCATTTACATCGGGTTACTAGTTGTGCCATACATATCCCCGATGAGACCTTCCCCATCCCTCGTCCTTACTGAAAGACGTTAAACTGTAAGCTGGTCAGGCCTCCTGGATCGAGGCCCAGCCTCAGGCCCCTTGGCCTTTCCGGCCCCCAGCCTAGGTTCTATTATGGGAGCATACAGTGTGGTATGAGATTATGTCCTCATTCACGTCGGATTACTCGCCAAGCCATACACATCCCCGGATGAGACACCTTATCCTCCCCTCATCCTTACTGCAAGATGTTAAACTGCAAGCTGGTTAGGCCTCTCTGACCGAGGCCCATCCTCAGTCCCCTTGGCCTTTTCGGGCCCCCTTCCCTCATCCTTACAGCAAGACGTTAAACTGAAAGCTAGTCAGGCCTCCCTGACCAAGGATCAACATTAGGCCCCTTGGCCTTTTCGGGCCCTTGGACCTCATCTTTACTATAAGACGTTAAATTGTAAGCTGGTCAGGCCTCCCTAACCGAGGCCCAGCCTCAGGCCCCTAGGCCTTTTCAGGCCCCCAGCCCTCGTCCTCACTACAGGACGTTAAACTGCAAGCTAGTCAGGACTTACTGACCGAAGCCCAGCCTCAGGACCATTGGCCATCTCGGGCCCTAGCCCAAGTTCTTACTCATAGTGTATGGTGTGGTGTGGGATTATGTCTTCATTCTCATCGGGTTACTCACCATGCTGTACACTTCCCGTGTCTAGGGAACTCTATTCCCTGACCCTCGTCCTCACTGCAAGACGTTAAACTGCAAGTAGGTCAGGCCTTCCTGTCTGAAGCCCAACTATCAGGCCCCTTGGCCTTTTCAAGCCCTTGGCCCAGGTCCTCTCTTATGGGAGTATATGGTGTGGTTTCGGATTACATCCTCATTCAATTCAGGTTATTCATCGAACCGTACACCTCCCTTGTTTGGGGGTATCCTACTCCCCTCCTCATCCTGCATGACGTTAAAATGCATCTCGAGAACTACGTGTGGCTTGATTCCCATCCTTATGGGATATGTAGGACCACCAGAATGTCTAGGATTCAGGTCCATCCCCACCCCTGGGAAATTTCCATCCCACCTTGGCCCCTTGGCCTACCTCTCCATTCTGAGCCACTTCGTCGACCCTTTTCGGTGGTTCACCAATGTTCCTAAGGATACTCTTGTTTAGTACCTAGAATGTTGGGTTCTACTCAGACATTCCTTCACCCTCTTTTCAGGATTTGTGTCTCCCTTCATCAGGGATTTCATCACCTTTCACACCCAACGGGACCCCAAAAAATGGCATGGATACCACGCCTAAGGGCTCTCCTACCGTTACGGGCCAACACCCCCGAGGGTTTCAGACATCAAATTGATACAAATCCCACATTGTAAATATGGTCAGCAGTCGATGCTCGTTTGTTGTTCCCAGTTCAGGATAACACGATATAGATACTATCTTTATGCCATAGTTAACTGTTATCCTCCATCGCCCCACCAACCCCGTTAAGCCCAAAGTTTCGGTTACACGGTTCACATCCTTCCCCACCTCATCATGTCCAAGTAGAACTTCTAAACTCTTGATACTATTCCTCGGTACACATCCTCACGTTAGGAGGACCAAAGCCCTGATAGGGGCGTCATTTGGGGCTCAACACCAATTTCCCTTTGGCGTGCGTTCTGGGTATTGTAAAAGACATCTTCTTCCCTTGTTTCCCACACCAAGTTTAACTCACGTGGGCTTAGTGATTAGGTTGAGGTCTACACTTACTTGGAGGGTTTTCACTCCATCCATGGTCCAAGCTCTAAGACCATAAACTAAGGTCTTTTCCAGAACTATGTGTGTCTTGATTCCCATCCTTATGGGATACGTAGGACCACCCAAATGTCTAGACTTTGGGTCCAGCCCCATCTCTCAAAGATCTCCCAATCTGTCGGTCAGCTAGGCCCCTTGTCCTATCCCTCTCCACGAGGGGGATATATAGCTGTGGTATAGGGTTTTTGGAACCATGCCCCCCCTTCTCCAGGGAATCCGCCATCTCTTGTCTGCCCTCAAGTTGAGTCCCTCGACCCCTTGCAGTGGTTCACCCATGTGTTAAGAGTACTCTGTTCTAGGACCAAGAGTGTTAGATTCAACTTAGGAAAGTTCCTTTCACTTGTCAAGCTTCGTGTTCCCCTTCATTCAAACCTCTGTTATCTTTCACACCTAGAGGGACCCCCAAGAACGACATGGATTCTACTCATAAGGGATATCCTAGCAATACGGGCCAATGCCCCTGAGGGTTTCTAACAACAAATTGATACAAATCCCACGTTGCAAACATGGTCAGCGGTCGATGCTCATTTGTTTGTCCCTATTTCAGGCTAACGTGACAGGATGTTGTGTTGTGAACATGGTCATCAGTAATCCTTTGTAGTCACGCCATCCCCTTAAGGACTTGAATGTTGGTTGCATGATTCACATTATGTTCCACCCCATCATGTCCAGGTGGAATCTCGACACTCTTGGCGCTATCCCTCAGTGCACCTTTTCACAACAGGGGGACAAAGCTACAATACGGCATCCTTCGGGACTCCCATCGTCCAAGCTCTATGACCATAAACAAAGATCTTCTCAGAACTATGTTTGGATTGATTCCAATCCTCATGGGATTTATAGGAATGCCCAGACCCCTTGTCTATGGGTCCAGCTTGAGTTCTACTAATTTGTCTTTTATGTCCCACATTCAGGACCATGACTATAGGACTGTGTGGGGTGGTGTGGGATTATGTCATCATGCACGTCGGGTTTCCAATAGCCGCACCACGTGTACCACATTATAATAATTATCCCTCTTGTTTCCTCTCCCACATGACATTAAAAGACACCCCTAGAACTATGTATGGCTTGATTCCCATCCTTATGGGATACATAGGACCTCCCAGATGTCTCGTTTTCGGGTCCAGTTTAGCTGGGAGCTAGTTTCTCTGGCCCCCTTCACTCTCACCCATAATTGGGCCCCTTGTCCTGAGGTTCCTCTCTCGGAATTGCGTATGGTGTGATGTGAGATCATGTCCCCATCCGCATCGGTTATGTTTCATGGTACCATACACATTCCCCACCTAGAATCATCTCTGCTATGTCTGTGTTGCATGATGTTAAAATGCATGCTTGGTCCTATCACATGACCCTAAATTATGACATTATTGTCCTGGCTGCACAATGAAAAACGACACTGCATTGTGATGACCTCATCGTAGAGGACGTCATGTTGGGTATCAGTCATTTACCATACCATTTGTCAACGCCTAGTATGGCTTTAATCTTGTGTCAACACCAGGGCCTACTACCCTAGGCCTGTCGCTTAACACAAAAAATCACTCATCTTAAAGGACAAATAAGATTTATCAAATACCACTTCTCTTGGTGCAAGGGCTAGACCCGCACTCCCCTTTCATCCTTTGCACTGGTACCGTACCGTGTCGTGCCGCATTACAAGAACTATGTATGGATTTATTCTCATCCTCATGAGATACGTAAGAGAACCCAGGAACTTCCCCATGGGCCCATCCTAACTTTCGTGTTCGGTCCCTTGACTCGAGCACTTCGCCAGAGAACACATGCTAAGTAGGGCTTATGTCCTCATTCACATCGGGTTTTGTAACCACCTTACCGTGTGAATACTGCTCTCCTTACCCATTCATGCTCCGAGTTCTAAGACATTAAACTAATACCCTTTCACGAACTACATGCAGCTTGATCCCCATCCCCATGGGGTACGTAGGAATGCCTTTGTACTTTGCTTCAATACAATCTCAACTATCATTTTCGGTCCCTCGACCTAAAAACTCTCCGAGAAGCTTGTGGTGGTCAGAACCCCTGGTTCCCATTCACGTCGGGTATTTGAGTTACCCCACCATGTGCCTCTGGTGTTTCCTCCTATGCATGGTCTGAATTCTACGACCCTAAACTAAGATCTCCCAATGGGAAAGGACATGGCTCCATCTATCTAATACGTCTCATTAACGTATTCAGATTCATTTTGACAAAGAGTCCGAAGTGTGTGATTTTCATGGAGACATCCTCTCGTTCCATGACCAAGCTTCATGAGCTCGCCATTTGGATCCTCATCCTCTTCCACATCCAAAAGGACCCTCGTACGACATGAATGCTAGGATTAAGGGCTCTCCATGGATGCTGGGCCTAAGGGCTCTCCTATCGTTTCATGCCATTGTCCCTAAGGATCTCAGACGACATTTGCGATAGGTCTCGTGTTTCGAACATGGTCAATGGTCGACCCTCATTTGTCTGCCCCCATTCTAGGCTAACGTGATATGGATGTTGCATTTCTGCCATGGTCAAAAGTTATCCTCCATCGTCACGCCGCCATCATTATGATCCAAATTTTGAGCGTCATGATTCACACATTTCCACTTCCTCATGTTCAAGTGGAATTCCAACATACTCAGCTTTATCTCTTCACGCATCTAGGTGCACTACATAGATGGGTTAGCATAATTGGGTCGGTATTCACCGAGCATCCCTTTGCCCCACCATGTCCCTTCCTATGTCGAGAATGTCCCACTACTACTTCTTGTTTCCCACATCAAGCACGAATCACGTGGGCTTAGTAGTTTTGGTAGGATCCGTACCGACACAATCAGGCTTCTCATCGCCCTGCATGACATTAAACTGTGCTTCCAGAACTACGTGTGGCTTGATTCCCATACTCATGGGATACGTAGGGACACCCTGGTATTTTACCTAGGGTCCAGCCCCTAGGAATCATAAATATTGTTCTTCCCCCTTTCCACCCCCAGGCTGGCCCCCTCGTAGGGAACCATACAAATATAATTCTGCCATGAAGAATTTCGGGATGCCCCAAGATGACATTGGGAAGCGACGACTCCCTCGTCAGAGATGATCCATCTGAAGGAAAGAATGATCCATGATCAGACTAATGCACTATCTAGTGTGCTTCCACCATGATGGCATAACCTCAAGAGTGTTGGATTCTGTTCGAACAAACCCTCACTCCACATTGCATGCTTTTCATTCCCCCTTTTTTGGACCCTCATCCTCTTTCATGTATAGAGGAACCCCCAAACTGTATGGATGCTTGTCCTATGGCCTACCTATTGTCCTGGTCCAATGTTCCGGAAGACTAAGGGGTAGCATTTTGAGTTAGGCCCCGTGTTTAGAACATAGTCAATGATCAGCCCTCATTTGTTATCCCCATTTCAGGATAATGCAATAAGGATACTATGTTTTAAACACAGTCAACAATTATCCTTCATTGTCACACCACCCCCACAGTGTTCCGAATTTTGTGTATCGTGATTCACACCTTCCACTTCCCTGTGTTCGGACTAATTCCAACACCCCTGGAATTACCCTGCCCGTGCACCAGAGCACATTGGAAGAACAACTTTTCGATTGTTTTGAGGTCGTAATCCTCCGATCGGGCCTCTCCCATGTCATCCTGGAAGATCTGGATTGGTTACCTAAACCCCAGATACCCAAAGTTTGGTCGACGCATTATGTTCATATGGAATAGCATGGTGATCACCCCTTGTTTCTCACATTGGGCTTGAACCGCGTGAGCTTAGTGACTGACCACTAGAAATTTCATGAATATAATAGACGCGTATGAAGCCAACCTCGATAACGAGACTCATGTATGCTATGGTATCAAATAAATAAAAACATGAAAGTACATTTGAGAGTTTGTGATCCTTACAACACTCAGGGGTTTACTCCACCCATGGACGGGTTGACCCCATCAAAAGAGAGTTGCAGTTCCGCCATCCTTCGACTTGTGGCATCCAGGAGTTGCTGCCGCCGGCTTAGATCCCGCTCCTCCTCAGTAGTGATGGGGAGAAGTTCATTAGCCTCAGTTTGGGCCCACTCTACGTCAACCTGAATGAAATCCATCTCTTTGGAAGAATGCCTCATATGCTCTTCTGCCTCTTCCAGCTGGGCCTTCAACCACAAGATCATCTCTGATTTGTCATTAATAGAGGCTGAGTGCTCATCCGCCTTGATCTGTAGTCATTGGACTTCATTTTCATCCTCCCAGAGCTTCTTGATGTTCATATACTTCCTCCACTGCCATCCCACACTAAGGAAGCGATCATACTCCGGGATATTCTTTGCCATGAGATCTTAGATTAGCAGATGAGGGCGCTGGGCATCTACTCCCCCAGAACATAGTTCGCGTAGTCGCGAGTGAAGTCTGTCCATCTCATCCAGCCATAATTCCTGGGGGGGGGGGGGTCTTTTCGATAAAGTGCACGATCAAATTCTATGATTGATGGTGGGATATGTCGTTGTCCTCTTCATTAGAGTCATTCTCATCCCGGTCCGCACGGTTGGAAGGCTCGTATGTGGGGTATGCCCTCAAGAAATCTCCAGCAGGATCTGCACCTGGAATTTGATCAGGTGTGACATCAGGCGTCGGATCAGGCGTGGCAGGACTTGGGTCGACCAGTCGATCCTCATCGTCAGACCCCACCTCAATGACCTCAGGCACGACCACGCTGGTGGTCCCACCCATGACAGGGAGTGCTACAGCTCGGGTGGGATGGGTAACTATCTCCACGATTACTGGAATACCCCTAGGAGGGATGCCGCCAGAAATCCCGACCTTCCTCACCACATAAGCCCAAGCTAGTTAAAGAACTATACGTGACAGAGAAGGGCATTGACTTCATTTGGCACAATCAGCGTGTGACAACAACGAATTCAATGGAGAGGACTTATAGATATTGAACTCCCGGCACTGCTCCTGAGTTGATGTTGATGGGACCCCAAAGCGTGGCCCTCCGTATATTGTCAGATGGTCTGGAGACTCGAGAGAAGCCACCTCAGGTGTCCTAGCCCCACCATACACAGAACTGGATGCAGCCACAGGTGCGGGTTCCGAGGGTCCTGCATCATCACCCACCGAGGGGCGAGAACGAGGTCTTTGCACAAGGTCCTCCTACACGGTTCATATGTTGGTATGAAATACATAATGCCTGATAGAAGACCCCAAGGAAAGAAACTTGGAATGTTACCTCGAGAGCCTCTGTGATATCATCGGGACCTAAGTCTTGATTGCCGACTTTTCCTTCTTCGAACAGGCTCCCTCCACAGGCCTCGTCCCCCCAAGAGGATTCATTAGAATCTTCAGATAGGCGAAAGCTCTCTCCCAGCTCAGTGGCCGATAGATGTGGGGGAACCGTCCGATCCATCAATAACCTCACTCTGTCTGTCATTGGACACGGGGAACCCCGGGAATGTACAAAGTCCTCCAGCTCATCCAGATATTTCTCCGCCTCCATCGGAGACACTATGAAACCGGCCCGGACAGGGCCTATACCTGGTAAATCCATCCCGAGATGGTTCAGGTGTTACCACATCTCGGGCAGGCCGAGGAACTGCTGGTTGACATCCCAGATGTCCCAAGCCTTAAAGAAAACAGCATTCTCTGGCTTTTCGATATGACGTAGCCGTTTCCCCAGGGCCTGAGTGGATATCCTGCCGAATCCCCTCGGTGGAACCCCTCTGGATGGCTCTACTCTCTTGGGACCACTGGGTTCATTGCCGTTGTTGGATCCACCACCGCTACCTCACCCTCAGCTGGTGTAGGTCTCGCTGCCACGGCACCCCCGCAAACACGAGAGGCCCTTTCCGCCCTCCGACCCTGACCTCGATATGGGGAAGGCCCGCCATCACCACCTCGAACAGTTTGCTGCTTCAGCATTTCCCCCAGATAAGATGCCTCCCAGCTTATGGCATACTCCTTCACCAGTCTGAAGTTTGCAGTAGGCGGAGGCAATGCATTTCACATTTTCCTATCTTCCTGTGTGAACACGATCCAGAATTGCCTCATCACACACGAGTGCTCCTCATGGTGCACCTCCCAGTAGACCTACGGGGTCAGCCGCTACAGACACCAGAATTTCCTTACAAATCGGCGTGGGGTGTATAGCTCGCAGAGAGGATCACGGTCCACCCTTTCCACCAGGACTCCACCTCGAAAGGCTAGAAGATAGGCCCGGTGCTCCTCCGTCCCATGAACATCATCGGTGAGTACCCCCGTCGGCAATGGAAATGGGTGAAAGGTGAACTTGTCCATCATCCATAGCCAGTTTAGTACCAACGGCATGGTTAATTTGGCTAGAAAGCTATAGGAAGAATTCAGAATGGATGAGTGGAAGTTTGACCTCGGAGGCGAGATGGGGTTCAAATATTCGTAAACCCCCTGTTGTGCGCCGTGATCCACCCATACAGAAGATGGAAGGGCCCGCATATCATTTGCGGCCTCTTGGCCTCGCTAACATGTCGTAGCATCTTGTACAATCTGGCGAGCATCAGAATCCCCAGATTGACCCACCCTCCTATGTATAACATGGATGCCATGATTAATGTGTTAGGCCACACCACCATGTTGGTATCCCTCACTAGAAGGATCCAACCACAGATAAGGGATGCGATAAACGCCACCAGTCTGACTATCGGCTGATGTTCAATACTGACACTGAAACCCCAGGTCTTCCATTGGATGTCCTCCAAGAGCCGCTAATACGAATCTTCCTTGCCCTGTTGAGCCCCATTCGGGAAAGTTCGAGGCCTCGTAGGAAACTATTGATCTACCAGGAAGTTCAGGAACTACTTGAACCACTTCAGGAGGTGGAAATCCCTCCCACAGACTGATGCCAACCTCCCCATGGTGCAGGTGAAACATGTTGGTCCTAGACGACCATCTTCTCAACAGCACCAACATCAGCTGTTTCGGTTGATATTTGTGGAATTTGGAGGCCCAGGCCGCCTCATAAAAACCCACTCTCCTCAGCTCGGCTCCAAACTCCTCGCATGAGGCTCCTACACAGTAGGTCCATGACCAGTCGTTTGTGAAGTTTCCACCCTGGTGCGGGTCCCACTCATCGGACCACCCTCTTCAAATCCCTCAAGGATGACTTTAGTATTGTGCGGTATATGGGAGGGGACATCTTTGGCTGCAATGAATTCCCATCAACATTGTTTATATGATGGTATATGCAGTTGGCAGTGACAGGTGTAAAGTCCTCCCGCGCATGACCATCAACCGCCCTGAACCATTGGCGCTGGCACGACGTGCTCCTGAACCAGTAAGCTGGTTCGTCCCTACTCGCCTCAGGAATGAAGATGTCATCCCTCAGCCTGATTCCATACAAGGGAAGCCTCTTACACAATGGATAATTCTTTTGAATCTCTGACAGCAGCTCCACCAAAGAATTATGGTCTGAGTGCCTCCGGACTAGAACCCCCAGACCCATACAGTTTTCCATCTCATCCCTCCGGCCGGTGTCTTCAAGCACCCCTTGGGCAGCTTCTTGATGAACCATTTGTTTTTAAAGGCTTGGACAATTTTTAGCTCAGGTCACAAAGCCTGTTCACGGAGCTCCTTCGCGAAGTCTAATCATGGAGCCTGGCCTCAGCCTGTGGGTGCACGATTGCGTAGCACTGTTGTGGAGTCAAAGACTCGCGGTTCGCCGCGAAGCCCGATTCACGGAGAACAGACGTGGATTACGCGGAGCTTCGCAAATCAAGAGTGAAAAAGGAAAAAATCAAGGATATGGGAAAGGAAAAAAGAGATGGTCGGCCCCCTATTTATAGGTGGCGACCTTCAAAACTTCGCGACACCTCTAGTCCGCATGGTGCTTCACAAGGTGCATGTCCCGCGTGGCCACTATCCGCCTCGGGTGCCCTCTTCGCGAGTCTGCACCGAAAATGAACAATGATTTTGGTGATATCCCTCAGACTTCAACCCTTGATCCCTCCATGACTCGAAGTCTGAGGGGGGGCATTTGTTGGTGCCAAAATGTTGGAAGAGAAGAAAGAATAAAAAGAGGCCTCGCGACCTACCTCGCGACCTACCTCGCGAAGCCACTGCACGGAGTCCCCCCAAGCAACGTGGCCGCCATGAAGCAAAGGATGCGGGACCCCTGCGCGAACGCACCTAATGTTCATGAACCCTCCTCGAAGCAAAGAAGACGGCACCCCTCTATGAACTCCCCTGGCGTTCGCGGACCATCTATGAAGAAAAGGAGGCGGTACCCCTCCGCGAACCCAGTTGATGTTTACGACCCGCCTCGAAGCAACCGAATCCCCTATTCGCGCCGTGTAATCTCTGCTTCACTATGCCTCTTGCATATAAATACCAAGCTCCCCCTGAGACCCCCTGATGGACAATATAACCTTTTGGCTTCTATGATCCCAAATAGCGAAGCACCCTTTGCTCTTTGAATTATGAGCTACACGAGGTATTTTTTCTTTGCGAGGCGCCTCTGCATTATCTCGTTTTGATCCCCTCTTCCGAGAGGAATTCCTTTCTCAAAGCCTAAGAGATTTCGTTAAGGAAGGGGATCCCCAAGGGGACCCGGGTTTTCGAGAAGTGTTTATGCTTCGTGAAACACCCCTCACATACACATGATCCACATGCTAAAGAAGGGTCACTCTACTTCACGAAGAACACTTCTTCACGACACTTTGCTTCGCGAGGCGCCTGTGCTCCACGAGGCAGTGCTCCTCGAATGCCTTTCCACTTCGCGAAGCGACTCCCACTTGCACCTCCACCCTATACTAAGGCTAAGGCACCCCACTATGGGAAGAACACCCCTTTTCAAGTACCCTTCATCATGCAGAGAAACCGGGCTCCCCAAGGCCCCTGCCTATGGACTCCTCTTCTTGGAAATTCCTTTTCCTGTGTGACCCTCCAGGTTTGAACGATGTGACTTCAAAGTCCCCCGGACGATACCGCCCGTAGCGTTGCTTTTCCTAATTCTTCTTTGAATAGTCACGCTAATGGCTATTGATTCTTCGCATAGCCACACTAACGTGGACCCCTCGATGGTTCGCTCTGTGACACCCCTTCAGTACAGCATTGCCTGTACCTTCCCTCCCACAAGGAGCAGAGGGTACCGGTTATGTAAGTCCTATGGGTGAGGAATAAACCCACAACGTCCAAGATACAGGAAGTTAAATTGCCAAGCACCCTTGTCCTCAACACACGATGTTAGACTGTGACATCGCCCCACGACTCTCATGTGGGGTGACCCCACCTTGGACATTCTCCACGCCTCCCGGTCTCCACAAGGGATGATATCTTTCTTCTGGGAGTGGAATTTTTCTGCGGGGGAAGGGAAGCCATCTTGGTGTAAGACCCTAGCTATTCTTGCAGGAGGCAGAGCCCCCTTCTCCCTCCTTTCATCTTCGGTCCCCAAGGCCAGAAGAGGACGTGAAAAGGAATAGGCCCCCTCCTCTCTCCTGGGGTGCCAAATCCCTCTCCCTCTATGCTTTTTTCCCTTGGGTCTCTATCCTGGAGTAAGTCCCAGCACCATGGGTCGCCCAACGCATAAGCCCCTCTTCGCTTCCCACGGATGCACCCTTAACGACATGATCTCCAGGTCCCTGAAACCTCTTGTTTCTCACACTGAGCATGACTCCCATGATCTTAGAGTGAGCAGTGACCGTGACACACCTCGGGCCGCCATAGAGCATAAGCCCCAAATGCCCCTGTTCCGCTTGATGTTAAAGTGAATTCCAATCCAGAGGTAAGCCGTTGTTACCAACCTGAACTACAGGGACATTGATCCATGTCAAGGAACGGTACCTAGGAAGCCTCCATGAGGTTCAAGCCCACCATCCACCTGGACTAAGGTCCTTATTCACGTCGGTTCTCCAACACATCCCCATCCCGCATGATGTTAAACTGCATCCCAATCTAGTGATAAGTCGTTATGATCCCACCATCCAGTTGTTCCGACACCCCTTTGTGTCGGTTCAATAGCCCCTTCCTACCCCGAACTATGAGGACTTTGATCCATGTCAAGGCATGGTATGTAGGAAGCCTCGACAAGGTTCAATCCCACTACCCATCGGACCCCCGGTCCATCTTCACGTCAGTTATCCCACAACACCACCCGAACTATGGGGAATTTGATCTATGTGAAGGCACGGTACGTAGGAAGCCTCCATGAGGTTCAAGCCCCCACCCACCTAGACCAAGGTCCTTATTCACGTTGGTTTGCCGACACGCACCCATTTGAACTATGTGGTCTTTGATCCATGTCAGGGTATGGTACATAGAAAGCCTCCCCAAGGTTCAATCCCACCAACCATTGGTCCTGACCACCTCCGCGTCGGTGTGCCAAGACCCTATCACAAACTACGTGGACTTTGATCCATTCTAAGACATGATACGTAGGAAACATCACAAGGTTCAATCTCATCATGCATTGGGCCAAGGTCCATCTTCACGTTTGTTCACCGGCGCCCACCCGAACTACGAGATCTTTGATCCATGCTAAGGCATGGTATGTAGGAAGCCTCACAAGGTTCAATCCCACCACCTGGTCATTCTGATCTCCTTCACGTCAGCTCATCAACACCCGGGAATCCTAGAGTGTAAGCCACACACATCCATTCCTGAACTACGAGGACTTCGAACCAAGTAAAGGCATGGTACGTAGGAAGTCTCTTAGAGGCTCAAGACCAAAACCATTTTCCATACTGATTCTTACCCGGGCTGCCACATCCCGGTGAGATCATGCCACATCATTCCCCTCCACAGTATTCGAGTATCCTCCCACGTGCTAGCCACAATATCGGTGTTCCCTCGAGGGGGTTCTTCAATCTGATCCACTTTAGCTAGTGTTATGATCAGCCCGATCTGTCTCCTCTAGACATTAAACTTGCGACATACCCTATGTTGAACATGGGAAGCTGAGGAAAACCTCTGATACATGCCTATGGAATATTATTCCCCGTGCTCGATGTGGGATGCCTCGGGATTCCGTGCCCTTGAGAAGACCAATAATAAGGGACAAAAGGAAAACACACCAGTGACGCCTCATCGTGACTACTCCCCCAACTGAAGGTTGCTGCCCTGACCGGACCCCTTGGAATGTCCTGATAGAAGTAGTGTAATTAACCGGCATTTATGGAAACATGGAATTGGGAAGAGTTTCACGAACTACATATTAAATCTATGAGGGAGACCCAGACTAGGTGAAGAGTTCCGAGGATGAATCCACGGAAGGAAGGACTGACATCCCATCATCCCATTTCGATCAAGGAGAAAACTTACCTGAATAAGTAGCGAATGTCGCCCGCCTTTGGAAAGAGGGAATGCGGGGCAACAGAATAGCGTCGATGTCCCCCGAACACGACGGAAACGCGTGCCCCGATGAATGCATCAGAAACAATTACCAACCACTCATTCCCAACATATGGGTTTATAAACAATCCACCGACTCGCGACACTGCCAACTTCACTTTACCTCTAAATTTACGACATCACACAGTAAGTAACAAAACCCATTCACATTCCCAATAAATTTAATTAACTATTGCCATCTGGTTAGCCAAACCAACCCAAGAAATTATAGGATTTATTAATAAATTATTTATTTCAACCCTTCAATATCCCGGAAACTAAGAAATATAGAAACAATAAACACAATCACTACCATTTTAGAAGATGAAGTTCCTGATAAACCCATGTGGATTCACATTATAGACACTTCATATGATGTCCTCCAACTATGGGGTGAATCCTTCTGCATGATAGTCATGGAGAAATCCAGGTGAATTACCCATACCAATCACTAACTTTTCAAGCCTGTCCCACTCAAGCCACATATCAACAGAAACAACCACCAAATAAAAACCCCAACTGATAACACTTTACTACCCAAATTTTTTTCATCCCTGTTGTATAAATATTCTCATCCATTCTACAATAAATTAGTATCACAACATGATATTCCATTACCCCACCCAATCCATACCAAATCACACAACTATTATCACAACCATACTACAACACAATCTAGAGAAAACCCAAACATCACATCAACCCATGTACCAAGGAAAACAAATTCATGATTTAACAAGGAATCCCTTATTTAATTTCAATTTTTTAAATAAGGGGTTATCATAGAACTGTATGATCCTAGGGAATCCATTAATTAGCTAGATATATATGATTAACTAATTTTATTTTTTAGTGATACTGAAAAATGTTGATCAAGAAACACCCACAACACACATACCCAGCATAATAAAAGCCACTAACGAACACAATTTTTAGCAGGGTGTTTAGCCCGTATAATCACAATATCAAAATCATAATATCAAAACTACAAGGTCATGAAAAATGAATCCCTCAACCCCTTTCAATTTCCTTTAATTGATTATTTTCTTTGATTAATATAAAAAAACCAAAATCATAGGCTAACAAAAGCGAAACCCTCCCACATTATGCACAATTAAGAGAAATGAAGTAAAACCCACCCTGAAAGGGTTTCAATTATCCATGCACAAGAACAATCCATGAAATGGACCTATGATCACCTCTCCCCCAAGATCTTCAACCATCCGAGGATTTCACGACACAACTGCACCAACAACAACCAAAGAGAATCCCATTTAGAACTATGGGAGATCATCCTCCCTCACCCGGCAAGAAGAAACGTGGTGTTAATGAGGCCAAACTAGAATAAAACATATGAACAGAGGAAGAAAAAGCCTTATATTGAAGATGGATTGCTTGAAAGAGGAGATCTAGGAATCAATCCTTGATGAAGAAATCCTCAAAACACTAAAGAGGGGTTGTCAGGTCACCTGGGGTTGAGGAAGGGTCACTGCAGCCATATTTTTTGACAACCCAAGATGTAGGAAAAACAATTAAATGATACATCAGTAGGGTATTACAAGGTGTGTTGTATCATTTCACGTCGTGTAATGCCCCATGGTATACTTCTACCAAAAAACCTATCACCTCTATATTTAATTTTTAGACCCTAAAAAATTTCACATCATGAAACCTCCTTTCACAGCGTGAAAAATGTTTTCAAATTGTAAAAACTCCCAGAAAAGAGGTGAGACTAAACGTAACGTCTTGTAATACAATTACATGATGTTTAATCATTTATCTTTCTTCTTTTTGAAATCAAACAAATCCAAACTCCTTTGAGCCTCCTCAAAATGCCTCGAAAAACCTAAACAAGAAATGTAATGGACCAGGATGCATTAGACCATTATATTAGATACCTCAGAAATTATTATCTCCCTCGAGAATCCAAAAAAAAAACCGAGAAGAAAAGGAATCTAAACAAACACCCCGTGGGATAACTCTCAATGATCTCTTCATACCTAAAATATTACTACTATCCAAACACACCACACCAAACAACCACAAAAACACTATTCCACCTCATCACTACTACCACACAACACCTCCTCTCATAAAACCACACTTCCATATAATAACTATAGAACCAAAAAAACTTACTGTCCTAAAAACATGAAGGGGGGAATCCCATCTTCCATTTCATGGTACTATCTTCTCTGGTTGGCACTAACTCGCCTGTTTGGGTTTAATTTCATCATAATTAATTCATCCATATCAGAAATATGGTCCTCCCTTTTTCATACATTAGTAATTTATCGTAAATAACATGGAACACGCATCTCAAAACAAAGGAAAATAGCTTGTATTATAAAACAACATTTAAACATTACATTTCAAACAAAACTAAGAAATGAAAATCTCAAAACAAATATGGGTACTAGGCACAAATCTGCATTTATCACTCTCAAGTACACTGCTCCGAACAACCATTCCTCCACAACACATGAACCAAGGGAATGGTCCTCCCAAACAACACCTTTTATTCATGATCCTGTATTTCCAATAGCTACTCCCCAAACATCGTGTCATCCTCAATATCTAGATCTCCCCAGTCAAGATCATGGGGTCATCCTATGGATACTAAAGAATCGGCGATATGTGGATGTTGTCATGGATTCTCTTCAACTTTGGTGTGAATCCCAACTAATATTTTACCTCTCAAAGTCACCCAGCACCTCAAAGGTTCCAAAAAATCAGGGAGAAATCTTACTATAACGACCCACACTTTAAATACATTGTTATTACTTCAGAATTGAAGCACACTTATTACAACATATAACAAAACCAGGAAAGGACTGTATAGGTATAGTGTCTTTAGAAACTGGGAAACATAAACAACTGGTTCATAAAGCGCTTACACTATCTCCCATTTATTTCATCATATCTATAGTCCCTTTTGGAATATATTACTTAATAACCTTATTCCTGACCTGGGGAAAGAAAACATACAAAAGGGTGAGCTCAAATGCTCAGTAAGGGTAAACAAAAGAAATATCAATCACATCATATTCATAAGAACATAACATTTTGGAAATCTTAACCTGCAAAAGAGAGCATATGGGATAAATCATTGTAGTGAAATGTAATCCCAATAATCATAAATTAAAACATGAAACCTTGTGGCATACACACATAATCATAGAAAATCATTTCTTATTATTCAAGACTCATGGCCAAGACTATCTTAGTGGACAAAGTCCATTTCTGAACCGAGTTCATTCCTCGTTCCAGTCCTATTTCACTGAATCGGTTTAACCTGCCGTTCCAGCCATGTAATGAGATATAAAATATTTACCCAATGCATTGGATGGAGATATAGGTACCATGCATATCATAATGATACCATTCTTATGTGTGTCACAAAATCATAAATCATACATCATTGCATAACCCATGTAATAAAAATGGGATTCTTAACAACATGACCTCATAAACCAATTCATATAAGATAAAGGAATTCATAAATATAATTCCATCACAAAATAATCCAATCAATGTAATAATAGGGATAGAAAGAGAACCCTATATTACCTTATATGAATTTTTTTTGATAAAACACTTGAACTCCATTCTTGAGGAAAATATCCTTTCTACTTCAATTTTTTTCCTTTCTTAACATGTCATACAATTCTAAACTAAAATAAGTTGATTAAAAATAAACTTGAAAACTTGTAAAGGAATCTTCTTGGAAATAATATTATAAAAATCCATTCATGCCGTATAATTTAAAAAAACATTCTTCTCGTACTTTTGTCGGAAAAGTCAAAAAGTACCTCGTACGAAAAACGACAAAAGATTCATTTCATATCTTTTACTAAAAAATCACCGAAGGGTAAAATTGGATATAAACTATTGTAGAAGGATATAAATATTACATATTTATGAAACATGGATGTGGATGATAAATATTCCCCAGTAAATTATGAAGTATAAACAATCTCAGATAAAAATTGAGATTGCGAGATTTTCCCTTACCTTAGGTCCAATTTGCTTCGTAAGTGTCTGAACATCCTGTATAATGATTTAAATAATGTTATTGACTTATTCGAGAATAGTAATTATTTTTATGTTATCATATATGGTCATATTCTTATCTTTTTATTAGTAATATTTCATTACTACTTGTTATTCGGGTGTTTATTACTTTTTGTTCTTATGCGTGTTTTGTCGAATAAATTATTATTTTTCTTTTTAGGCTATAGATAACTCATTTCCAAAATGGTATTAGTGTAATATATATCATATTCATTCATTCAATTCATTTATATAATCATTATGAAATGAAGATCATGTAGAACGAGTCGCATCACATCGTGGAGACGGTATTCCGTACGTACGCACGAGCGATGATATCGTTCCCATGATTGTGGAATTGTATTGGAGTGTATATATACTATTTCAGAATCAATATTACTTTAAAATAATCATATATAGTCATTATTTACACCATTATACCCATCCAAGTAAGGTGGTGGTGGAAAATAGATTACACCACGGCGTGGAGACGATATTCCGTACGTACGCACACGCGGTGATTTCATTTTCCGTAGGATGGATAGATGGTGAAATAGGGTTATTTCATACTTATAATAACATATCAGTATATGAGTGATACTGATGTTATTACTTCATAATGAAACAACTAAACAAGAATAAGTGGAAGAAGAAATAAAGATGAAAGAATCGGTAATGGACATTACTTATTCTTTGAAGCGCTTCTTTGAGACCTCCATTTAGGGCACTAAAATTGATCTTTGAAGAATACCAGGACCTCTATGATGTCTCTAGAGAAGTGGAGAGAAGAAATTGGTAGGGTTTGGCCGAGCTTGAAGGCTCAAGGTGGTGTGAGGAAGAGAGGGAGGAGGTGCCCTTTTATAAGGGAGGAGAGGGCCACCTTTGGAATAACTAAAAATATTATTTTATTATAAAGTCAAATACGGTTTTTAATAGCTCCAAATTGATATATTTTGAAAATAAGGTGGGTATGGGTCGAAATTCTCTCATACAATATAATTTATACAAGGTTAGGTATCAATTTTAACCTTATCATTTAGATTTAACTTTAAGTTAGATAATTTAACTTTTACCGTGTCTTTTTGTTTTCTTACACTATAAGGTTAATAAACTTACTATATCAAGCCAAAAGAACCCCAAGTTGTTTATTATTAATATATATAACCTTATCTAAGCCATTTGTCCGAACCTTATATTTTTAGAAATAAAATAACAATTAATAATATAATATCTTTTTTAAAAACTATTTTATGGCAATTTTGACACTATTTAGTAATTGATTTTTGTGAAAATCATAACAGAATTATTAGTTCTAAACAAGTTTATTAAATCAATACTAACATGTCATATTAACCTATAAAATCAGTTTAATTCATAAAAAGTCTCAAATTACGTTTATTTGGGTATTTATAACATCAATTATTTCAATATTTCATTAATAAGACAATTACTGCATCATCGTTGTGTCATAAATAAATTAAATTATTTAATGTCTAAAAATTACAAATAAAATACCATTATGTAGGAAATTATTTTATATTTCTAATGAATATTTATAGTCGAATTTATCTAATTTATAACCCCATATTAAAAATGATTTACTTATTAAACTTTGATTTTAACTATTTTAACCATTCTTTAAATAAATTAATAATAAATGTCCTAATCTAATCCAAGTGGGTCTAAATGGTCATATTTTATTCCTAAGGTTTTTTTTGGTCGAATTACACTTATCCTATAGAATTAGGACATGTTTTAGGGTAATAATAATAACACCTTTACCCTTAATTACCCTATTTACTTTTAACCGTGGTAAACAAAGTAAAAGTTACTATTCACCAAAAATTATTTTCATCTCATTGAACCACATTTTAGTCCTTGATATTAACCATGTCTCTCGGATTTTCGAAATTTGACTCACAAAAGCGGTAAAATTACATTTTATGAAAAAATTCAGTTTTTTTAACTACAACATAGTGGTTTCACTATTTATCAAAAATTGAAAGTTTTCAGAAAAATACCAAAATTTTACCCTAGGCTAATTTCGATATTCCTAATCCAAAAATGAGTCCATTTTGAAAAAAAATTATAAAAGTTCAAAAAGTGGTTATTACTATTCATAATGGCTAGTTTTAATAATATTTTAATAGCATATCGTTGTTTAGTGAAACTCGATATTGCGTACGACGCAAGCTATTGAGGAAGGCCGCAGTTGCGTGTAAAGCAAGCCAAGCTAGTGTTGTGTGTAGTGAAAGATTTCTTTGATAAAAACAAAATATTTGTCATAAAAGTCTCGGGCGTTACATTCTACCCCCCTTAAAATGAAT
Organism: Viscum album; assembly: GCA_963277665.1. Classification (NCBI taxonomy): domain Eukaryota; kingdom Viridiplantae; phylum Streptophyta; class Magnoliopsida; order Santalales; family Viscaceae; genus Viscum; species Viscum album. The sequence goes on along the minus strand of CAUJRU010000136.1, from coordinate 1,498,498 downwards.
TTCGCCCTCGAAATTCATCACTTTGTAACAAAAAGATGAGGATACCTCTCCCTCATCATATCCTCAAGATCCCATGTAGCTTTTTCTAATTGGTGGTTCCTCCATAAAACTTTCACCAATCGAGTGGTCTAGTTTCGTAGGAATTTTTCGCTATGATCCAGAATCACTATCGGCTGTTCTTCATAAGAAAGATCTTGCTCCAGTGGTACAACTTCTGAGATAAGTACATGTGAAGGATCAGGTATGTATTTTCTCAGGAGAGATACATGGAACACATCGTGAACTTGAGTGAGATTCGGTGGAAGTGCCAATCGGTAAGCTACCTTTCCAACACGATCCAGTATTTCGAAAGAACAGATATATCTAGGGCTCAACTTCCCCTTCTTTCCAAATCTCATGACCCTCTTCCAGGGAGATATTCATAAGAACACTTTATCACCCACTTCAAACTCTAGGTCTTTTCTTCAGTTGTCGGCATAACTTTTCTGTCAACTCTGAGCTGCTCTTATGTGTTGTTGAATAGATCGGACCTTTTCTGTCATCTCATCAACAAGATCAGGTCCTAATAGCTTTCTTTCCCCAACATCATCCCAGCAAGTTGGAGTCCTGCATTTATTTCTATAGAGAGCTTCATAAGGAGCCATCTGAATACTGGAGTGAAAGCTATTATTAAAGAAAATTCCACCAAAGGTAGGTGTTGATCCCAACCACCTTTTAAATCCATAGTGCAATCTCTCAACATATCTTCTAGTGTTTGAATTGTTCTCTCCGACTGACCGTCTGTCTGAGGATGATAAGCAGTGCTGAAACTCAACTATGTATCCAGAGTATGCTGAAGACTTCGCCAGAACTTAGAGGTAAATCATGGATCCCGATCAGATATAATATAAAGTGGTACTCCATGCAATCTTACCACTTCCATTACATATATCCTGGCAAGCTGATCCAGAGAGAAATCCTCTCTAATAGCAATGAAGTGTGCAGACTTTGTAAGATGATCAACTATGACTCAGATAGCATTATTTCCTTTGGATGTTTTAGGAAGTCCTGTGACAAAGTCCATAGTGATGTCTTCCCATTTCCATTCTGGTATGGGTAATGGTTGTAACATCCCCTTAGACTTTTGTCTCTCAGCTTTAACTTGCCGACAAACCAAGCATCGAGAGACATATTCAGCAACATCTCTTTTCATTCCATCCCACTAGAAGTACTCTTTCGGGTCCCTATACATCTTCATGCTTCCAGGATGAATAGAGAATGAAGAACAATGAGACTCATCTAGCAACTCCTTCTTTAATTCGGGGATGGGAGGAACACAAACCTGATTTCTGAACTTTATTATCCCATCACAATCAAGGTTGAATTCAGGAATATTTCTCACCTTCTTTTGTAACTCTACATCTTCTTTCTGCGCCTCTTTAATCTTCACATGTATAGATGGTTGAAAATTCATTTGAGAAAGATACGATTTTCCCCATTCCATTATAATTCCAAGATCCATCCTTTGTAAATCCCTAAATATTGGGTCTTTTGTGATCCTCATCATGGATAAACTGGCATGGTCTTGTCGATTTAATGCATCTGCCACCTTATTTGCTTTCCCAGGGTGGTAATGAATTGAGCAGTTGTAATCCTTAATCAACTCTAACCATCTTCTTTGGCGCATATTCAGCTCCTTTTGTGTGAAAATATACTTTAAACTTTTATGATCTGTATAAATGTCACACCTTTCTCCATAAGGATAATGCCTCCAAATATTTAATACAAAGATTACCGCAACTAACTCCAAATCATGTGTTGGGTAATTTTGCTCATGGATTTTCAACTATCGTGAGGCATAAGCTATCACCATATCATTTTGCATAAGAACACACCCCAACACTTTCTTGGATGCGTCACTGTAGATTACAAACCTTTCTCCACTACAAGGCAGTGTGAGCATAGGTGCACTGGATAAACTTCTTTTCAAGTCCTTGAAATTCTCTTCACATTCCTCCGTCCAAACAAACATAACTCCTTTTCGAGTCAAATTGGTGAGTGGATTAGATAATCGTAAAAAATCATTCAAAAAATTTCGATAATATCCAGCCAAACCAAGAAAACATCGGATCTCGGTTACTGTTGTTGGTCTCGACCGTCTTTCGATAACCTCTGTTTTTGCTGGATCCACAGATATCCCCTCTTTTGAGATTATGTGACCAAAAAATGAAACTTTTTGAATCCAAAATTCACACTTGGTAAATTTGGCATAAATATTCTCCTTTCACAGGGTCTTCAATATAATTCTCAAGTGATCTTCATGTTCTTCCTTGCTCTTTGAATAGACAAGAATATTGTCTATAAAGACTACCACAAATTGATGAAGATAGTCTCTAAAGACTCTATTCATCAGATCCATGAAGATAGCAGGGGCATTAGTAAGACCAAATGGCATCACTATAAATTCATAGTGTCCATACCTTGTACGGAAATCCATCTTTGGTATATCCTCCCTTTTGACCCTTAATTGATGATACCCTGAACGAAGATCAATCTTGGAAAAGTATTGAGCTCCGTGTAGTTGGTCAAATAAGTCATCAATGCGTGGGAGAGGATATTTGTTCTTGATAGTGATCTTGTTAAGTTCTCGATAATCAATGCAGAGTCTCATTGATCCATCTTTCTTCTTAACAAATAGAACAGGTGCTCCCCAAGGTGACGCACTAGGGCATATGAATCCCTTATCAAGATTCTCTTGGATTTTCTTCTTCAATTCCTGCAACTCAATTGGGGCCATTCTATAAGGTGTCTTTGAAATAGGAAAAGCACCCGGTACGAGTTCTATTGAAAACTCAACTTCACGATTTGGTGGAAGACCTGGAAATTCTTCCAGAAAGACATCATCAAACTCCCGTACAATGGGCATATTATTAATCATGAGTTTCTCACCAACCACTTGAGATAAATAACCCTCATTTAGTGGAATCAAGATCCATAAGGTGGAAGAAATTTCCACTAGAAGGTTATGTTCATCCTTGCATCGATAGAAGATCATAGATTGATCTGGATTATGAAATGTGACATCCCTTCATTGGAAATTGATATGAGCTCCATATAAAGAAAGCCAATCCATGACAAGAATCATAAAATTACACTATAGGAAGGATCACAAGATTTTTAGGAAGCACTTTCCCACAAACATCAATCGGGGAAGAATTATAAACTTTTGATGCGACTGTTGTGCCATTAGGTGTTGTCACAGCTAACTAAACATCTAATTGTTGAGGTAATACGGTGATACCCTTAGAAAAATATTCAGAAATAAAAGAGTGGGTGGATCCAGAATCAAATAAAACATTTTCTACTTTAGAGTGGATGGTAAGTGTACCTTTCACCACATCGTTATCGTACTCCACATCGCTGATAGAAATTCCATGTGACTTTCCTTTGTCTTTAGCCTTAATATTTTGTTGATGTCGATCATCATCAACAACCCTTGGATTAGGTCATTTATTGGCATAATGCCCCATATCCTTTCACTTGAAACATTGATGTGTAGTAGGTTCATTCTGTGCGTCCCTTCCGTTGTTTGCATCATTAGACATCTTCTTCCCATCATTGCGGCATTCAAATTCCCGCTGACCTTCCTTTCCACATTTGAAACATTTAATTGTCCCTTTAAGACAACTCCCTCCATGTTTCTTTCCACACTTTGAGCATAAGAAAAATCTCATCTTCTTTTCAGTGTGCTCTTTAGATTTTAATTTGAATTCCATTTTCCTCTTCTTATCAAACCCATATGACTGAGGGGTTACTCCAATCTCCATCTCAACATTGAGAGCACATCAAATGATTTCCTCATAGCTATTGAAGTCCCTTACGGCTAAGGCCCTTCGAAGACTTGGTTTCAAGCCACTAAAGAATCGATCGATCTTACTCTCAGGTTGGATAATAATACCAGAAGCATACCTTGCATGTCTTGTAAAATTTTCTTCATAGGTACCAACAGATTCATCATCCTTTTTCTTTAGTTAAAGAAAATATTTCTCCATATTTTTTCGGAGAATACGAGGGAAGTACTTATTGAAAAAAAAGTTCTTGAACTCGTCCCATTCCATGGACTCAATTTCATCTTTTTGCCTCATATTCTTGATAAGATTCCACCATTGATCAGCATCACCATCCAAACGATACACTGCTAAGATGACTTTATCATGTTCAGAAAATTGAAGAACTGAAAATATCTTATCAGTATTACTAATCCATTTTTCAGCAATTAATGGATCAGTAGACCCGCTAAATGAAGGTGGACGATGCCTCATGAAGGATTCAACAGAATGTTTCTCCTTCCTTTGCTCATTTGGAAGTCTTGCATGATTCATAGCTTGAGAAAGTCATGTGATCATGGCTACAAGATTTTGCATTCCAGCTCCCATAACATTTTGTTGCTCAGGGGGACAATCATTGCATTTCCTGTCGCATTCCGCATTAACACGGTTCTTTCGGGTTCCAGCCATTGACTAAAACCAAGAAGAATAGTGTCAGCAACACTAATTATAATAGGAAAACCTCATAATCAAGAATAAAATTTCACACTTAAGGTCTTATCCTAGGTTATTCATGGCCATTTATAAAACACTATGATTGTGTTCTATGCTTAGACTTATCCTTAGGGTTCTTACTAAGGCTTTCACATCCTACTTTCCAAAGGTTGACTATACCTTTCCTATGATACCAACTATAACGACCCATAATTTACATACATTGTTATTACTTCAGAATTTAAGCACACTTATTACAACATATAACAAAACCAGGAAAGGACCGTATTGGTATAGTGTCTTTAGAAACTGGGAAACATAAACAACTGGTTCATAAAGCATCTACACTATCTCCCATTTATTTCATCATATCTATAGTCCCTTTTGGAATATCTTACATAATAACCTTCTTCCTGGTCAGGGGAAAGAAAACATACAAAAGGGTGAGCTCAAATGCTCAGTAAGGGCAAACAAAATAAATATCAATCACATCATATTCATAAGAACATAACATTTTGGAAATCTTAACCTGGAAAAGAGAGAATATGGGATAAATAATAGTAGTGAAATGTAATCCCAATAATCATAACTTAAAACGTGAAACTTTGTGGCATAGACACATAATCATAGATAATCATTTCTTATTAGTCAAGACTCATGGCCAAGACTATCTTAGTGGACAAAGTCCATTTCTGAACGGAGTTCATTCCTCGTTCCAGTCCTGTTTCACTGAACCGGTTTAACCTGCCGTTCCAACCATGTCTATCTCATGAGATATAAAATCCTTACCCAATGCATTGGAGGGAGATATAGGTCCCACCCATATCATAATGATACTATTCTTCTCTGTGTCACAAAATCATAAATCATACATCATCGCATAACCCATGTAATAAAAATGGGATTCGTAAACAACAAGACATCATAAAACAATTCATATAAGATAAAGGAATTCACAAAAATAATTCCATCACAAAATAATCAAATCAATGTAATAATAGGGAAAGTAACAAAACCCTATATTATCTTATATGGAAAATAATTTTGATAAAACACTTGAACTCCATTCTTGAGGAAAATATCCTTTCTACTTCAAAAACATTTTCATTTATTAACATGTAATACAATTATAAACTAAAAGAAGTTGATTAAAAATAAAATTGAAAAATTTTAAAGGAAGCTTCTTGGAAATAATATTATAAAAATCCATTCATGTCGTATAAGTTAATAAAAACATTCTTCTCGTACTTTTGTCGGAAAAGTCAAAAAGTACCTCGTATGCAAAACGACAAAAGATTCACTTCATATCTTTTACTAAAAACTCACCGAAGGGTAAAATTGGATATAAACTATTTTAGAAGGATATAAATATTACATATTGATGAAACATGGATGTGGATGATAAATATTCCCCAGTAAATTCTGAAGTATAAACAATCTCGGATAAAAATTGAGATTGCGAGATTTTCCCTTACCTTAGGTCCAATTTCCTTCGTAAGTGTCTGAAACTCATGTATAATGATTTAAATAATGTTATTTACTTATTCCAGAATCATAATTATTTTTATGATATCATATATGGTCATATTCTTAGCTTTTTATTAGTAATATTTCATTACTACTTGTTATTCGGGTGTTTATTACTTTTTGTTCTTATGCGTGTTTTGTCGAATAAATTCTTATTTTTATTTTTAGGTTATAGATACCTCATTTACAAAATGTTATTGGTTTAATATATATCATATTCATTCATTAAATTCATTTATATAATCATTATGCAATGAAGATCATGTAGAACGAGTCGCATCACATTGTAGAGACGGTATTCCGTACGTACGTACGAGCGATGATATCATTCCCATGATTGTGGAATTGTATTGGAGTGTACATATACTATTTCAGAATGAATATCACTTTAAAATAATCATATATAGTCATTATTTACACCATTATACCCATCCAAGTAAGGTGGTGGTTGAAAATAGATTACACCACGGCGAGGAGACGGTATTCCGTACGTACGCATGCGCCGTGATTTCATTTTCCGTAGGATGGATAGATGGTGAAATAGGTTTGTTTCATACTTATAATAACATATAATTATATGAGTGATACTGATTTTATTACTCCATAATGAAACAACAAAACAAGAAGATGTGGAATAAGAAATAAAGATGAAAGAATCAGTAACGGACATTACCTCTAATTTGAAGCGCTTCTTTGAGACCTCCTTTTAGGGCACTAAAATTGGACTTTGAAGAAGACCAGGACCTCTAGGATGTCTCTAGGGAAGTGGATAGAAGAAATTGGCAGGGGTTGGACGAGCTTGAAGGCTCAAAGTGGTGTGAGGAAGAGAGGGAGGAGGTTCCCTTTTATAAGGGAGGAGAGGGGCACCTTTGGAATAACTAAAAAATTTATTTTATTATAAAGTAAAATTCGGTTTTTAATAGCTCCAAATTGATATATTTCGAAGATAAGGTGGGTATGGGTCTAAATCCTCTAATCCAATTGAATTTTGACAAGTTTAGGTATCAATTTTAACCTTATCATTTAGATTTAACTTTAAGTTAGATAATTTAACTTTTATCTTGTCTTCTTGTTTTCTTACACTATAAGGTTAATTAACTTACTATATCAAGCCAAACGAACCCCAAGTTGTTTATCATTTATATATATAACCTTATCTAAGTCATTTGGCCGAACCTTAGATTTTTAGGAATAAAATAACAATTAATAATATAATATCTGTTTTAAAAACTATTTTATGTCAATTTTGACACTATTTAGTAATTGATATTTCTGAAACTCATAACAGAATTATTAGTTCTAAAAAAATTAATTAAATCAATACTAACATGTCATATTAACTTAGAAAATTAGTGTAATTCATAAAAAGCCTCAAATTACATTTATTTGGGTATTTATAACATCAATTATGTCAATATTTCATTAATAAGATAATTACTGCATCATCGGTGTGTCATAAATAAATTAAATTATTTAGTGTCTAAAAATTACAAATAATATACCATTATGTAGGAAATGTTTTTATATTTCTAATGAATATTTATAGTCTAATTTATATTATGTATAACCCCATATTAAAAATTATTTACTTATTAAACTTTGTTTTTAACTATTTCAACCCTTCTTTAAATAAATTAATAATAAATGTCCTAATCTAATCCAAGTGGGCCAAAATGTTCATATTTTATTCCTAAGGTTGTTTTTGGTCGAATTAAACTTCTTCAATAGAATTAGAACATGTGTTAGGGTAATAATAATAACACTTTTTCCCTTAATTACCCTATTTACTTTTAACCGTGGTAAAAAAAAGTAAAAAGTTACTATTCATCAAAAATTATTTTCATTTCATTGAACCACATTTTAGTCCTTGATATTAACTGCGTCTCTCGAATTTTCGAAATTCCACTCACATAAGCGGTGAAATTAAGTTTTATGAAAAAATTCAGTTTTTTTAACTACCACTTAGTGGTTTCACTATTCATCAAAAATGGAATGTTTTCAGAAAAATACCAAAATTTCACCCTAGGCTAATTTCGATATTCCGAATCCAAAAATGAAGTCCATTTTAAAAAATAAAAATTATAAAATTTCAAAAAGTGGTTATTACTATTCATAATGGCTAGTTTTAATAATATTTTAATAGCATATCGTTGTTTAGTGAAACTTTGTATTGCGTACAACGCAAGCTATTAAGGAAGGCCGCGGTTGCTGTAAAGTAAGCCAAGCTAGTATTGTGTGTAGTGAAAGATTATTTTGATAAAAACAAAATATTTCTCATAAATGTCTCGGGCATTACACTTACTCCCTCTAAGAAACATTCACAACCCACATCGAGGGGAAACATTTAAGAACACGTATTCCCAAACCTATAACTCATAGGACTCCTCTTTTGATAAGAATACGAATTCTATTGCTCTAGCACTACCTTCATCTTCTCATGATCAAATGAACCTTCTCAATCATGCTCTGCACTACCTTAGGACCAAGAACAGCTCTCTCCCCAACCTCCATCCATCACAATAATGAACACCATGATCTTACGTACCATGCTTCAAATGGATCCATGCCAATGGGATATTGATAGAAATTAATATAAAAAAATCTACCAAGGATAGGTTTCACACCCAAGTTCTTCCAATGTCCATGATTCATTCTCGAGACATGTCCTCCAATAATGGATAGTCTACTCTATCTACCCATCTATTTGGGGATGAAAAGAAGTGATGAGGCCTAACTGGGTGCCAAAAGAATGCTACATGTCCTCCAGACTTGTGAGGTAAAGCGTGTATTCCGATATATGATAATCGATATTAGAACTCCATGTAGCTGCACCACCTCATCCACAAACCTTTTTTCCAAGGCATCCACTATGTCCAAATACCTGATCACTAAGAAGTGATCCTATTTCATCATCCGATCCACTACTACCCAGAAAACATCACAACCTCCCTGGGTTCAGGGTATCCCTATAACAAAATCCGTGGAGATATTATCCGACTTCCACAAGGGAAGATCAAAGGGCTGTAACAAACCATCAGAAACATGGTGCTAGACCTTTACCAGATGGTAGACCAATCATATCACAACATACTCCATTACTAACAATTTCATCCCGAGCCACCAAAATTCATCCTCATACCACATTATATCTTATAAATTTCTGTGTGTATTGATAATGATGAGTTATGAAACTCAAGAAGGACTCCCTCACACATTGCTACTAGAATGAACCTCCTCCCATCAAACAACATCTGATTCTATCCACCATCCGACCAACCCACCAGAGCATCACTATGGACAACATGATCACACATGAACTCTACCTCTGAGTATCTCCACCGAGACTCTTCCACCTGTAGCATCAGATAAGACTGCACTATCATCTGAAACAAACAAACTCTACCATCATCCACTCATACATCCAAGTGAAATGCTACTAGCTCATCCGTCAGTCTCCAAGCATCCCCAAACTCTTGAACAAGCTCTTTATATGAGTTTATTCTCAATACATCAGCCATGAAATTACCCTTTCCTGAGGTGTAAGACATCTCAAAATAATATTCGAAAATAAACTCCATCCAACTACACTATCACAAGTTCATATCTCACTGTGGAAATATATACCTCAAAATCTTGTGATCTGTAAAGACCAAAAAGTGCTCCTCAATGAGGTAATGCAACTACAACCTCAGTACAAAAAACCACTACTTCTAAATCCAAATCACTAGTGGAATAGTTACATTCATGGGGATGTAACTTCTTGGACCCAAAAGAGATCACTAATCATTGAGGCATCAAGATTCATCATATGCCTAGATGAGAAGTGTCATAAAATACCTAAAAAATTATCCCTTCCTCAGGAAATTGGATCATTAGAGCACTAATATACTTCCCCTTTAGGTAGCTGAATATTACATGACACTGTTCACTCCACAAAAAATATTGGTACTTTTAGGTTAAAGATATCAATGGGGATATAACTTGACAGAAATTAGGTACAGACCTCAAATAATATCCTAGAAGACCAAGGAAACTACGAACGTATACCATGTTCATGCGTGATTCCTAAGAAACAACTTTTTCAACCTTTTATTGGTCAATTGATACACCATGTTGGGACACCACATGCCTATGGAAATGAACATATTATGTACAACACTTAACACTTAGACAACTTTCCATAGATACGGTGGTGTAAAAGAACCTATAAGATCATTATGAGATGCTCAATATGCTCCTCCAATGACTTTGAGTAGATTAAAATATCATCGCTGAAAATAATGACGAAATGATCCAGTAAGACATAGAACATAAGAGTTTGTAAGCCCCATGAAGACAACTGGAGCATTAGATACTCTGAATGGCATGACTAAAAACTCAAAGTGCCATACAAAAACCTGAAGGCAGTATTTGGGATATCACTCTCCTTAAACCTCAATTAGTGATATACTTATTGTATATCAATCATGGAAAACCAACTCTCCCCAATCAACTAGTCGAAAAGATCATCTATCCTTTGATAGTGTAACAGTTCTTGATCGTTACATTATTCAACATCTGGTACTCAATACACAGCATCACACTACCATCTAAATTCTTGTTTTACAGCACAAGAGCACCGCACTGTGAAAAACTTGGCCAGATAAAACCCTTCTTCATTAGATTAGGTATATGAATCACTAGCATCTACATCTCAGAAGGTTCCATCTAATAAAGAGAAATTGAAATTGTGGAAGCACCAGGCTGTAAATCTATCCTAAACTCAACATCACATCAGTGGGGAAGCATCACAAACTCATCAGTGAAAACATCCATGAACTCCCTAATGACCCTAGGAACCACTACTATCTCATCATCCACTTATTCCACTAACAACTTATCCAACAAGGAATGAAGAGGGTCTACATGCCCACTTCCCACCTGAAAATTGCACTCTCAAACAAAAACCATGCACTGTCCATCTATGTAAAAAACAAGGCTCTCCTCCAGAAATATTTGATAATAAAATTCATGGAACAAAACCTATCGCTGATGATGATTAAATCATATGGTCACATCTATATCAAGAAGATATCGCCATAGTAATAATGCAGTCCCATCATCTATCTACATCTCCGGCACACATCAAACAAACTGGCCTAGCTTTCTTCTGGCATTCTCAACACCAGGGGCATGTGAAGCCTCTCTATGTCTAGTCCTTGATCGTGGGATAGAGAGGGTGAAACACAAGAGTGAAGCTCTTAAGTCCAACAATGGAAAAGTAAGAGTACTAAAAAAACAAGTCATACCTCTGATGATCTCTTGGCCTACTAAAACTACCACCTCCGCTACATGAAACTGACCATGCCCGACTCCCCTACTTCAATGATGATGTATGTCTCCACAACCAAGCTCAGGTCAAGGACCCTATACATGAGAAACATCTTGAGGTTGGCCTCTACCTGCTACATCTAACCTTGATAGAGAAAAATCCTACTACCCATACTGTTGAAAACATCTCATCCAAAACTACAGTTGAGGCTGGCGCTGAACCTGTCCAGCTCCACCGTACTGCGCTCAAACAACTACCAGAAACTGGTTCCGAAGATGATTGTGAACACTGAAGATGAAACACCTCATCCCCAAGCCCAAATGAAGGTCATAAGGATTGGATGATAGAAAAGGGAACTATTGAGGTCGACTCCCTACCAATCAAAACCTTGATGGTCCTCGCACCTAAGACCTGCCATTGGTAGGCCTACCCATAAGGACATAGCCTTAAAACATTACTTAATCATGAATTTTAGACTGGAACATACATTATTGCACATTTTTTTATCTTTTTGTGATTTAAATTTTTATTAATAAGGATATCTTACATACATGACATACTACATTCATACAGGAGGATACTACTAAAACAGTATCCATTTTTTAAAAATGTAAAACATATAAACTTAAAACATTATTTTTTAACAGCACTCCATATCAAACATCACGACTCCCTTCATTCTATTATCCATAGTTATATCCCATGAAAAACATTTTAAAAACATGGTATGAGTATAAAACTCTAAAATGGCTATAAATAAATGAAGTGTTAGTCGAGTGATAACAAAAAAACCAAAAAAACCCATAATACTAAAAACTCATATGCATAGAAACGTCATGTAGTTGCCTTGGGACATATTTACCATATCACTCTTACATTCACCCATAAAAATGGAATAATCTTTTGGTCAAATTCTATCTCTGGAGTACCCAATGCATTGTAGATCTATAATCGGGTGCACCCATAATATCTTGAGCTATAACGGGCTCAACCCAATATATCTTCCGCTATAATGGGCCCAAACCAACATATCTTAAGCTATAACGGGCTCAACCCAACATATGTTGAGCTATAATGGGCTAATCCCAACATAAATAATATCCAAGGAACATATTGTGGTAATAAAGTATATTTAAAATCAGAAGAAACCACTCATGCCATATACATATAAAAAAAACAATCCTTTTGCAATTTATTAAAGGGAGCTTTAAAAATATTTTTAATGGAAAGTCTCTTAAAATATAAATGTAGTTAGAATTAATAGAATGGAATGGATATGTGTATACAATGTAAATAAACATAGTGAAACATAATATAAACAAAAATTCACCAAACCAATTATCTTTATAGCATATAATGAATAAAGAAGAAGGTTAACCCAAAGAATGTAAATTGGGTTATGAATTACCTTACCTTGGGTTGTTCTTACTTTATAATCATTTAAACCTCTTGTATTATGGTTAAAAGAGTGTTATTAATATCTTAATGAAATATATAAATGTTTATAACACCTTATAGGATCATTTGACAACATCATTTGACCCATTTATTAGTAATATTTTGTTATTTAAATTGTGTCATGTGTGTTATTTACATGGTTTCCATAATCGGTTCATGGTGGATATTCTTGTCGATTATGAGTGAAACTCCATAATTAGAATGGAATGGTATTTAAATGTTTCCCAAACTATAAATTATACCATTTATCATTTTTAATTCTAAAATGAAGATGATTCATAAGTTAAAACATTAATGATGTTCATTTAGACTATTTTAGTGGTTCTTTGATAATAAAGACCTCCTTTTGTTTTATAAAATAAAACCATGTTTAAAAACTGACTAAAAAACCATAGATGATAAATTATACATATATTATAACCTGGTTCAACCATAAAATTTTTTTCATGGCCAGAATTGAAGGAATTAAAAAAATGGAAATAACATCGTCCATGATGTCGGTAATTTGACACATCACCAAAAAAATTTTTATTCCTTGAATAATTTGGATAGGAGAAAAATAATGATGATGAATTTTCCATGATCATGATAAAATACATAATATAAAAGAATCTATAGCTTTCATTCCTCTTTTATAAGAGGCAGGTAAGAGACTATAATAAAAGAAAAGGAAGGGAAAGGAAAACACATGAAAAGGAAGAGGATTTCTTACCTCTCGATCTCTTATCCTTGAGATCCTCCTTAAGGTATTTGATTTTGTACTTTGGGTGAGACCAACAGGTCTTGAACATGGGCAAGGATATTGGGGAGGGAATTTGGCATAAATTGGACAATGCCCAATGCTTGAGAGGTGTGTGAGGAAGAGGAGAATGAGGGTGGTATTTATAGTAGAGGAGAAGAGGTATTTTATAATATTTTTTCTCAAGACTATGAATAATCTTAATACATGTGACCCCAAATAGTAATAATGGAATGTGAGTTCGAACCAAGTGGGTTTACATTATCCTTATATCACCTATGATGTAGTAAATTGATTCTTTAGCATTTATCATATTTTATCTTATTTGACTTTTCAAAAAATATCTAGAATTATAGAAAAGTCACAAAAATTCACGCTAACCATTTTCCAATGTGTATAACTCAAAAACGAACTCCATTTTTTGAACATGATTTTATAATTACTATTAATTTAATTTTAAAAAAAATCATACTTAATTCAAAAAATAACTAATTTAATTTTATAACTTCTTTTATATCAAATCAAAAAATTAATCAAGATGTCATTATCTTAATTCCTTAAGAAAATAAAATAATAATACAATTTACTACTCATTAGGGTCATATTACTATTCATATTACTATTTATAAGGGTATGTTACTATTCACAAAAAAACATGTTGGTTCCGTTAGACTACAAATAACATACCGAACACAATTGTAGATGACCGTTTTTAGAAATTCCAAACATAAAAGAAACAAAATTACATTTAAAGGCTAGTTAAAAATATCTACTGAAAACAATGTTTCATGCATTTCATTTATTTTTTAAACCCTTGGGGTGTTACATTATCCTCACCTTCTCGAAATCGCATCCCCAAAAGTTTATTTACTCATTAAACAAGTGAGAGTACATTTCTCTCATATCATTTTCAGACTCCCATGTTGCTTCTTTAACCATGTGGTTTCTACAAAAAACCTTTACATGGTGGACTACCTTATTCCACAATACTTGTTCCCTTGGATAAAAAATCTGATCTGGTTTCTCTTCATAAGAAAGGTTCTCTACCAACTGAACTACTTCTAGAATCAATTCATTTGATGAATCTGGCACATATTTTCTCAACATCAAATATGGAAAACATTATGTACCTAAGATAAATTCATGGGCAAAGCTAAAAAGTATGAAAATGGTCCAACATTCTCCAGTATTACAAAAGGAGTGATTAATGATGAACTTATATTTCATTTCTTACCAAACACATCGTATTTTTACAAGGAGAGATTTTAAGGAAAACATGGTCACCTACATTGAATGATAGGTCATTACTTCTATTATCTGCATAAATTTTCTACCTGCTCTGAGCTATCCTCATGTGCTGCTAAATCATCTTCACCTTCTCAGTCACATCATCTACTAATTTTGGTGCCATAAACTTCTTTTACCCTACTTCATCAAAAAAATCTGGAGTTCGACACCACATCCCATACAATGACTCAAAAGGATTAATCTGTATAATAGAATAGAAATTTTTAGTATAAGAAAACTAAACTAAAGAAATATGATGATTCCAACTTCCCTGGTAGTCCATTAAACAAGCTAGAAGAATATCCTCCAATGTGTGAATCATTCGTTCCGACTGCCCATCTGATTGCGGATGAAAATTTGTACTGAAATTTAATTCTGTTCCCAACGGCTTCTGAAGCCTGTTCCAAAAGATAGAAGTGAACTTGAGATCTCATCTAGATACAATGTAAATATGAACTCCATGCAATATGAAAATTTCTTTGAGATGAAGTTGAGAAAGCTAATCCAACAATATTGTCTCTCGAATAAAAAAGAAATGTGAATTTTTTTAGTCGATTTACAATAAACCAAACCTCATTGTTACCTTGAGAAGTCTTTGGTAGTCCCATCATGAAGTTAGTGGATATATTCTACCATTTCCACTCAAGAAATTGAAAATGCTGAAGCATCCCCTTCAATAACTGCCCCTCTGCTTTAACGTGTTGACATGTCAAACATTTCCCAGTAAATTATACAATATCCCTTTTCATTCCATCCCACTAGTAAGACTTCCAATGGTCTATGTACATCTTAGTACTACCAGGATGAACTGAAAATGGAGAACTATGAGATTCACACAAAAAATCATTTTTCAACTGGGAATCACAAGGCACACACTAACTTTTTCTAAATCTTAAAACACAAACTTTATCAATGTTAATTTATAGAAACATACCCATTTTAACCAATTCAACGTTTTTCTGTAGATCACGGTATTCCTTCTATGATCACATAATTCTATCTGATAAATATGACCACACTAAAACCTGAAACAAAAAACACTTATTCCCTGCACTGACAACTTCCAAGAAAAATTTCATCAAATCATTAATCTAGGTATCATGTTCCAAACATAACATGGTTAATGATTTATTATGTTTTTGAATTAAGTAATACTCCATTTTTTTGCTTTTTCTGGATGGTAATTGATCATGAAATCATAATTCTTTATCATTACAATACATCTTCTCTACCTCATTTTTAATTCCTTCTGAGTGAATATATACTTCATACTTTTACAGTGAGTATATATTTAATATTTGGCTCCCTATAAATAGTGCCTACAAATTTTCAAATCAAAAACCACAGCTGCCAATTCCAAATCATGTGTGGGATAATTTAACTCATGTTGATTTAGTTTTCTTAATGAATAAGAAATTACCCGATCATTCTACATCATAACACAACCAAGTCTCTTCAATGAAGCATCACAGTAGATAAAAAATTACCATTTCTGGAAGGAAAGGCCAAAACTAGAGCATTCACCAACCTTTTCTTTAGTTCCAAAAATCAAACATCACATTCTTATGTCCAAATATATTTAACCCCTTTTCATGTTAACTTAGTTAGTGGGCTAGTTAATAATGAAATGTTTTTTACAAACCATTGCTAATAACCTGCTAATACAAGAAAACTACGAATATCTATAACATTTTTAAGTCTTGGACATTCATCAACCACTTTTGTTTTGGCTGGATCAATTGCTATTCCATCCTTATTTACAATGTTCCCAGGAAAAAAAATATGTTTCAACCAAAAATCACACTTTCTGAATTTTCTATACAGTTTTTTTTCTTTTTGGTTTGAAAAACAACCCTTATATGTTTTTCATACTCTTATTTACTTCGAAAATATACCATAATTTCATCAATTAACACAACCACATAATTATCCAAGAACTCATGACATATTCTATTTATAAGATCCAAGAATATAGCAGGTGAATTAGTTACCCAAAAGGAATAACTACAAATTCATAATGACCATATCTAGTACGGAGCACAGTCTTCAGGATGTCTTCATCCTTTACTTTCAACTGATGGTACCTCGACCACAGGTCAACCTTTGAAAAATATTGTGCTTCGTGGACCAAATCAAACAAATAATCGATATGAGGTAAATGATACTTGTTTTTATCTATAATGTTATTTAAGGCTCTATGATCGAGGCAAAGTCTCATTGAACCACCTTTTTTCTTAACAATCAAGAAAGGAGAGACCCATGGTGAAGTGCTGGGTCAGATGAAGCCTTTATCTAATAATTCTTTCAAATGCTTTTTTAATTCAAGAAGTTCTATTTGGTCCATTTGATAGGGATTTTTAGAAAATGGATTAGCATCAAGAACTATGTCAATAGTAAACTCATCCTCTCAATTATATATAGCACTAGGTAAATGATCGGAAAAAACATCGAAGTATTCATTTACCCATGGTAAATCATTAATCTAGATAGTTCCATTATCTTTAAAAATATGAGCAAGATAACTTTCATTTCCACCCTTTATCAGTTTCTTAGATTCCCGATATGTTTGTAATGGTATGGGTTCATTCTTGTACAAAAACTGATATTATTTCTGAAAAATGTATTCTTTTTCTCAACAATATATCTTATCATGATAAAAAAATTTATCCTATACCTAGAATAACATAAAACTCTATTAGAGGTAAAACCACTAGGTTTCTGGGTAAACTCTTTCCATAGACAAGGATATAAGGATTCTTATAATTTATTTTTCCATAATATTTCATCCAGGTGTTTTTAACATGAGATCTGATTTCATTTCATGAGGCTGAATTCCCATTTTTTCTAAAAATTTCTCAAAAATGAAAGAATCTTGTAGACCCTGAATCAGACAACATATTTGAGAAATCTATAAAAATATGCAATGTACCTGATACCGAATTATTTTATGGTCAACATTTCCTAATGTGGTTGAAAATGATTTTAAAGAACCATTCTACTTCTAATGTTCCAGATTCCCTGGTTGAGTAACTAGCTTCAGACAAACATTAGCAAAATAAGACAATTCCTTACAGTTAAAGCATCTCACCCTCAAATTATCATTAATTTTCCGATCATTTTCCTTGAAATCATGATACTTGTGTCCAAACATTCCACATCTATATCATTTCTCCGAATTTAAAATACATTCACCAGGAAGCCTTTTACCACACTTTTCACAAGAAAGGAAATTCATTTTCTTACCTCCAGACTTCTTGGGCGAGTTTTCCCCATTTCCTACCAAACTGAACTCTTCATATTCTTGTAATCATGAGGAACATGTGGTTCAGAAATCTCCATCTCAACCTTTTCAGCACAAATAAAAATATTCTCATATCTTTTAAACTCTCGTAAATCCAAATCTCTTCAAAAAAACAATTTCAAACTAGAGTAAAATATATAATTTTTACTTTCAAAATCCTGAGTAAAATACAATACATACCTAGTTAGTCCTGTAAAATTGGATTTATATGATTCCATAGAATCATCAAATTTCTGATTCAATTCCAAGAATTGTTTCTCCATTCTTAGTCGAATAGTTGTGGGAAAATATTTTTCCAGAAAAAGACTCTTAAAATAATCCCATTATAGACCATCAAGATCATCTCTTTCTCTCGTATTCATAAATAGAGACCACCATTGATTGGATTAATCTTCCAAATGATAAATGGATTGTATTACCTTTTGACGTTCCGAACATCCTTTTGACATCAAATTACTTTTCTATAGAATTGATCCATCCATTGGCTATCATTGGATCTATGGTTGCACTAAATACTGGAGGATATTGACTCATAAAATGATCCATAAAATATATGTTTCTTGGTGGTGGATATTGTTCCTCTCTAGCATGGATACCACCCAAATTTATTTCATGAGTCAACTAAGAAATTTTTGTCACAAATAGATCAGTTCCAACTCCCACCATTTTGGGCTACAAGTTTAGACAGATATCAGCCCCTCAGTGTCTTCCTACTTCATCTTCCCTCTTTCTTCTGCAGATAACCATTCTAAACAAACATATCTTAGTGAAATAAAAATGGTAATATTTAAATTCTATAACATTTCAAATAATCCAAAGAGTAAAAAAATTATGGTACTATATTAACATCATCCTAACCCCTAAAGTTATTAATTCATCCGATGATACAAACTATAAGGACCCGACCACAAATCATTACTTAATCATGAATTTTAGACAAGCACATATATTATTACACATTGAGGATATTTTTGGGTAATGAGTTTTAAATAATTAGGATATCTTACATACATGACCTACCACATTCATACATGAGGATACTACTAAAACAATATCTATTTTTTCTTAATATAAAACATTTAAACATAAAACATGATTTCTTTAACAGCACTCCATATCAAACATCACGACTCCTGTATTTCAATTACCCATTGTTACAACCTGATATTTTAAAAAAAACTTAGGATAAGTATAAAACTCAGTAAGGGATATAAATAAAGTGTTAGTCAACTCATAACATAAAAACCAATAAAACCCATAATCATAAAAACTCAAATGCATTGAATCATCTTGTTGTTGCCTTGGGAAATATTTACCATATCATTCTTAAATTCACTCTTACACATAGAATAATTTTTTTGTCAACTTCCATCTCCAAATTACCCAATGCATTGGAGAGCTATAATGGGGCTCACCAGTTATGTCTTGAGCAATAATGGGATCAACCCAACATATCTTGAGCTATAATAGGCTCAACCCAACATATCTTGGGCTATAATAGGCTCAAACCAACATAAATAATGTCCAATGAACATATCATGGTAATAAAGTATCTTGAAAATCAGAAGAAACAACTCATTCCATATACATATAAAAAACCTATCCTTTTACGCTTGGTTAAAGAGTGTTTTAAAATGATTTTTAAAGGATAGTCCCATAAAATATAAATAGAGTGAGAATTAATCAAATAGAATGGATATGTGTATATATTATAAATACACATAGTGAAACATAATATAAAGAAAAATTCATCACACTAATAATCATAATACCACATAATGAATAAAGAAGAAGGTTAACCAAAATAATGGAAATTGTGTTAAGAATTACTTTACCACAGGTTTTTCTTACTTAAAACTCATTTATACTCCTTTATAATGGTTAAAAAAGTGTTACTAATATCTCAATAAAACATATTAATTTTTATAACACCTTATATTATCATTTTGAGACATCATTCAACACATTTATTAGTAATATTTTGTAATTTACATTGTGTCGGGTGCGTTCTTTAAATGGTTTCTGTGATCGGTTCATGATAGATATTCTTGTTGATTGGGAGTGAAACTCCAAAATTGGAATGGAATGGTATTTAAATATTTTTAGAACCATAAATTATACCATTTATTATTTTGAATTATTAAATGAGGATGATTCATAAGTTAAAATGTTATTGGTGTTCGTTTAGATCATTTTAGTGATTCTTTGATAATAACGACCTCATTTTGTTTTATAAATTAAAACCATGTTTAAAAAAGGATTCCAAAACCGTAGATGATACCCAATATATATATATTATAACCTCGTTCAACCATAAAAATGGTTTCATGACCCGTCATGAATTAATTAATAAAAATTGAAATCACATCATCCATGATGTCGGTAATTCGACACATCACGAACAATGTTTTTATTCCTTGAATAAGTGGGAGAGGAGAGAAAGAATGATGATGAATTTTCCATGAACATTAGAAAATCTAGAATAAACTAGATTCAAATGCTTTTATCCTTCTTGGATAAGAGAAGGGGAAGATAATATAATAAAAGAAAACGAAAGGAATGGAAAACACATGGAAAGGAAGAGGATTTCATACCTCTTGATCTCTTCTCCTTGAGATCCTCCTTAAGGCATTTGATTTTGGCCATTAGGTGAGAAAGTCATGTCTTGAATGTGGGGAAGGAGATTGGGGACGGAATTTGACATAAATTAGATAATGCTCCAGGCTTGAGAGGTGTGTGAGGAAGAGGAGAATGAGGGTGGGATTTATAGTGGAGGAGAGGAGGTGTTTTAAAATATTTTGGCTCAAGACTGTGAATAATATTAAATCATGTGACCCCAAATTGTAATAATGGCATGTGAGTTTGAACCAAGTGGTCTTACATCATCCTTGAATCACCTATGATTCCATAAATCAAGTATCCAACATTTATCGTATTTTACTATTCATAAAAGGTTCTATAATTTCTGAAAAATCCCAAAAAATAACCTTAACCATTTTTCGATGTGTAGAATTTCAAAATGAAATCCATTTTTTGAAAATTATTTTTTAAATATTATTAATTTAATTTTGAAATAAAATCATACTTAATTAAAATTGTAACATTTTTCATTCTATAACTGCATTTATATCACATTGAAAAATTAGTCAAGATAACATTATCATAAAGTATTAAGAAAATAAAATAATAATACAATTTACTATTCATTAGGTTCATATTACTATTCATATTACTATTTATAAGGGTATGTTACTATTCACCAAAAAAAAAGTTGGTCCCATCAGACTACATATAACTTACTGAACACAATTGTAGATGCCCTTTTTTGGAATTCAAGACATAGAAGAAGCAAAATTATGTTTAAATGCTTGTTGTAAATATATACTTAAAACAAATTTTCATAGATTTCATTTATTTTTTAAAACAATGGGGTGTTACAATACCTCTTAAAGAACTATACTAGCCCCCCTCTCATGGTTGACCCCCTCACAAGTGCATCCGCTCAATCACATATTCCCTTTTCTAAACCTGTAAGTATGTTAGAAACATAAAAGGAGTAACCATGTACTGGATTGAAGGAAAAACAACCTCCTATGGATTCTTGCATGAGACCCCTCATCTGGAAAGAGAGCTAATGAAAAATGAAAGACGACCTTGAACTTGATCCCATGATCCTGAACTAGAAAAATTCCCTACTGAATGGAGAGTAACTCCTTCCTCTTGTCTGCTTTCATGGTCGATAAAAGGAACTCTACATAGAATTACTTCTCAATTTTGACTCAAAAAACGTCATATTCCTTCCTCTCCCCTAGATAATCCATACACAACTAACATGAATCTATTTGTATTGAATGACTTCTAATGGAACCTTGTACTCCATCGGGGTTTGGATCAAATTGAAGGAGATCCCAAGCTCATTGATCCAGCTCTCTCTCTCCATGTTCAAAACTCTGACCTCATAAATTCAAAAATCCTGTTGCTAGGAATCATGAAATTTACTCTTCCATTGATCATCATCCTTGACTAGATCAACCCTTCATTGATCAACCAAATTCAATGCTAAACCTCAACTGCCTGAGCCACATGCAGATGATGACCAGGCACAATAGATGAAAAGTAAACAATGAGTTCCTAGTCCCGAGTAGTATGTACTTTTTTATTTAATATTCATTTTAAATCATTTTAATATTTTTTTCATTCTAAATTTTTCAAAACGAACCAATTAAATTTAAAACACAAGTAGTTATGATGCATCTACCATTCCTAGGGTCTCAACCTGGAAAATAGTGTAGCCTCATATAGCGTTTAGTAGGATCAGAGTCCTTACATCAGATCACAATGGTCACTAAAATCCCATGTCCTAGACACTATTCACTGGTATATGTCACTCACCATGATCACCAGACATTGTTTCCCTACCAACACATGCAATCCTCACTATACCTAACCTAAAACTCAACGATATCTCTCAACCATCACCTCTGATACCATTCCTTCATGATCCCCTTCCTCCAAATATGCCCCTCCTAGGATAGAAATGAAGAAAGGGAGATAATGAACCCCAAGTCCCATCCCGAGTAATCCCTAGGATGGAGACTAGCACCAAGGGTATAAAGATATCATAATATGGGTGGCATTACATTTTTTTGAAATAATATCGGAATATATGATGTATCATCCACAAAAAAACTTTATGAAATATATAAAATAATGTTGAAAATCATCTCACATGCATGTTTTGATATATAATTATTACAAGTACGGAATTCTCCAAGTAAATACCAAAAGTAATGCTAAGTAACGACACAAAAACTATCATGATCCGAGCTAGTATGTTTCAGCATGGTCTGTGAAGTCCTATTGGCAACGTGAAAGTACTTTTATATACATAGTGTGAGTATACAAATATACATAGTAGGAAAAACAAAGTCTCTCATGAGCATATGAAAGAATCATGAAAATGAACCTATTAGAAAACATCATAACCAAGCAACACCTTACATGTATACCGAACATCCCAACCACACCAAAATCATGGTCACAAAATAAAGCAATTCAAGTAATGTAATATTTAATTCAAATCAATAATAGAGTTCCCAACACCAATTTCCAATGATTGACCTATCTTTTATAATAGAAATCATCCTGACGCTCCCAACACTCCCCAAATTACCACATCACAATCCACGCACACACAAGTAGGCCTCACAAACCACACCACATCCCACTCGTAGACTCATAGGACAAATACCACATCAAGCCCCCCCAATAGATACTTGGGAAACAAACCACATCAAATATCGCTCGTAGATACTTAGGCCATAAACCACATCACATCTTTCCAACATACACTTGGCCCACAACCACAACACATCCAGCCCATAGACACCTGGGAAAGAACAACACATCGCATCCCACTACAAACACCTAGTCCAATACCACAAATCATCCCACAAAGAGACAGCTGGTTCACAAACCATATCTCATCATGCTCGTAGATACATGGGCCAAAAAAACCTCACATAACATCCAAATACACTTGTGCCACAGTCCCCACTTCATCCTAAAGACACCCGGGAAGTCACACCACATCTCGTTCCGAAGAAACCTGGGAAAGTACAACTCACCGGCACACAGCTGGGCCTCACAGACCACAACCTTCCTGAAGAATCGTGGGATATCGCCACCTAGAATATATAGTAGAGAAGAGTGAGTGAATGACCATCCATCCTCCAACTAGGATGTTTAGGAAATAAACCATCCCCTATAAAAATGGGGGTGTTCGACACATAGTGGTCAACTAGGGTGGGGTGCATATAAAAATCACAATGAAAAATACTAGTATATGCCTATATGATACCAAACACTCATGCCCAACCTAAGTGTTCTCAAAAAAACTTCTGACTCACAACACTACCAACTTCACTGCTACCTCTAAATTAACAACATCACATAATAATTCAAAAAACCCATTCACATTCCCAACCAATTTAATTAAGTATTTCTATCTGGTAACCCGAACAAAACCAATCCATTATTTATTATATTAATCAATTATTTATTTTATCCCCTAAATATATATGAAACTAAGAAAAAAAACAATCAACATAGTCACGGTCAAATTAGTCACAATAAATTCAGAAGTTGAAGATCCAGATAAATCAATGTGGTTTCACATTATAAACACATTGTAGCATGACCTCCAGCAACATGGTGATGCCTTATGCATGATACTTATGGTGAAAATCCAGGATAATTACCCAAGAAAATCACTAATTTCCTTTTTCAAACCAATCCATCTCAGGCCATGCATCAACAGAACCAACCCCAAACTCACAAACCCAAATGATAACACCTTACAGAACAACCAAATTCATAGACCTGTTATACAAAAATTCTCATCCATTAAATTATCAATCAATATCTCAACTTGATATTCCATTACACCTCCCAAGCCATCCCATATCACAGAACCATGATCACAACAGTACTACAACACAAACCAGAGCAAACCGACACATTAAATAACCCTATGTAGCAAGGAAACACACAATTATAGATTTGACCAAGCTTCCCTCATTTAAGTCGACTTGTATAGTTTAGGGGTAATCATATAACTATATGATCTTGGGGAATCTATTCATTATATGAATATACATGATTAACCAATTTTCATTTTTGGGGTGATGCATTAAAATATTAATCAAGAAAAAATCACTACAAACATACCTAGTGCAATAAACACCACCAATGACCACTAGCAGGTCGTTTAGACTAAATAATCATAATAACTCAATCATAATATCAAAACTGCTAGGTAATGAAAAACAAATCCCTATACACCTTTAAATTTCATAAAATCAATTCTTATATTTGATTAATCTAGAACAAACATAATCTATAGGTAAACAAAAGAGAACCCTCTTGAATGATGAAAAATTAAAATAAATGAAGGAAAACCTACCTCCAATGGGTGTTAGTGATCCTTTCACAAGAATGTGAGACACAATTGATGTCACATAAATGACATATTTTAAAGGTATTTTTCATTTAATTTACATTCTTGCTTTGTTTTGGTGGGTTTTCATGCATTTTTGAAGGAAATGGTGGGTTTTCAAAATTTGGGCCAACCTGAGAGCCCATTTCAAGTTTTAAAAATAAATTTTTATTCTTTAATAACTACTTAGTTTTTCAAAAATTTTCACCCATTCAACTTCCAAAATGACCTTCATTTAACTATTCAAACCACCAAAGAAATTTGGGCCCCTTAAAAATCATTAGAATCTTGGATTTGGGTGATCAATTTAGGTGTTGGACCAACCCAAACTCCCATTTCTAGTTTTAAAATGTTTTTTTAATTCTTTCATAAAATATTCATTGTTTATACTTTTAGGTGATTAAACCTCTCACATGTTCTCACTAAACCTCGCCGCACACCAATATTAGTTTTCCCCTCTTTGAAGCTCGGATTCATTGCAAATTAGGGCCGAACCTCTCCAGCTCCAAAAAAAACGTACAGATATCTCAAGTAAGTTGGTTACCTTCCTTCCTCCTCCCTTTTTCGTAGGTTTTATTCCTTTTTTACTGAATCCCCCAATGTTCAGAAGCTAGGTATTCGTACTTAGGGTCTTAGTTTTGAGTTTCTTGGTTTAATCATTTGGTTTTAGGTTCAATATTACTCCCTTGCGATGCGGCGAAGGTGCGGTTGAAGTGACGCACAAGGATTTTGGGGTTTTCACTCTTTTGGTAGGTGATTCCATATGTAGGTATTGTATAATGAGTTGGATTGCTGTATTTTTATTTCCATTATGTTCCACATTCATTATTTTGATTTTGAAAATTGATTTTGGTAGAATTTTCAAAGCGGTTGATTTTTAAGTGCCAATTTTGTGTGAAAATGGGTGTTTTACATGTGCAACCCATGTTGTGCCTCTTGGTGTTATTTTATAATTCATGGATTGGATTTATAAAAATCTTTTGATGCTAAATTTTTTGGTTTGGTATAATATTGGTCTCCATTGGATTTTAAATGTGGCATTTTAGATGAATTTAATGTGCAAAATTTGATTATTTTTCTTTAAATTGTTTTATGGAAATTATAAGTGGTTTATTGAGTTATATAAAAGGTGAAAAGAATGTGTAGTTAATGTTTTGAATGTGTGTGACCAGAAATGATATTTATATGTGAAAATTGATTTTTGTAGAATGTGGTAACTATTTGAGCACAAGACGGGAAACCCGGGTAACTAGGTTGGCTAATGTGTACTAGTACACTAGTGAACGGAGGGGTTTTGACCATGGTTCACTTAGAAAGTATGACATGGATAACACTAAAAAAACTACAATGGAGATGATTGGAGACCACTAGGTTATGGGTATGCTCCCTACTAGTGGCTCGTGCATGAGAACAAATTTTATTATGGTTACTTTCACCGAGGTACAAGGTACTTGGTGCTCACAACTAACTAGTTCCTAGGTGTGTTCCTATGCTTAGTGCTCGTGGAATTTTTGGTATTTATCTTCGACTTATGGTATTTTGGAATGTGAAAACCAGTTTCTTACATGTTTTACTAAAATTCACTCATTCTTTAAAGTTATCCCCATTGAATGTTATTTTCATTTCAAAGTTTCACTTTTAGAAATAAATGTTACCATTTTCTGTTTATAACTCTCACAAGATATTTATTTTATAATGCCTATAACTTGGAATAATTGGGTGATATCCTATTGGGATTATTCTCACACCCTACTTACATTGTTGGGTTTAAGTAGACTTGATCATGTTTGACATAGGCAAAGGCAAGGCCTTGGGCGATGGTGTTTCGGGTTGCTAGTTTCTCTCAATGGTGCGGTGTTGTGGAGACAGCTCATGGGTGATGAAACCTTTTCGTTTGGAGTCTCTTGGGATGTTTTTATACTAATTTTATACACATTTTGACCTCTTGTGTATTTTTTAAACCCATACACTTACTTCTGAATTTTATTGAGTCTTGTTTGGCATAATTTTTCATATTTGGATTATTGTTTTTTTGGGTTATTTTATGAATCAAAACTCAGGTAAATCATTCTGAAATGAATTTTTATGATACCTGGGAACTTGTTCCACCTCGTGGGGATAGGGAACGCCCTTCGGGCCTTGACACGAGCCAGGTTGGGTGCCGGTTTGATGAGGACCAAATTCGGTTCGTGAAAAAATGGTATCAGAGGGGGTTAATGTTTTTGAGTTATATTATTATTTTGTGATGAGTCAGGCTAGATAGGAGATAGGAATGTCATGGCTCAGAGTTTTGATCATGAGTAGGGTGCTTGGCCCGTACCCCTCATGACAGACCACAAGTCACCATGGGATGTCTAAATTGTTTGTTTATCTTCACTTCCAGGTGAGACGTGTGGGCTGCAGACTGCACGTGGACATCGAGGGTGGTGAAGTAGTTGTTTATTTTACTATTGTAATGTGTTTGGATTATATATATATCTGATGTTATTCCAAAAAAAATTTCAGAACTATTGTACTAATTTTTTTCCTTGTGACTATTGCCTTTTGTGGCAACATGCCTCCCCGAAGAGCACCCACGCACCCACAGGAGGAAGCCGGAGAGAGTTCTCCTACACCACTCGATCAAAGGATGATAGAAGACGTGGTCCGAGCTATCTAGGATCTGGGACAAGGCGGGGTTCTGGCTCCTACTCCAGCCAGAGAAGATGAGTCTGGGCCCAAGAAGGATAAGGCCCACGAGTTCATGAAAAATAAACTTCCTTATTTTAGAGGTAGCTCAGAACCTCAAGAGGCAGAGGAATGCCTCGAGAAGATAGAGCGTATGTTCGAGTTCCTGGACACACCTAAGGAGGTCCTGGTGAAATGTGCCTCTTTTCAGCTAGAGGGTCCCAGCCTTAGGTGGTGGGAATCAGTTCTTCAATATGGAAAGCATGAAAACATGAGCTGGAGAGATTTTAAGGCCATCTTTAATGAGTATTATTGTCCAGAGGTTCTATCCTATGACTGATCTCGAGAATTAATGGATCTATCCCATGGAGATCATTCAGTAATGGATTATGCTAACTGTTTTTCTGAGTTAGTGCGGTACATTCCTGATATTGTTTCAAGTGAATACTTGAAAGCTTGAAAATTTGAGAAGGGATTACGACCAGAAATTTACTCACAGGTCTTCCTATTCAAGATGGTAACTTATGCTGAGGTGGTAGATCGTGATTGTATGGTAGAGATTGATCAAAAGGGGAATTCTAGGATCTTTGGAGGGGTATCTACTATAGGGACTAATAGATCTGCTGAAAAGAATAGGAAGCGGGAAGAGTAGGGAAAGAAGGGAGGTGGCAGTTCAGGCCACTCTTCCAGGCAGTTTTCATCAGTGGCTTCAGATGCAAGGACTGTCATGTGCCACCAGTGTGGGAAGACAGGGCACATCCATCCAGAATTCCCTCATCCTCCGAAGACCTATTTTCAGTGTGGAGGTATGGGTCACATGCAACACTTTTGTGGGATAGCGCGTCCACTTCAAAGTGGGGCAGGATCTGTTCCTCTTATGGGAGTTCCAGTGCAGTCTAATCCATCAAGGATAGGGGGATCTCGGTTCGGTGGTCGTGACGGTAGGGCTGGATCATCTTTTGGGTAGATCCAATTTAGGGCAGAGCCATAGGTGGGTGGCCGTTCTCAGGTAGGGACAAAACATTTTCATGTTGTGTATCAGGCACCAGCTGGATCTGATGTAGGACCTTCAACTATTCAAGGTACCATTCTGATTGCATATTCTATAGCTGCAGTTTTATTTGATACTGATGCTTCCATTTCTTTTATATATTCCCGTCTTCTGAACTTATTGAGCCTTCCAACCGAGCTTTTATCTATTGTAATGGAGTTAGTAACACCGCTGGGTAAGAAAAAGGAGCAGGGTCTTAGGTTCCCGTCATGCACACTCTCTGTGTCAGGAGTCGAGATGGAGTGGGATTTCTTGGTCCTTGATATGGACCTGTTTGATGTGATCCTCGACATGGACTGGCTGGTGCGCTTCCAAGTGCATATTGACTGTTATTGGTGTCAAGTAAGCTTTATGGCACCATATGGGAGTCCTCAGTTATTTCATGGAGAATGGGATCCTCGGTCGGGTCATGCGGGACCTCCACTCCCTGAGATTGGGAATATTGCTTATCAGTTTCTGTTGCTCGCACTAGAGGATGGTGGTGGTGTCCCTCAGGGTGGGTTACCTCATGTAGTGGATGAGTTCCTAGAAGTCTACCCAAATGATTTCTTAGGCTTACCCCCAGAGAGGGATGTGGAGTTCTCGATAGAGTTGGCGCCGGGAAAACAACCTATATCTATTCCCTCATATCACATGGACCCCACCGAATTGAGGGAATTATTGATAAATCTAGACGATTTGGAATCCAATGGATTCATTCACCCGAGCGTCTCTCTTTGGGCCGCCCTAGTCTTATTCGTGAAGAAAGCCGATGGAACCCTCCAGTTGTGCATCGATTATTGGAAATTGAATAAGTTGACCATCGAGAATAAATACCCTTTGCCTCGAATTGACGATTTTTTGACCAAGTTATGGGGGAAAAGTGGTTCTCCAAAATCGAATTGCGTTCGAGATAACACCAGGCCAGGGTAAGAGAAGCAGACATTCCGAAGACGGCTTTCCTAAGCAGGTATGGTCACTTCGAGTATCTAGTCATGCCTTTCGGATTGACGAATGCCCTGACAGTTTTCATTGCGCTCATGAATAGGGTGTTTCTCCAATATCTCGACAAATTTTTAGTGGTATTTGTGGACGACATCCAGGTTTATTCTGGATCTGAGGAGGAGCATGAGAACCACCTGTGGGTTGTTTTGAGCACCTTGCAGGACCATTGCCTATATGCCAAACTCTCGAAGTGCACATTTGGGATTAGGGAAGTGAAGTTTCTGGGGCATGTCATCTTAGAACATGGGGTTTCAGTGGATCCTAATAAGATTAGGGTAGTTATGTTATGGGAACAACCGAGAAATGTGTTTGAGATCAGGAGTTTTCTTGGCCTGGAAGGTTATTACAGGCGCGTTGTCCGAGACATCTCATGGATCGCCTCCCCAATGACCGCACTCACCTGGAAAGGGGTGAAGTTTTAATGGATCCCACAATGTCAGGCATCCTTTGAGGAGTTGAAGTGGAGGTTGACCACCGAACCTTTTCTGATTTTACCAGAGTCTGGGAAGGGATATGTGGTTTATTGTGGTGCGTCGGGTATGGGCCTTGGGTGTGTACTGATGTAGGATGACCATGTGGTGGCTTATGGTTCTCGCCAGCTCAGGCCGCATGAGAAGAATTATCCGAATCATGACTTGGAGTTGGTAGCAGTGATTCATGCTTTAAAGACTTGGCGACAGTACCTCTTTATGGAGAAAGTTTTGGTCTATTCTGACCATAAGAGCCTAGCCTACATTTTCTCTCAGTAGGATCTCAATCTGAAGCAGCGCCATTGGATTGTGTACTTGCAGGGATTTTACTTTGACATTTTCTATACCCTAGGGAAGGGTAATGTGGTGGTGGATGCATTGAGCTGGAAGGTACCAGTGCAGGCATTGAGGAAGTCCAGCGATGAGTGGACTTTGATGGGGCTCTTCGCCCAGATGCACTTGGAGAGTAGGGTGTATAGCAGGGGTACTTTCTTGGCTAGAGTTCAGTTGACTCCTGCTCTTCTGGAGTTGATTCAGTGGGAGCAGCCTGGTGATGAGCTGTGTCAGTGATCTATGCAGTTGCTTCATGGTGGGGAGACTCCTTCTGATTGGTCTCTATCTCCTGAGAGGATCCTTTCCTTCAAGGGTCGTGTAGTGATGCGTTTGTCTTTGTGGAAGGTGGTGATGTTGGATTGCCACCAATCTTAGTGGGTCATCCATCCTGGGGCAACCAAGATGTATTACGATGTTCTTTGCCAGTTCTGGTGGCCAGGTATGAGATGGGACATAGCCGACTTTGTATCAAGATGATACATTTGTCAGCAGGTGAAAGCAGAGAATCCAAGACCATCAGGCCTACTTCAGACATTACCCATTCCTACCTAGAAGTGGGATGAGGTCGTTATGGACTTAATTATTGGATTGCATCATACACCACGAGGGAGGAATGCTATCTGGGTAGTGATTAACTGTTTGACCAAGTCAGCTCACTTTATCCCGATAAGAGATACAACGAAGGTGGAGGAGCTAGGCCGTTTGTATGTTCAAGAAGTGGTCAGACTTCATGGTGTGCCATCAGAAGTTGTTTGTGATAGGGACCACCGACATACATCTCGGTTTTGGGGAGGTCTTCAGAAGTCATTGGGGTCACAGATTAAGATGACCACGGCATACCATCCTCAGACGGATGGCCAGACGGAGCGGGCGAATCCGATTCTGGAGGACATGCTTCGCGCATGTGTGTTGCATTTCAGAGGTGCATGGGATATCCATTTGGGATTGGTCGAGTTTACTTATAATAATAGTTACCAATCCAATATTATAATGACACCCTTTGAGGCGCTCTACAGTCAACCTTGTCGGTCTCCTCTGTGTTGGGCTGAGGTAGGTGAGACATCACTGTTGGGACTGAGCCTTGTGCAAGAGACATCTGAGAAGGTCAAGTTGATCAGGAAGCATTTATTGACAGCCCAGAGTCTCCAGAAATCATATTATGATAAGAGGCGCTGAGATCTAGAGTTTTCTGTGGGTGATCAGGTATTTCTGAAAGTGGCCCCTCGTTTGGGTCACCGCTGCTTGGGGAAGCAGGGAAAGTTGACGCTGAGGTATGTCAGGCCTTTTGAGATCACCGAGCGTATTGGTAAGGTGGCATATAGGTTGGATTTTCCTTCTCAGTTAACATCCATTCATGATATTTTCCATGTCTCCCAGTTGAAGAAATACAACTCGGATCCGTCCCATGTGCTGAATTGGGAGGAGTTGGATATAGAGCCTGATTTATCTATTTTTTAGCACCCATTGAGAATAGTGGACTCCCAATAAAATGTGCTTAGGGTAAAGTCTATTCCACTTTTCTGAGTTCTTTGGCAACATGGGAGTGATACACACGAGACGTGGGAGCGAAAGTCATGGGTTGAGGAAGAGTACATGACCCTGTTTTCCAATCAAGCATTGGGTTGACTCTCCTGGGCGGAAAGTCCTTCATGGTGGAGAGAATTGTCACATAAATGACATATTTTAAATTTATTTTTCATTTAAATTACATTCTTGCTTTGTTTTGGGGTTTTCATGCATTTTTGAAGGAAATGGTGGGTTTTCAAAATTTGGGCCAACCCGAGAGCCCATTTCCAGTTTTAAAAATAAATTTTGTTTCTTTAATAAATCCTTCTTCTTCAACATTTTTCACCCATTAAACTTCCAAAATGTACTTAATTTAACTATTAAAACCACCAATGAAATTTCTACCCCCTTAAAAAATCATTAGAATCTTGGATTTGGGTGATCAATTTAGGTGTTTGGCCAACCCGAAAGTGCATTTTCTGTTTTAAAATGTTTTTTTAATGCTTTCATAAAATATTCATTTTTTATCCTTTTTCGGTGATTCCGCCTCTCACATGTTCCCACTGAACCCAGAAGAACCCCCATTATCATTTTCCCCTCTTTGAATCTCGTATTCATTGCGAATTAGGGCCGAACCTTTCCCACTCCAAAAAGCGTCCATATTTCTCAAGTAAGTTGGTTCCCTTCCTCCCTCCTCCCTTTTTCTTAAGATTTCTTCATTTTTTATTGAATCGACAAATGTCCAGAAGCTAAGGCTTCGTACCTAAGGTTTTAGTTTTGAGTTTATTGGTCCAATCCTCTGGTTTTAGGTTCAATATAACTCCCTTTCAGTGCGGCGAAGGTGCGGTTGAAGTGATGCACAAGGAATTTGGGGTTTTGACTCTTTTGGTAGGTGATTCCATATGTAGGTATTTTAGAATGAGTTGGATTGATGTATTTATGTTTACATTATGTTCCTCCTTCATTATTTTGATTGAAAAAATCGATTTGGGTATCATTTTCAAAGCGGTTGATTTTTAAGTGCCAATTTTGTGTGAAAATGGGTGTTTTACATGTGCAACCCATGTTGTGCCTCTTGATGTTGTTTTATAATTTATGGATTGGATTTATCAAAATTGTTTTGATTCTATGATATCTGGTTTTTTATAATATTGGTCTCCATTGGGTTTTAAATGTGGGATTTTAGATGAATTTAATGTGAAAAATTTGATTATTTTTCTTGAAATTGTTTTATGGAAATTATAAGTGGTTTATTGAGTTATATAAATGGTGCAAAGAATATGTAGCTACTATATTGAATGTGTATGACCAGAACTGATATATATATGTGAAAATTTATTTTGGTAGCATGTGGTAACTATTTGAGCACAAGATGGGAAACTCGGGTAACTAGGTGGGCTAACGGGTCTTAATACGCTAGTGAACAGAGGGGTTTTGACCATGGTTCACTTAGCAAGTATGACATGGATAACACTAAAAAAACTAAAATAGAGATGATTGGATACCACTAGGTTATGGGTATGCTCCCTACTAGTGGCTCGTGCATGAGAAAATTTTTTATTATGGTTACTTTCACCGAGGTACAAGGTACTTGGGGCTCACAACTAACTAGTTCCTAGGGGTGTTCCTATACTTAGTGCTCGTGGCCATTTTGGTATTTATCTTCACCTTATAGTATTTTGGGATGTGAAAAATAGTAACTTTCATGTTTTATTAAAATTAACTAATTCTTTAATGTTTTCCCCATTGAAAGTTATTTTCATTTCAAAGTTTCACTTTTAGAAATAAATACTTGTTGACGCTCCTTTCGTCACAGAGTCTAAAGATTGGAAAAGGGGGAATATCTTAGCTCAAAGTGATTCAACCTTTGGAAAAATATCAAAAATTGATGAAGGAATGAATAAAAATAACATTTCACAAGGGTCGCGCAAGTTCTACCATGGTCACACAAGTACATTTGCGCGCCACATTTTTGATCGTGGAAGTCACTTGTGCGACCTAAGTGATAACAGCCCAGGGTCTTCTCCAGCCTATAAATACCCCGGTGGGCCCCCCATTTTTAGAGTAATTTTTCTAGAATTCAGATACAGAGATTTGAACTCCCAAGTCTCTTCTTCAGGTCTTCCGAACACTTCTAAGGTAATTATATACCTAGAATGGATGGTCTAAACAAGAGGAGTAAGGTCTAAGTGTTAGAATTCACTAACACTTGCGCGCCTAAGTGTTCTACCTTTAAGGGAAATGGACACACTTGAGCGCTGCCCAACTTCTTCACCAGAACTTGCATGCCATCTTCTGAAAAGCCTCTGGGGATAATACCAAGGGTTTGAGCCAAGTCTCGCCCACGTATTACCCTAAGGGATGAAAATCGCGCAAGTACCCATGTGACGCGCAGGTATACCAGCATGACCAGGACTTGCGCGCCGACATAGTACCTGCGTGCCTGCCAAGACTTGCGCGCCCTTCTATTTTTGGGTGCCCTTCTTGCCCAATTAACCCCTCTTATACCATTCTACCTCTCCTGTTCAAGATTCAGTCTTCAAGACACTCTTCAAAGCCATTTATGGCATGTTTTCTTGATTTAATTCCTTATCCGAAAGGAATTCCGTGAAACATCTCTCAAAACCTAATGATTTACATATCTTTATGTCACTAAAGATTGAGATTTAATTCATTCAACCTCATCCTTTAAGATGAGATAACCCCTTAACCTGTGACTCCTTTTCAAGAATAAGCCCCAGTCATAATTTCCATTAATTCCAGGCATCCTCCTTAGGAGTAAGACCTAAGTCCTCTAATCTTGGCATCCTCCTTAGGAGTAAGCCCCAGTCTTAAAATTACCAAATATGGGCATCCTCCTTAGGAGTAATCCCCAACCATAATTATCTTAACCTTGGCTTCCTTTTCAAGAGCATGCCCCAGTCTCAGATATGGGCATCCTCTTTAAGAGTAAGCCCCAAGTCCCTTTAATTTTCACATCCCTTTAACCTGGGCCTCCTTTTCAGGAGTAATCCCCAGTCTTAATTTCCTTTTGATCTGGGCTTCCTTCTCAGAAGTAAAACCGAATAATAAGTCCCCTCCTAACTTGGGCATCTTCTTTAGGAGTAAGCCCCAAGATTAGAGTATCCAAATCTCCATGAAGAACATATACATTTATAAACCTTGTTCCTAGATTTCTTCCTTGATGTAAATCTTAATCCTCATCTATTTGGGCATTCATACACACATAAGCCCCATATCATTGCATCTTTCATGGCACAATTGTCTGGTATCGTCAATACCTCTTGTTTCTCACACCGAGCATGAGTCACGTGAGCTTAGAGTGTAAAAGAAATCATGACATCATTTCTTTGAGGCATCAATCATGCATAAACATCATACTCCCTTACTCGAACTACGTGGGTTCTGATTCCTTTTCCAAAACAAAGGATACGTAGGTAGCCCATCTTCGGGTACAATCCCAACTCTGAAATAATCCATGTCCTTCTGAATGACAATAAACATCAAGTGCCCCACTGAGTGGCTTTAATACCAGTATGGTCATCATAATGACCAAGAGACTTTTATGTATTGAAGGATACCATTGGATAAGAATCTCTAAACAAATACAGATGATTCCTTATCGATGAAGAACCTTGAATACATATAAAATATTCTCTAAATTTCCTACATATCAATCATTGATTGTCAGATCTAAAGGAAAGCTCATTTTATACTGGGTAATGTAATAAGGATTCACGAACATAACTTAAATCTATAAAGAGAGTCCCAGAGTAGATAATAATTCCCCTCAAAAAGGTGTGATGAGTCCAACCTACCATCCTCTCGACCAATGCAAATTCCTAAGCCTCATCAGTCCACAACTAATGAGATCCTACCTTTGGAAAGTAGGTTCAAATGGAAATGGAATCATTGGATGTTTCGAGTTCTATGAACAAACCCGTTAGAAACCACTTGGAATGTTTGAATCTTCAATCAACGAGATCATCCCTAATTCCAGAGGGAAACAGAAAAAGGTGAACCTCACGTGAATACTTATCCAAGTTAAAATGTTAGTTTACCTACTTGTTAGGCCCCTATTTAAAACTCAATAAGAGGGCCAATAAGACAATCAATAACATATGAGTTCTTCCAAAAGATGTAGTGGCCGGACTTATCTTGATTATGTCTGTTATATCAAACAGACACTCTTTTCCAAGATCTTCTGCATTTAAAAAATGGCTTCTCTTATGTTCAAACCCGTGAATACGTCTGCTGTGAAAAACTCGGATGCGAATGCCACTGCTGTTACTCCTGCTGGATCATCGTCCGGTCTGAGGATGAAATCACCTACTCAGCATCTTCAATGATGGGTATCAAATGTGCTAGTTAAGGAGTACCATAAAAACAATACTATTCCAACTCTGGAGGCTGCTTGACGAGCCCTCCAAGTGAACAATTCACCCTGGTCATTCGGACAGCGATGACCAGTGATCAAGAAGCAGGCGGTGCTAACCACCGTCTCCAACTATTTCAGGTTGTTATCCCCAGAACGCAATCACCATTCACTCCCATATTCTTAGTAGGTGAATGAGAAGGTCCCTCAGGGCATTAATTCAAGGAGACAGGAGTCCTTCCCAAGGGATCCCTTTGACAATCGCCGCCAGACTCATGTGGCAGTGCGCCCTCAACATGATGAGGGTACCGACTCCAGGCGTTCGGCTCAGATTCCTCGAACCCGAGCAGACAAGATGAATCTCCAGAGGCGAAATCCGGTTAACAGTGAGTAGGTTCTCGTATCTTCCATTTCCAGAGATGTACACCAACCTAACTTGGTGGCATGCAATGATCAGGCACATTCACCCATCCGTTTTAATTCCGCTGTCCAGCAGACTCGTCTGGCAGCAGCACACCAATCCCGCCAGGCAATTCTGATGGAGTACTATAGGCATGAACATACACATGTTTATATGTCATTAGCTAGTCAGCAGACTTGTTTGACTACACATGATGGATCTCATCAACCATGTTCGGTGAAGTGCAATCAGCAGGCACATACACCTACTAGTATTGATCAAGCCTACCAAAAGTCTCGATTGGTAGCACACAGAGAAGTTAGTCGGAAAGCTCCGGCGACAAACAGGAGGCAAACTCAACTTTCTGCCTCCACACTTGAGTACTGTTAGGATTCACTGATGGGAAAGGAGGACAGGAGCAGGCACATACACCTACTCCAAGCACGAAATGGACGTATATCCTCGTTCCAGCAGCTGAAGTCACCAAGAATATTCTATCAATGGTTAAAGAGAAGAAGCAAATCTCTGCTAATATTCTGGATGCTTGCCACGATATTATAACAGCTTTAAAAACATCTCAGGGAAAGAAAAATAAATATATCCCTACCAGTGGAGTGACACATCAACAATTCACTCCGGAACAGACACACACATCTATTTTAGTCCAAGAGGGTTGTAGGTCATACTCCCCCATATCATACGGACAACCAAGTCAGGCACATACACATGATTTGAGTAGAGATCGTTAGCCTAACCTGTCCATCTCTCCTGATCAGGCACATACACCTGCTCAGAGCAGCCATATTCGTCAACAAGTGGTTTCCAAGGTGAGTAAGAAGGCATCTAAGAAGAAGACCCGCCCATCACAGTCAAGAGATCAAGAGCCAATCTGTAACAAGGCCTTTCTCGATGCTGGAGTTCTTGAAGCCCTCAGACAGTTATCAGTTGGAATTCAAGATTCTACTCCCTCATTTCTTAATAGTGGGAACATTAATTCCAAAGGTCTTCAATAGACACTTCCTCATGAAGGCTTGATTCATGACAATTCGGTCGATCTCAAAGTTTAATCTTCAGATGAGATCCATAGGAACCCTCTGTGTGGTCTGAAAACCAAGGAGTAAGAGATCTCATCTTTTGTTGTAACCCACCATGGTGGTCCTCCACATGATGATGATTTTCTCTGCGAAAGGCCTCTCCGCATTAGTGATGGACATTACCCGGAAAATGCTCTAGTGGACAATGTAGTGCCGAGAAAGCCCTCTTATCTTGAGGCACTTGAAAATGAGAAACCAGTCATGTCTGATGCTTCATCGCTAGTAGGTGAAATACTTTCTCAATCGGACGATAGGCCAGGGTGTAGGTCATTCTCCGAACCACCCCTAAGTCATTCATCTTCTAGTTTTATCAGTGATTTCTCTACCCATATTGTTAAATCCGATGAAGCAACAAGGAATCACCAGCTCTGGTCAAATCAAGTAGAAGAATCTTCATTGAATGATAAAGAGAAAATGCTGAACATGAGAAAACAATTAGTGAATGGTGAAGTGCCAGTCATGTTTTGGCCTCTGGCTGACTCTCAGTATGACATTCTAGAGATGTTGACGGAAGATGGAATTCATGATATTCGTCTCAAAATATGCAAAACTCTTTTTCAGTTGAAAAAGAAAGTATTATCTTATGATGAATATGAAAATCATGTTAAGATAATATACGGGTTACAACGTCAGATTGATTTGGCATCTCTATCAATCTCTCGATATCCGAAGGCTGAAAAGCAGTAGAGAGCGCTTCAGCATTCAGGCCTTGGCGCACTAAGAAAATTGCGCCAGTTAATTGCCAATGCCCCGTATGGTATTCATGTCATAGGATGTGGTGTTCATGGACCACTACATTTCACTGTGTTCTCCAGTCAACAATGTCTACCGAAAATGGTTTCATGCAATGTTGTTGCCCATGGCCGGCCAAAGTCAATGGGTTCTGTTTGTAATCAAAAGCTTTCCCAAGAACAGGCCTCAACTAGTTCTTCTCAAAATCATGAATACAGAGAACAATTTGTTGAATTACTACTGCATCAAGCAAACGAGAATATTGAACATGCCTCTCATATGGAGCAAGCACATCATCAAGTGATAGAAGTTTCAGAAATCATCCAAAGGTCTTTCGAGCCGGGTGATAAAAGTGGATGTGGATTGATGCATCCAACTAATTTCCGGACTAAGGTACGTAAGATTAGGAGATCTTTTAATACTGTCTCAGACATAGCATGTCAAGAGCCACCCCAGCTTGCCAGACTGGGGAATCTTTTAAACCAACCCATGGAATCAACAAATTGGATTCGAGGAGTTGAGCAAAGATAGTAGGAACTGCCCCAGTTCACCGGACTGGGGACTTTTTCAAATCATCAATCTCCTCCTCAAAGAAAATTGGTCTTCTCTGTATTGGGGAAGAGGCCACAAGAGGAACGAAGGGACAAATTATCTGGAGATTCTCTCCAAATTACGGTTCTCCAAGAAATTCCCGAGGGATCAAATCAACAAAAGGCAATGTCTCATCAAAGACATGTAAGAAGACAATATCGAAGGAATGATGATAAAAGGAATGAAATGCAT
The DNA here is from genome assembly GCA_963277665.1 of Viscum album. NCBI lineage: Eukaryota > Viridiplantae > Streptophyta > Magnoliopsida > Santalales > Viscaceae > Viscum > Viscum album. The sequence continues at coordinate 1,458,963 of CAUJRU010000136.1, read as the reverse complement.
TATGCATCAATCAATGTCATCAGTTCATTGTTTTTGATCCATCAGATGAAGCTCACTCAGGGGACTCAGATGAAGAGGTTCCTACTCAAAAAGTTGTACACACAGACACAAATGAAGAGGGTGTGCGTACATGAAATCCAAGGTTTACCCAAAATCTGGGTGTTCATTCAAATAACCCACTTCCCCCTCTCTGAAAAGGATCAAACAAGGGGAAAGGAAAGAATCAAGTTACATATCCTTCCTCTGGAGAGGGCCAATCTCTCTCACTAGAGAAAAGATTTGCGCAACAAGAGGATGAAATGAAAGAATTGAGGAGGTTGAATGCAGAACTACTTCAAGGTAGTCTTCCTCCTAAGCGTGCTGGAGTTAGTCAGCCAAGGGAGTTTGTTGCAGCTACTGAGATGGATCAAGAATATCCTACTTTATCAGCACACCCTCATAGGTCTAATCCTACGGTTCAAGTGCAACAACAATTAGCAGTGCTGCCATCAGTTGCATTACCAGCTTCCATACCTGTCCAAGCTCCAGTCAGTGCACCTGTTCAGGTCCAAGCTCAACCGGATGTTTCTCAAAAGTTAATAACTACTATTGAGTCATTAACATCTCAGTTGGAAGCTATGGAGGGAAATCATGCTTAGGTTCATCCAAAAAAGAGAGCTTACCCTGAATGGGTAGATGCAATCTCTCCCCCATCATGTTTTGAGAACCCTGTATTCCCTATTTTCAATGGATCAGGTGACCCTGAACAACATTTGATGCATTACGTGTCTTGTTGTGATCCTATGATGGGAAATCCAAAGTAGCAAGAAGTAGTGAAACTCAGATGCTTCATGAGAACCTTGCAAGGACCGGCTTTTTTTTGGTACACAAGCTTGCAATCCCGGTCAATTACAGGATGGGAGGATCTTCTCCAAATATTCCTTCTCCAATTCAGCTCAATGTTTCCAAAGACAATAGTTTTTGATCTTACAAACTGTAAGCAAAGGGAGAATGAAAGGGTCTCATATTTCATTACTCACTGGAAGGGATTAACATATTCCCTAAGCTTTGTACTCCCTCAAGAGGAACTGTTGCCAATCTGTGTGGAAAATTTGCGTGATGAGTTGCGCACACCACTGATCCATGTGAAATACACAAGAGGGTTTCGAGACCTTACTTCAATCGCTCAACAGATTGGTGATTCTCTTATATAGACTAAGGCTAAATATCGTGTAATTACATCAGCTCCAAGAAGGAGAATGGGTAAAGCAGAAACTGCTACAGTTATGCTTAAACAAGCACATGTACCTACTTCTACTTCAAAACCTTCATCTTCTCAAAGGGCTCCACCTCCTGAGTCCCAACAACAGAGGTCGTTTCTTTAAGATAATCAAACATATCAAAGACAAAAAAATTGTGGATTTGAAAAGCAAGGTTTACTCTTTCTGAAATGAACAAGTTCCTGGTTATTTTATTTCGTCTCTGGAAAATCATTTGGTTCAATTTCCATGACCCAAGAGGCCAAACAAGAAAGGAGATGAAGACTGTCCCGGCTATTGCATGTTTCATCAAATGTTGGGGCATCCCATCTAGGAGTGTTTTGTCTTCAAAGATCTCCTGCAAAAGATGGTCGACTCAAGACAAGTCAAACTAAAAGGCTCTTCATCCCAGGTAGCATGTGTTACTGCTACAGTTCCAGAAGAAGAAGGTGAATGGCAAGAAGTTAAAAGCAAAAATGCACAAAAATTTGATTATTGGATGGTCAGAAAGATGATCAACTAAACTCATGCTATTTTGCAAACACAATTGAAGAAACAAATTGTGCCTTCTGCCATGAATGCCACAGCAAACCCTCTTCATTAGAGGGAAAATACTCAAAGAAACAGAACAATTCCAAGGAGGAAAAATCAGAAGAAGATGAGTATGTGTCAAAGCTTAAGTTTTCCTTGACTCTATCAGATTTCATGTCATCTACTTCGATGCAACGGGAACCATCACACCAAACGGCACGACCTAAACAGGATAATCAGGCAGAGTCTTCATCGGATAAAGAGTTTATTTTCGGTTCTGTTAATATGATTCAATTAATAGATCCATATGCCAAGTGCAGTTTCGATTTTGATGAGCCCGAATTACCTATATCAAATAGAGGAATCAGAGGAAGTTCCAGAGGCTCAGGATACAGGGGAAGACGTGGATCTTTTAGAGGACACTATTCTAATTCTACCCCTGCTAGAACTGTGTATGCAGCAGAAACTCATCGTAGAGCCCTTCAACGAGCTCAATGAGAACAAACAAGTTCTTCCACCAATAGCAAATTCAGTCCTGGCCCAGTTATTCTGGAAGACCGGTTGAAGGTTCGATCTTCTTCCTCTCAGCAAGTAAATGGATCTAATTAGTCTAATCTTCCAAAGCCAGAAATATTGCCAACTCCTATCCCGATACAAGATGCATCAACTTCCAAAGAATCAACTTCCAAGACACCTACTAAAGCACATGTTCCTGTTGGGAAACACAGACCTTTGGATCAAAATTATGATATATTGAAACACCTGGCCCAAGTACCGGCCAAGTTATCAATTTTGGATGCCTTGAATTTATCAAAGGATCTTCGGGAAGTACTCGTTGAGGTTTTGTCAAGTCCTCAAGAGTTTGAAAGTGAAATTGCTGCAACTGAAGTCTATCACATAGAGAATAATCCTACAGAATACCATGCAATAATATATTTTACTGATAAAGATGAAGATGATGTCGTGCATGGACATATTAGACCTTTGTACTTATCTGGAAAGGTCAATGGAATAGATGTCCGAAGAGATTTCATTGATAATGGTTCAAGAGTCAACCACATGCCCATTCGTAGACTTCTCCAATCAGGCCAGAAGAAGTTATAGCAACATCAGAGGTCAACAATGATGTCGATTCTCAATCCATCATCTCCTCTTTATTACCCAAGGAAGACCCTTCATCATCAATTGGGTCGGAAATGGGAGCCTCTTCTTCAAGATGTTCAAGTTTTAACATCTCTTCCGATCATGGAAATTTTGATTCATCATATACTATGCATGTAGAAATAGAAGAAATAACACATGTTGAAAAAGAAGAAGAAGATCTTAGGGATTCTCCTCCAGCATTTGAAGAGGGCATCTCTACCACCGTGGATGAACTCAGAGAAATAAATCTGGGTACAAAAGAAGATCCACGCCCCACTTTAATCAGTGCGGCCCTGACTCTTGAAGAGAAAGAGATGTATATTTCCTTTCTAAAGAAAAATAGAGATATATTTTCTTCGAACTATACAGAGATTCCATGGCATGATCCAAATGTTGCCACTCATCCTTTGGATTTACCATAAGAACATCGAGGATTTAAGAAAGCCGCGAGAAAAACACACCCAACTTATGATTCTAAAATTGAAGCTGAAGTGTATAAGATTATAAAAGCTAACTTCATCAGAGAAGTTTAATATCCCAAGTGGTTGGCTAATATTGTCCCTATAAAGAAGAGGAACAGACAAATAAGAGTTTTCATTGATTTCAGAGATCTTAATCAGCATTGTCCTAAGGATGATTTTCCAGTTCCGATTACAGAACTTTTAATCGATGCAACAGCTGGATATAAAGCACTTTCCTTCATGGATGGATATTCTGGATATAATAAAATCTGAATGACTCCATAAGATGAGGAATCCACAGCCTTCAGGGCCCCTCAGGGTGTGTTTTGCTATCGGGTAATGCCCTTTGTCTTAAAAAATGCAGGCGCAACGTATCAGCATGCAATTCATCACATATTTAAGTCCTTTTTAGGTAAGTTTGTTGAATGTTATGTGGATGAATTGGTGGTCAAATCCAAAAAACGTTCTAATCCCTTGGCTTATTTGGAAGTCATATTCCGCAAGCTTCGACAACATAATTTGAAGATGAACCCCTTAAAATGTGCTTTTGGTGTAAGCTTCAGAAAATTTCTCGGCTTTGTTATACACCATCATGGTATTGAAGTCAATCCTGAGAAGACAAATTCAATCCTTGGTATTTCACCTCCTCTAAATTTGATAGAATTAAGAGGACTTGAAGGACACTTAGCCTATATTCGGCGTTTCATCGCCAATTTGGAAGGAAAAAGTTTACCCTTCACCAAACTGATGAATAAGGGAGTCACTTACCAGTGGGTTGAAGAATGTCAAGAAGCATTCGATATTCTCAAGAAATACATCTTGAGCCCACCAGTACTTATGCCACCTGTTGAAGGAAGGCCAATTATCCTTTACGTGGCTGCCTTAGAGTGATCATTGGGTGCCTTTCTTGCTCAAGAGAATGATGTTGGGAATGAAAACAACTTCTACTACCTCAGTCGGACTATGCTTGAAGCAGAAACCCGGTATTCAAGTTTTGAGAAGTGCTGCCTGGAATTAATATTTGCAGTTCAGAAGTTGAGACACTACCTACAACATCATGAGGTCCAATTGGTATCTCGCAATAACCCGCTCAAATTCATCCTTAGTCGTCCAATGCTTATAGGATGTCTGGCAAGGTGGGCAGTTATGTTGCAGCAATTCGACATTCAATATGTGTCTCAAAAGGCTATAAAGGGACAAGCTCTAGCTGATTTCCTTGCTGAACACACTTCAGTGGAAGAAACATCTTATGATATTGAACTCCATGATGAGGAAGTCTTCTCTATTCAAGAAAGTCCTCAGGCATGGGAAATGTATTTTGATGGTGCTTCTAGAAGTCCAACAGGGAGGAAAATGGAAAATCCTAAATTCAACAAAGTTGCCTTAGGAATTGTGCTCATTTATCCAAAAAAGGTAGTGTTACCTTATTTCTTCTTATTTTTGGAAGTTAGTGCCAATAATGAAGTAGAATACCAAGCTCTTATCGCAGGCTTGGAATTGGCGCTTCAAGCACAAGTGAATCACTTAAAGGTGAAAGGTGATTCAGACCTTGTAATCAAACAAGTCAATGGGTATTATGCCATCAAAAAATAAGAACCAATCCCTTTGTATGATTACATCAGAGAGTTAATGGCGGAATTCCCTTGGGAACTGACATTTTCTTATGTCCCGCAATCACAAAATGATCAAGCTGATGCACTAGCTAATATTGCCACAGCTCTGGAAGATCCAAATCAGGAAGAGACAACCATAAGTATTGACCACCATCATGAAATTTCACCTTATGTTCAAATCAGAATAGAGGAAATTAATGAAATTAGTCCCATTCCTGAACCATATGGTCATACTACCAGATGGATGTCACCTATCAGGGAATACCTTCAAAATGGAACACTTCCACCTAATAGAGCCGAGAAAGAACAAATCCGGCGACGTGTGGTCAATTTTAGTCATTACGATAGCCCAGATCACCTAGAGAAAATTCTATACAAATGTGGTTTTGATGGAGTTCTCTTCAGATGCATTGATGGTGAGGAGACAATGGTTGTCATGAAAGAAGTGCATGCAGGAGTCTGTGGTGCCCACCAGTCTGGACATAGAGTGTCTGATCAGATTCGAAGGCTTGGATAATTTTGTCCTTAAATGATACTAGATTATGTTGATTTCACAAAGAAGTGTCATTAATTCCATGTACATGCCAAATTCATTCATCAACCTCCAGAGTTGCTTCATACATCTAAATACTTGTGGCCATTTTCCACATGGGGAATGGATGTGGTGGGACCTAACCTTCAGCTACGGCCAAGCAGTTTAAGTATATTCTTACTACTACTGATTTCTTTTCCAAATGGGCAGAGGAAATACCTCTTAAGGAATTTAGTTCGAAATGAATTCCTAGCTTCATCAAGTCTAACATCATTACCAGATTTGGTGTCCCTCATACCATATTGACAGACAATGGCACCAACTTCGGTTCATCTGAGGTGAAGAAGTTGTATCAAGAATACACCATCTAATCTAACCATTCATCTCAGTATCATGCAGCGGCCAATGGATAGATAGAAGCCTTCAATAAGAGTCTTTCAAATATACTGGAAAAGATAGTGGATAAAGATAAGAAATCATGGGGATGATAAACTCTTTCATGCTTTATGGTCTTATCAGACTACCACCCGCACTGCAACGCGGTCAACTCCATATTCACTGGTATATGGAAAAAAAAGCCGTCTTTCCCATTGAAGTTCAACTACCCTCGCTCAGAGTAGCCATTTGTGATCAGTCATCTATAGATGAACAATCTCCAAAAGTGATTGAATGAATTGGAACAGTTAGATGAGAAAAGATTGTTCACTTTGCACCACATAGAAGTCTATCAGAATCGAATAGCACGAGCTTTCAACAAAAAAGTTCGTCTTCGTTCATTCACTAAGGGAGAATTGGTATTAGTTCTTAGAACTCCAATGATACCAGGAAAGTAACCTCCCAATCTTGAGCCAAAATGAGAAGGACCTTATTCAATACATAAGGTCTACTCCAATGGATCTTATTCTTTAATCTCAATGGATGGAGAACTCATCACTACTCCAACCAATGCTAGATTTCTAAAGAAATATTTTGTATGAACACAAAATATAGAAGGTCCAGGCATATGACCTTAAACTATTTGCACATCTCTTACGTCCAGCATGACGTTAAACTGCACCATCTAGGGTCAATTCATATGACCTTAAACTATTCTCACTTTCGTCCATCATGACGTTAAATTGTGTCCCTCTTCATCGTCCTTGCTATATGACGTTAAATTATATAAAAGTCCCTTACATCCAGCAAGATGTTAAACTGCATAACCAATGGTCCATGTATACGACCTTAAACTATTGGCACTTACATCCAATATGATGCTAAACGGTATCATCCCTTTTTCGTCCAACATGACGTTAAACTGTGTAAAAAGTCTTTAATACGTCGAAAATGACGTTAAATGGTGTACTCTTTTGTCCTCACTGCATGACATTAAATTACAAAGTCCCCCTTTTTTCCAACATGACATTAAAACTGCATAGTCCCTTTATATGTCCTACATGACATTAAACTGTGCATCGTTAGGGTTTTTGCTACCTCTTGTTTCTCACACCGAGTATGACACACGTGATCTTAGAGCAGACTTCAACCATAACACTCTCTCTGGGCTACTAACCATGTGTAAGTCCCAACACTATTTTTTAGGTCGTTGTCCCTAAGGAAAACTTGATCACTAATTCATTATTTAATTGAACTTTGCGGACTTTGATCCTTGCCTTCCAGGCTAGGTACGTAGGAAACCTCCCAAGATTCAAGCCCAAAACCAATCTCTTTACATTGGTTCACCTCCATCTCATATGATGTTGATTTGTGAAACCGCCCCCAGAATCAATATCTTTACATTGGTTCACCTTCGTCCTTGCTATACGACATTAAACTGTACAATACTTTTGTCCTGTATGACAATAAAATATAATATTCTTTGATACCCTCACCTGAGATGGAATCATTATTTACATTGATTTTCAATCATGTTTCATTTCAAAGACAACGTGCATACATGGAAATGCCTGAACCTTTTATCTTGGGTTAAACCATCATTGCACTAAGGTGCCCTTTCACCCTTCACATGTACGAACCAAATTTGTACAGAGGGTATTTCCAGAACTACATGGGCATGATTCCCATCCATATGGGATACGTAAGAACGTTCGAGTGTCCCTCGAATCCAGCCCCATGTCTTTGGGCCTAACCCCAAATTCCCCTTTCAGCCCCCTGGTTGAAAAGTCCCAATGAAAACAGAAACTGTGTATTTCTTATAATTGTCCAAGCTCTATGACCCTAAACTAAGATCTCCAATCCTTTTGTTCCACACGACGTTAAACTGTAGTTCAGAAACTATGTATAGCTTGATTCCCACCTTTATGGGATACGTGGTGAAGTCCAATATTTCCATTCAGGACCCAGCCACAACATGATTATGGTTAGAATTGATCTGTGTATCTCTGCATACATTGGACAATACCCATATTTATGTGTCATAATCCTAACCTTAAATATTTTCAGATCTTCATAACCCTTTTCTTAACTTCTAATCACAAAAGGCCTGAAATTCAGAGAGTTCTTTTGCCTGACCATGCAACACTTGCCCTTAGGCGGCCTTGCATAAATAGTCTACATAACAGACCTATCATCCAAAAGATGCTATTATTTGACTATGCAGTCAATGCCCATAGGAGGCCCTACATAATTCAACCCCCTAACATGTTTGTTAAATAGTGGTAACTTCATTCTTGGGAGGAAAACCTCTTTTTTCTTTATTTGTCTTGATAATATGTAGGGATCTTCAAAAATAGCCATCCTTAACATATTTGTCCCATATCCTTTTTCATGATTTGAAAGTATTCAAGTCTATGGTTTATATTCTCCTTCCCTACGTTTGGGTTAGACCTTCGTAGGAGTGATATCCATCTAGTTCTTCGATAATCTTGTTTGGAAATATATTCTCCATATTCAAGTACCTCTTTCCATACAGAAAACTCTATAATTTGGAAAATTTTAATCTCCATAAACATTCACAAGCTTTTTAGCACTAGGAAAGTAAATTTCTGAGAGTTCTTTTGCCTGAATATACAACACATGCCCTTAGGTGGCCTTGCATAAGTAATCTATATAACGGACCTGTCAGACAAAAAATGCTATTTATTTGACTATTCAGCCAATGCCCTTAGGTGGCCCTGCATAATTCAACCCCCTAATGGGTTTGTTAAATAATGGTAACTTCATTTTTGGGAACTACTTCTTCTAATGCCTTTTAGCTCTTTTTCATATCAATCCTCATATTCAAATATTCTTAAGTCATAGTTTACATATTTTCCCTCATACTTGAGTATGGTAATATGTTTTCAGATGAATTGTCAAGTAATTGAGTCAATTTTAATCCATTTCGGTCAAAGCTATTTCGACCTTAAACATTATCCTCTTTATGTCCAACATGCATGACATTAAACTGCCCACAAAAGACAAAGGAACTTTGAAAAAAAGTCATGTTCCAGCTCACTAAACATACATTTTGTATGATTTAGGTAATATTGAGCAATTAAAATATTCAAAGTTTGGAGGATTATTTATAATAATCATAGTAAAAATCATACTATGCTTACTAGGCCCATTGGCTTAGGTAAACTTTAAAGCAGGTAGTAGGAAAATACGTGACCAAATGATTGAAGGTGAAAGTGTTTTTCATTGATGCACAATAGTTAGAAGGACATCCACAGACTGGAGTCTCTTCTCCCTTTTTCAGGAATTAGAAAAGACTTTCAACATAACACTTCATTTGATTTACGGCATCCCAAGCTTCATCAACAGCCACCTGGAATTCATTCATTCAATTGGATACCACAAGAGATGCAGTGAAACCAGCTCTTCTTGGAAAAATTATAAAAGAATGTTCTTGAGTGCGGTTTGAGAAAATTTTCTGCTTATCAATTAGTGACTCTGTTTCTGTCCAAGAGACTTGGAAGATGGATACATGGATTTGAGAATGAACATTGGATGTAAAGAGCTGTTTGGTGAGAGTACACTTTTCAGATATTGTTCTAATACCATATTTGTCTTCTCCCCACCAACTGGTAGCGAAAAACATTTTAGCCCATGGGTTTGTCATTTTCATATCTGCAAGGAAATGACATGGAGGAAAAATTTGAAACTTTACACCATTGTTGTTGCACTTAATGCACAACATAATAAAAATAGAGGAGTAGCAGTGCAGCTGCATCCCAGATAGATAGTTCTTTGCTTCTAGAATAGTGTCTTCTCGCAGATGACCATAGCCATACAAAGGAAGATAAATGCTTTGGGGGAAGTCGCGATTATATTTCTTCAGATACTTAGCCAAGTCCGAAAGAGTTCTTTAGCAGATGGAATAGTAATAATGGACAGCGATGTCCATCGTCTCATCAATTATTTTTCTTTCCAGTTCATCAGCCGTTCCGATTCTCTTTGGATCCATTTGATCTGCACAAAAGTTGAATAATTAACTCTTAAAGTATGTTAATTTTTCATAAAATTTGTGAGGGATTTGAAGAAATTGGCTAAGTCATTATGGCGCGCAAGTCTCCTTTGGTCGTGCAAGTATTGGGTGCGCATGTTTCACCGCGCAAGTCTAAATACTTTAATACAACGCGACACAAGAAACATCAGTGCGACATAAGAAACAGAAGCACGACGCAAGAAGCAAGAAGTGTGGAAAAGCGAGATCCGGGAGTCAACTTGCGCACCGAGAGCAAAAAACAAGCAAGAGTTGGGTGCTTTGTGCGAAGTGAGGCCCTCTATTTGTAGACAAGGTCGTACCCCTGCGCACCAGACCCTGCGTGCCCGAAGCTCATTTGCACGCTATACCCTACGTGCCACAATTTCCTTTTGATTCTCGATTTCCTCAGAGTCAAATCCTCTTTTCTTTTGGATCCCACTCTGAGGGGGGACTTTTGTTGACGCTCCTTTCGTCACAGAGTCTAAAGATTGGAAAAGGGGAATATCTTAGCTCAAAGTGAATCAACCTTTGGACAAATATCAATATTTGATGAAGGAATGAATAAAAATAACATTGCACAAGGGCCGTGCAAGTTCTACCATGGTCGCGCAAGTACACTTGCGCACCACATTTTTGATCGTGCAAGTCACTTGCGCACCCTAAGTGATAACCGCCCGGGGTCTTCTCCAGCCTATAAATAGCCCACATGGACCCCCCATTTTAAGATGAATTTTTCCAGAATTCAGATACAGAGCTCTGAACGCCCAAGTCTCTTCTTCAGGTCTTCCGAGCACTTCTAAGGTAATTCTTTACCTAGAATGGAAGGTCTAAACAAGAGGAGTAAGGTCTAAGTGTTATAATTCACTAACACTTGCGCGCCTAAGTGTTTTACCCTTAAGGGAAATGGACCCACTTACGTGCCTCCCTACGTCTTCACCAGAACTTACGCGCCATCTTCTGGAAAGCCTCTAGGGATAATACCAAGGGTTTGAGCAAAGTCTCGCCCATGTATTTCCCTAAGGGCTGAAAATCGCGCAAGTACCCATGTGCCACACAGGTATACCGGCATGACCAGGACTTGCGCGCCCACGCAGTACCTGCGCGCCTGCCAAGACTTGCGCGTCCTTCTATTTTTGGGTTCCCTTCTTGCCTATTTATCCCCTCTTATGCCATTAAACCTCTCCTATTCAAGATTCAGTCTTCAAGACACTCTTCAAAGCCATTTATGGCATGTTTTCTTGATTTAATTCATTATCCGAAAGGAATTCCGTGAAACATCTCTCAAAACCTCGTGATTTGCACATCTTTATGTCACTAAAGATTGAGATTTCATTCATTCAACCTCATCCTTTATGATAAGAGAATCCCTTAACCGATGCCTCCTTTTTAGGAATAACCCCCAATCATAATTCCCATTAATTCTGGGCATCCTCCTTAGGAGTAAGGCCCAATTCCTCTAATATGGGCATCATCCTTAGGAGTAATCCCCAATCTTAAAATTACGAAATATGGGCATCCTCCGTAGGAGTAATTCCCAACCATAATTCTCTTAACCTGGGATTTCTTTTCAAGAGAAATCCCCAGTCTCAGATCTGGGCCTCCTCCTTAGGAGTAAGCCCTAAGTCCCATTAATTTTCACATCCCTTTAACCTGGGCCTCCTTTTCAGGAGTAATCCCTAGTCTTAATTTCCTTTTGATCTGGCCTTCCTTCTCAGGAGTAAAACCCAATCATAAGTACCCTCATAACATGGGCATCTTCCATAGGAGCAAGCCCCAAGATTAGAGTATCCAAATCTCCATGAAACACATATACCTTTATGGACCCTATTATTGGATTTATTTCTTGAATTAAATCTTAATCCTCATCTATTTGGGCAGTCATACACACATAAGCCCCCCGTCATTGCATCTTTCCTGGCACAATTGTCTGGTTTCACTAATACCTTTTGTTTCTCACACCGAGCATGAATCACATGAGCTTAGAGTGTAAAAGTAATCATGACATCTTTTCTTTGAGCCATCAATCATCCATAAACATCATACTCCCTTACTCGAACTATGTGGGTTCTGATTCCTTTTTCAAAACAAAGGATACGTAGGTAGCCCGTCTGCGGGTACGATCCCAACTCTGAAATAATCCATGTCTTTCTGAATGACAATAAACTTCAAGTGACCCACTGAGTGGCTTTAATACTAGTATGGTCATCATAATGACCAAAATAATTTTATGTATTGAAGGATACCATTGGCTAAGAATATCTAAACCAATACAGTTGATTCTCTATCGATGAAGAACCTCGAATACATATAAAAGATTCTTGATATTTCCTACATATCAATCATGGATTGTCAGATCTAAAGGTAAGATCATTTTATATTGGGTAATGTAATAAAGATTCACGAACATAACATAAATCTATAAAGAGAGTCCCGGAGTAGACAATAATTCCCCTTAAAAAGGTGTGATGAGTCTGACCTCCCATCCTCTCGACCAATGAAAATTCCTAATCCTCATCAGTCCACAACTAATGAGTGCCTACCATTAGAAAGTAGGTTTAAATGGATATGGAATCATTGGATGATTCCAGTTCTATGAAAAAAACCCGTTAGAATCTGCTCGGAATATTTGAATCTTCAATCAACGAGATCATCCCCAATTCCAGAGGGAAGCAATGCTACCATTTTTTGGTTATAACTCTCACAAGATTTTTATTTTATAATGCCTATAACATAGAATCCTTGGGTGATATCCTGTTGGGCTTAGTCTCACACCCTACTTACACCTTTGGGAGTAAGTATACTTGATCATGTTTGACACAGGCAAAGGCAAGGCCTTGGGCGATGGCGGTTCGGGTTGCTAGTTTCTCAATGGTGCGGTGTTGTGGAGACGGCTTGTGGGTGATGACCCTTTATCGTGTGGAGTCTCTTGGGATGTTTTTCTACTTCTTTTATACACTTTTGGACCTCTTTTGTATTGTTTAAACCTATATAATCAGTTCTGAATTTTATTGAGTCTTGTTTGGCATAATTTTTCAGATTTGGATTATTGTTTGTTTTTGGTTATTTTATGAATCCAAACTCGGGTAAATCATTCCCAAATGAATTTGTATGATACCTGAGAAACTTGTTCCAGCCCGTAGGGATAGGGAAAAACCTTCGGGCCTTACCACGAGCCATGTTTGGTGCCGGTTTGATGGAGACCAAATTCAGTTCGTGACAAAATGGTATCATAGGGGGTTAACGTTTTTGAGTTATATTATTATTTTGGGATGAGTCGGGCTAGACAAGAGATAGGACTGTCAAGGCTCAGAGTTTTGGTCATGAGTAGGGTGCTTGGCCCATACCCCTCGTGACAAACCGCGAGTCACCATGGGATGCCCGAATTGTTTGGTTATCTTCACTTCCATGTGAGACGTGTGGGCTACATACTGCATGTGGACATCGAGGGTGGTGAAGTAGTTGTTTATTTTACTGTTGTAATGTGTTTGGCATATTTATATTTGATGTTATTCCTGAAATTTTCAGAACTACTGTACTACTTTTTTTTCCTTGTGACTGTTGCCTTTTGTAGCAACATACCTCTCCGGAAAGCTCCCACGCACCCACAGGAGGAAGCCGAAGAGTGTTATCCTACACCACTCGATCAAAGGATGATAGAATCTGTGGTCTGAGCTATCCAGGATCTGGGAAAAAGAAGGGGTTATGGCTCCTACTCCAGCCAGAGAAGATTATTCTGGGCCTAGGAAGGATAAGGCCTAGGAGTTCATGAAAAAATAAACCACCTTGTTTTCGAGGTAGCTCAGAACCTCAAGAGGCAGTGGAATGGCTTGAAAAGATAGAGTGTATGTTCAAGTTCCTAGACACACCTAAGGGGGTCCAGGTGAAATTTTTCCTCTTTTCAGCTAGAGGGTCCCAGCTGTAGGTGGTGGGAATTAGTGCTTCAATCTAGGAAGCCTGAAAACATGAGTTGGAGAGATTTTAATGCCATCTTCAACGAGCAGTATTGTCCGGAGGTTCTATCCTATGCCAGATCTCGAGAATTCATGGATCATTCCCAGGGAGATTGTTCAGTAATGGATTATGCTAACCGGTTTCATGAATTAGTGCGGTACGGGACTGATATTGTTTTAATTGAATACTTGAATGCTCGGAAATTCGAGATGGGACTGTGACCAGAAATTTACTCACAGGTCTTCCTATTCAAGTTGGGAACTTATGCTGAGGTGGTCGATCGTTCTTGTATGGTATAGATTGATCAAAAGGGGAAGTATGGGATCTTTGGAGGGGTATATACTATGGGCACTGGTATCTCTACTGAAAAGAAGTGGATGTAGGAAGAGTAGGGAAAGAATGGAGGTGGCAGTTCAGGCCACTCTTCCAAGTAGTTTTCATCAATGGCTTCAGATGTGAGGATTGTTGTGTGCCGCCAGTGTGGGAAGATAGGGCACATCCATCCAGCTTGCCCTCATCCTCTGAAGACCTGTTTTCAGCGTGGAGGTATGGGACACGTGTAGTGCTTTTATGGGATAGCGTATCCACTTCAAAGTGGGGAAGGATCTATTCCTCCCAAGGGAGTTCCAACGCAGTCCGAGCCATCAAGGATAGGGGGATATCAGTTCGGTGGTCATGGTGGAAGGGTTGGGTCATATTTTGGGAAGAGCCAATTTAGGGCAGAGCCACAGGCGGGTGGCCGTTCTCAGGCAGGGACCTATCATTTGCATGCTGCGGATCAGGCACCGGCGGGATCGGATGTAGGACCTTCGACTGTTCAAGGTACCATTCTGATTGTATCTTCTATAGCTGCAGTTTTATTTGATACTAATGCTTCAGTTTCTTTTATATCTTCCTATATTTTGAACTTGTTGATCCTTCCAGCCAAGATTTTATCTGTTACAATGGAGTTAGTTACACCGCTGGGTAAGAAAAAGGAGAAGGGTCTTAGGTGCCCATCGCGCACACTCTATGTGTCAGGAGTCGAGATGGAGTGCGATTTCATGGTCCTTGATATGGACCTGTTTGATGTGATCCTCGTCATGGACTAGCTAGTGCAATTTTAAGCGCATATTGACTATTATCGGCGTTGAGTTAGCTTTATGGCACCAGATGGGAGTCCTAAGTTATTTCAGGGAAAATGGGATCCCCGGTCGGGTCGCGCGAGACCTCCACTCCCTTAGTTCGGGAATCTTTATTATCAGTTGTCATCGCTCGCACTGGAGGATGATGGTGGTGTCTCTCAGGGTGGGTTACCTCATGTAGTGGATGAGTTCCCAGAAGTCTACCCAGAGGATTTCTCAGGCTTACCCCCAGAGCAGGACGTGGAGTTCTCGATTGAGTTGACGCCGGGAACACATCCTATATCTCTTCCCTCATATCGCATGGCCCCCACCGAATTGGGGGAATTAAAGATACAGCTGTACAATTTCGAATCCAAAGGATTCATTCACCCGAGGGTCTCTCCTTGGCCCGCCCCAGTCTTATTCGTGAAGAAGGCCGATGGAACCCTCCGGTTGTGCATCGATTATCAGAAATTGAATAAGGTGACCATCAAGAATAAATACCCTTTTCCTTGGAATGAAGATTTATTTGACCTACAAAAGGGGGAAAAGTAGTTCTCCAATATCGACTTGCGTTCGGGATACCACCAGTTCAGGGTAAGAGAAGAAGAAATTCCAAAGACGACTTTCCAAAGTAGGTATGGTCACTTCGAGTATCTAGTGATGCCTTTCGAATTGACAAATGCCCCATCAGTTTTCATGGTGCTCATGAATAGGGTGTTCCAACAATATCTCGACTCATTTGTAGTGGTATTTGTGGATGACATCCTGGTTTATTCTGGATGTGTGGAGGAGCATGAGCCCAACCAGCGGGTTGTTTTGAGCACCTTGCGGGACCATCACCTGTATGCCAAACCATCGAAGTGCACATTCTGGATCAGGGAAGTTAATTTTCTAGGGCATTTTATCTTAGAACATGGGGTTTCAGTGGATCTTGAGAATATTAGGGTAGTTATTTCGTGGGAAAAATCGAGAAATGTGTTTGAGATCAGAAGTTTTCTTGTCCTGGTAGTTTATTACATGCGCTTTGTCTGGGACTTCTCACGACTCGCCTCCCCAATGACCTCACTCACCCGGAAAGGGGTGAGGTTTGAATGGAGCCCACAGTGTCAGGCCTCCTTTGAGGAGTTGAAGCAACGGTTGACCACCGAACCTATGCTTATTTTAGAAAAGTCTAGGAAGGGCTATGTGGTTTATTGTGATACGTCAGGTATGGGCCTTGGGTGTGTACTCATGCAGGATGACCATGTGGTGGCTTATGGTTCTCGCCAACTCTGGCCGCCTGAGAAGAATTATCCAACTCCCAACATGGAGTTGGCAGTGGTGATGCATGATTTAATGACTTGGCGACACTACCTCTTTGGGGAGAAATTTGTGGTCTATTCTGACCATAAGAGCCTAGCCTACATTTTCTCTTAGAAGGATCTCAATCTGATGCTGTGCTGTTGGATCGAGTACTTGCAGGGATTTTAATTTTACATTGTCTATACCCCAGGCAAGGGTAATGTGGTGGCAGATGCTTTGAGCAGGAAGGTACCAGTGCATGCATTGAGGAAGTCCAGCGATGAGTGGACTTTGATGGGGCTCTTCGCCCAGATGCACTTGGAGAGCAGGGAGCATAGTGGAGGTACTTTCTTGGCTAGAATTCAGTTGACTCCTGCTCTTCTGGAGTTGATTCAATGGGAGTAGCCTGGTGATGAGCTATGTCAGCGATCTATGAATTTGCTTCATGGTGGGGAGACTCCTTCTGATTGGTCTCTGTCTCCTGAGAGGATCTTGTGCTTCAAGGGCCGTGCGGTGGTGCCTTTGTCTCTACGGAAGGTGGTGATGCAGGATAGCCACCAATATCAGTGGGCCATCCATCCTAGTGAAACAAAGATGTATTACGATGTTCGTCTCCAGTTCTGGTGGCCAGGTATGAGACGGGACATAGCTGACTTTGAATTAAGATGCTACACTTGTCAGCAGGTGAAAGCAGAGTATCAGAGACCATATGGCCTACTTCAGCCATTACCCGTTCCTACCTGGAAGTGGGATGAGGTCTCCATGGACATAATTATTAGATTGCCTCATACAAATCAAGGGAGGAATGCTATCTGGTTAGTGATTGGCAGTTTTACCAAGTCATCTCACTTTATCCCTATAAGAGATACAACAAAGCTAGAGGAGCTGGGTCGTTTGTATGTTCAGGAAGTGTTCAGACTTCATGGTGTGCCTTCAGCAGTTGTTTCTGATAAGGACCCCCACATTACATCTCGGTTTTGGGGAGGTCTTCAGAAGGCATTGGGGTCGCAGATTAAGATGAGCACGACATACCATCCTCAGACAGATGGCCAGACGGAGCAGGTGAATCTGATTCTGGAGGACAAGCTTCGCACATGTGTGTTGGATTTTGGAGGTTCATGGGAAAGCAATTTGGGATTGGTCGATCTTACATATAATAACAGTTACCAATCCTCTATTATAATGGAACCCTTTGAGGCGCTCTACGGTCGGCCTTGTCGGTCTCCTCTGTGTTGGGCTGAGGTAGGTGAGACATCACTGTTGGGACTGAGCCTTGTGCAAGAGACATCTAAGAAGGTCAAGTTGATAAGGCAGTGTTTATTGATATCTCAGAGTTTCCAAAAATCATATGCTGATAAGAGGAGTCAAGATCTAGAGTTTTCTGTGGGTGATCATGTATTTTGGAAAGTGGCCCCTCATTTGGGTCACTGCCGCTTGGGGAAGCATGGAAAGTTGACGCCAGGGTATGTCAGACCTTTTGAGAACACCGAGCGTATTGGTATGGTGGAATATAGGTTGGATTTTCCTTCATAGTTGACATCCATCCATGATATTTTCCATGTATCCCAGTTGAAGAAATACAACTCGGATCCGTCCCATGTGCTGAATTGGGAGGAGTTGGATATAGAGCCTGATTTATCTATTTTTGAGTGGCCAGTGTGAATAGTGGACTCCCAAGAAATAGTGCATAGGGGAATGTCTATTCCACTAGTCCAAGTTCTTTGGAAACATGTGAGTGAAAAAAATGAGACATGGGAGCGAAAGTCATGGGTTGAGGAAGAGTACCCGAACCTGTTTTCCAATCTAGCATCGGGTTGACTTTTTGTGGCAGAATGTCCTTCATAGTGGAGAGAATTGTCACATACATGACATATTTTAAAGGTATTTTTAATTTAATTTACATTCATGCTTTGTTTTGGGGGTTTTAATGCAATTTTGAAGGAAATGGTGGGTTTTCAAAATTTGGGCCAACCCAAGAGCCAATTTTAGATTTTAAAAATAAATTTTGATTCTTTAATAAATGTAACGACCCAAAGTTTCATTAATAGAAAATCTCTATTGATCTAGTTAAATGTATCTTTATGCAAAATGTTTCTATAAGTTGTCAACTTCTTTGGTTTTATGTTAATAATTTTGACCATTGCTAATATAATTGTTGAACAGTGATCACATGATTAGTATAAATATACGGCTTTAACAAATCCAATTTACTCAGACAAAAGAAGTGATGGCCTCAGCCAGTAGAATTTCCCCATACGATGCCCATTTGTCGGAGCGTGGAAAAGAGGTGGCATCCTTGGGCTTTGCTCTTGACCAAGCCCAAGCTGAGCTTCATCATTTCAATCTCGAACGGGACCTTCTATAAGAGAAGTGTAAGTTGATAGAAATTACCACCCGAGCGATGTTATCTGAGCCACCCCAAGAGTCAGTCACCACCGCACACCATACCCTTAGGTCTTATGCGGCTGTTTTAAGGGGTTATGTAACAAATAAATATTACTATGTTTATGTACATTTTTTTGTATATAATAATTAATATACTTTCTTGTCATTATTGATACATTATAAATAGTTTTTAAAGTAAAAATAATGTTTTTAGTTATTATTTAATTAAGAATTATATTTTATTAATTTATTTTTGAATTAAATAATATTTTAATAAAATATTATTATTATTATTAAATTAATTTTTATTAAATATAAATAATCATATAATTTTATGAATGCAATTGTATTTTTTATTATGGTTCGAAAGCCATTTATGTCAAAACCTGTGAATTTTCGATAAATGTCGGTTTTTATTTTAAAAGTGAAAATTTACATATTTAGAAAATTATTTAGATAAAATAAATGTTATTTCTAGAATCAGGTCATCGAAAATATCCAACGGTGAATTTTTTATAATTTTCTGAGACTGTCAAATTTTTGGGTAAAAATTAAATACCGTTTAAATATATAATGTGTTTTATGAAATCATAATGACCCATAAGTGATGTAATAAAAAACAATAAGCTTTATGTTCGGACAATATATGTTTTACCATTAAAATAATGATATTTTGGGTTTGTTTGACTTACTTTTCAAAGCATTAATGGACCCCTCAAGACTTATTAAACATCTTGTATTTTTAATTTATTTTCCATGGGAGTGTGACTCACCTCCACATAAGTAACCCTATTATTTTAAGTAGTTCGGACTTTGGCCTTATAAAATATTTTTCTCCTCTTCCCTTTTCCAAAAACCATGGGAAAAACCATGGGATGGTTTGTGGTTTGGATTAATTTAATGTAAGGGGACCCAAACCTAAATAATAATGAATTCTCTCACCTTTCCTATATAAACCCACCCAAGCTCCCACCTACTCTTCACTCAAAGCCTTTGGATTTCATCCAAACTCTACCCTACTCTCTCTAGAATCCTCCCAAGGAGCCCCAAGCTCCCAAGAAGCCTCTCACAAGCCTCTGTCAAGCCTTTGGAAGCACACTTCCAAGTAAGGGTTTTTCTTCCTTTCTCATTTTTGTCCAATTTTCATTAAGTTGTTTTGCCTTTTAATTTCAATTATGAATGTTGGAGTACGGTTTTTCACATACCTAATACTGCCCTATTTATGTTTGAATGATGGGATACCCCTTTCTCTCTCATTTAATGCCTCCCATGTACACCTGTTACTATGCCGAAATTCCGAAAGGAACTTCTCTCTCCTCTTTTACATTCAAGAAATACTTTTGTATCATGAATCTAAATTCCATTAAAATTGTTGGGACATGTATCTATATAACCTCCTTACTGTCCATTACATTTAGATATAATGAGAAACCCCTTTCTCTCTCATCAACCATTTTTATGATTTTTTATGTCACGCCATTACGCTGCCGAAATCGCACTGATTTTCTAAGCCAATGTCATTGTGTAGTGAATACCATGCCCATTTCTCCATCAAGGGTATTCACCTCTATGCACATTTACTTATTGATTATAAAGTTTCATGTATGAATTACACATTCCTTTATTGTGGAATTAATGATTATGTTATATGAATCCTTGTTTTATGATCCATGTGGCACACTTATGCATGAAATGAAATGTTTAAGAAAGGTGCACCCTTATAGGACTCCAATGAATTGGGTAAATTATAGAATCATGATACGTATTGTGAAATGAGTGTTGACTTATGCTAATTCAAGTGCAACGAGGGTTTACTCATGCTTTATGTGCAATTACAATTTACTCATGCTCCATGTGCAATGAGCCTTGGCTCATGCTAATTCCATGTTAAGTGTTGTTGCCACATTTCCATGTTATTATTATCATGGTTTATCATGAATTTATGTTCATGTTTCTCTTATTCTCTATTGATATGCCTATTGTATAAGATTTATTGTACTCCTCATGTTATTCCATGCGTACTCCCTTACTGGGCTTTATAGCTCACCATTTTCTTATGCATGTCCTCAGGTTATCCCCTTCAATGCTAAGTACAAGGGAATGTAGTGGTCATGTAAAGGAAGATTTCAATAAAGATGTTGTATTTCATGTTTTAAGTTTTTATGTAATGATCCTATACCCCAAATACACTAAACCTCTCAATCTTCTTGGTTGTATCAAGTGAAGTTTTAGGTAATAAATCATGTTTAAGTTTATAATAAAAGAAGGGTTGTCATAATAAATCCTTCGTTTGTCAACATTTTTCACCCATTAAACTTACAAAATGACCTTCATTTAACTATTCAAACCACCAAATAAATTTGGGCCCCTTAAAAATCATTAGAATCATGGATTTGGGTGATCAATTTAGGTGTTGGGCCAACCTAAAATCCCATTTACAATTTTAAAATGTTTTTTTAATTCTTTCATAAAATATTCATTTTTTATCCTTTTTCGGTGATTCCACCTCTCACATGTTCCCACTGAACCCAGACGCAGCCCCATTTTCGTTTTCCCCTCTTTGAAGCTCGGATTAATCACGAAGTAGGGCCGATCTTCTTCAGCTCCAAAAAAACGTCCATATTTCTCAAGTAAGTTGGTTCCCTTCCTTCCTCCTCACTTTTGCTTGGTGTTTCTTCTTTTTTTATTGAATCCCCAAATGCCCCGAAGCTAGGGATTCATACCTAGGGTTTTAGTTTTAGTTTCCTAGTCCAATCCACTAGTTTTATGTTCAATCATACTCCCTTGCGGTGCGGTGAAGGTGCGGTTGAAGTGACGCACAAGGATTTGGGGGTTTTGACTCTTTTGGTAGGTGATTCCATATGTAGGTATTGTAGAATGAGTTTGATTGCTGTATTTATATTTCCATTATGTTCCTCCATTATTTTGATTGTGAAAATTGATTTGGGTAGCATTTTCAAAGAGGTTGATTTTTAAGTGCCAATTTTGTGTGAAAATGGGTGTTTTACATGTGCAACCCATGTTGTGCCTCTTGGTGTTGTTTTATAATTCATGGATTGGATTTATAAAAATGTTTTGATTCTGAAATTTCTGTTTTGGTATAATATTGGTCTCTATTGGGTTTTAAATGTGGGATTTTAGATGAATTTAATGTGAAAAATTTGATTATTTTTCTTAAAATTGTTTTATAGAAATTATAAGTGGTTTATTGAGTTATATAAAAGGTGAAAAGAATGTGTAGCTACTGTTTTGAATGTGTGTGACCAGAACTAATATTTATATGTTAAAATTTATTTTGGTAGCATTTGCTAACTATTTGAGCACAAGACGGGAAACCCGGGTAACTTGGTGGGCTAACGTGTACTAGTACGCGAGTGAACGGAGGGGTTTTGACCATGGTTCACTTAGCAAGTATGAAATGGATAACAATAACAAAACTAAAATGGAGATTATTGGATACCACTAGGTTATGAGTATGACCCCTACTAGTTGATAGTGCACAAGAACAAATTTTATTATGGTTACTTTCACCGAGGTACGAGGTACTTGGGGCTCACAACTAACTAGTTTGTAGGGGTGTTCCTAGGCTTGGTGCTCATGGAATTTTTGGTATTTATCTTAACCTTAAGGTATTTTTGGATGTTAAAACCAGTAGATTTCATGTTTTATTAAATTGTACTCATTCTTTAATGTTATCCCCATTGGATGTTATTTTCATTTCAAAGTTTCACTTTTAGAAATTAATCATACCATTTTCTGTTTATAACTCTCGCCAGATTTTTATTTTATAATGCCTATAACTTGGAATCCTTGGGTGAAATCCTATTGGGCTTAGTCTCATACCCTAATTACACTATTGGGTTTAAGTAGACTTGATCATGTTTGACACAGGCAAAGGCAAGGCCTTGGGCGATGGTGGTTCGTGTTGCTAGTTTGTCTCAATGGTGCGGTGTTGTGGAGACGGCTCGTGGGTGATGACCCCTTGGCATGTGGAGTCTCTTGGGATGTTTTTCTAATACTTTTATAAACCTTTGGACATCTTGTGTATTGTTTAAACCCATATACTCAGTTCTGAATTTTATTGAGTCTTGTTTGGCATAATTTTTCAGATTTGGATTATTGTTTGTTTTTGGTTATTTTATAAATCCAAACTCGGGTAAATCATTCCCAAATGAATTTTTATGATACCCAGACACTTGTTCCAGCACGTGGGGATAGAGAAATCTCTTCGGGCCTTTCCAAGAGCCAGGTTTGGTGCTGGTTTGATGGAGGCCAAATTTGGTTCGTGACAACTGATATTCTATCACCTCTCCCATAAGATCTGCATCCATATGAGGATTTCGCAACACCAGCTCGCCATCTACAACTGAATATAATCACATTTATAATAATGGGAGATCATCAGATCTCACATGAAAAGAATAAAATAGAGGATAAATAGACCAAACCAGAAAAAATGTAAGAGCAGAGGAATAAAACACCTTAGATTCAACATGGATCAATATAGATCAAAGGGGGGGGGGGGGGGTGGGATATTGGAATCATTCATTGAGAAAGGAATCCTCAAATTGTTAAAGAGGGGTTTATGACTTGGGGTTGATGAAGGGTCACTGCAGTCGTATGGTTTGACATACCAAGAAGCTAAAAAAACACTAAAAATTTATAGCAGTGGGGTATTACATGACAGGAAAACCCTTTCACATCGTGCAATGCCCTGCAGTTAAATTATCCAGAAAAACTAGTCATCTCTTGATTTTCTTTTCGACCCCAAAACATTTCACATCATGAAACCCTCTTTTACGACATGTAAAATTTTTTCATATCAGGAAACCTCCAAGAAAAGCGTTGGAACTAAACCTCACATTATGAAATATAGTTACACAATGTGTAATTCTATTTCCTCTAGCTTTTAGGAATTTAACTTCTCAAAACTACTTTGAGCCTCCTATGAACGCCTCCAACAACAAAAATGGCTACATAATGGACCAAGAGGGCACAAACCATCACACTTATTGATTAAAATTCTTTGATAACATGGTAATGATTAAAAGTGTTAAGGAGGTCCTAAAAGAAAAATATAAATGTTAAAACAAAACCAAATAATTTATATATTTCCTTGGATTAGATTAATTCAATTTATGTCTATCATATATTAAAAATATATTGTATCTAATTCAATAAGAAAATTAATTTATATTAATTTACTACATTAAGTAATTCAAAGGTTGCCCCTCTCCTCTCTTATATAAGGGTACCACATGTCCTCTAATTAAAGCACTTATTGAGATATATATCTTAACCCAACCTGACCATAACCCACATTTAACTTCCTTAGATACATTATATAGGTTTTATTATTCTTAAAATACCATCCCTTGGGTCCGTGAAGAGATATCAAAATGATGTTATTCAAAGAGAAGGCAATCACCTTAATCGAGAATTTGGATTTAATTTTTTCCTATACCTTATTAAATTCATTTATAACTAGTATAATATAATAAATCATTATATTAAATGTATTAAGAAGTTTTTATATTGATGTTATAACCATATTAATCCCCTTTTCCAATATATAGGGAGAGAAAACAATGTTCATACGTATGTGTGGACTACCTACTCCGTAAAGGGATGTGTTTCATTTTCCATCACCGACTATCATGGATTTATATAATGATGGATATGATGTATATATATCATATTAATTATATAATTATAATTTTGGAATGAATATTTATGATCTATTTTTTTACCCTTCCATCCGTTGGAAAATGGTAACATTGTGCATGAATATGTGTGGACCACCACTTCTATAAGAAAATATGATTCATTATTCATATACCCATTTGATGGATGGTTATAAAAATGAATATATTTTATAAAAATAATAATTATTTCATGACCACTATTGTGGATATGATGTTACCCATACCAGGTTGATAATGATTAACATACCAAAGGCAATTCGAATTTATGCGATGAATGTCCTCAAAACATATGTCACAGACTTAAATGATTACATAATTAAATTTGTCACTAAAATAAATGAAATAAATGGTTCATTAATAAATAAATAAAACTATAAAAGGTTATTAATCAATTAAATAATTAATATAATTTTATTATATTGTAGTTAAAGGATATATATATATATAATGTATGGATTCAATCTCAGATGTTTCTTAACTTAATTCCTATTTATTAGGTTATACTTATACTTCATTATATTTATTATGAAAATGTTGTATCTGAAAAGAAAATTGATTGAATTTTGTTTTATTTAAACTTTTTTTTAGTATTACAATGATTAAATAAAATCACCTCAATTATTTAATTATCACTTTATTGATATGATATTTGTAATGATTCTCCATCTCAATATTGTATCATTAAGTCATTCTTGATGTTATGAACCTATTTATGTTAATTAGGAAAATCTAGTACCAATTTGAAATGTTATTTAATGAATATTTTTCAATTACTAGTATTTAATAGTATAATTTATATTATCTTATCTAGGGGTATTTGACTTGAATGTTACCATCTGAAAATGGTTTATCATAAAAAAAATCTGTTCATTGGGAAATATGTTATGTTATATACATATATTCTTTTCTGAGAAGTATATGATACATCTTATATATATTTTATCATTAAAATCTTTATTTTCATTGTATTTAAATTTTTATTTGAGGTTATTTATACCATGGGGGTTATTATTCAAAAGTTACCCAAGGAGGAAGGGGTTTTTGTTATAATCTCATTTCTTTTCAGAATTTTCTATGCTAAATTTCCATTGAGGGAAATTTTATGGATAACATACTTTAAACCCAACATATTTTACTCTCCTAATAGTTATTTATCATGTTTTTATGTATGTCTACCATTTTCCTCTATTTGTAAAAAAATGACCAACAAAATGTTTTTAACGAAAAGGGGAAGTTATTTTCTATTTAGTCGAAAACAATGTTTACTCCATATAAAAAATCATAGAAATTGTTTTATTAATGCTATTGAATATAATTAAAATGTTTTTAAAAGGCCATTTTTACTACATTTTAGTTTATTTATAATGGTTGTAAAATGAATATTTTTAATGAAATATTTTTCTAAAGAATCCATTTTTTTACTTTTCATAAAGGTGTGAAATGAATATTTTCTTCTAATGAGTATAACATGAATTCATTTTACATCCTTAATGAACATTAAACACTTTGAATAATCCATTATATTTTTCCCTTGGTTATATTCAATTAATATTATCTTCTCGATATTATGGTAATTTTTAGTTGAAATGTTATCCAGAGAAAATGATATTTTCTCTTATTTTCATTGAAATAAACCAAATGATCTTTTAAGGGTATTTTTCATCTATTTATACAGACATTAATAGTTATTTAAATTTACTAGGGATATTATCCTATTATACCATAAACATATTTTCTATATATGGTTAATTTTTTTGATGTCTTTTGAATGATTATATGAAAACCAATACTTCTATGGGTTAATTATGTTATGATGAAAAAATTATGAAACCAATTTCACTTCCACAAGTAATAATATGATGAATTTATAGATGTTTTTATGACCTTGTGTAACCTTTATAGTTTATGGTTATGTATTGTGTAGACCCCTTATATCCCTTTGATGCATTGGGTATATATGAATAACTCATGAGATAACAATGTTATGCATGTACCTGATTTTATATTCCAAAATTTATAGGTATTCCAATTTTCATGCCCCCATGTTTATTTGTAGACTTTGTTTGATGTCCATTATTTTATGCATGGACCTAGTTTTATGTTTATAAAATTTTGTAGAACAGATTAATGTTCATAACTTAATGAGTGAA
Source organism: Viscum album (assembly GCA_963277665.1). Taxonomy (NCBI): domain Eukaryota; kingdom Viridiplantae; phylum Streptophyta; class Magnoliopsida; order Santalales; family Viscaceae; genus Viscum; species Viscum album. The sequence continues at coordinate 1,432,459 of CAUJRU010000136.1, read as the reverse complement.
CCTATAACTTTTTACACATTTTTTAAATGCTGTAAACATTTTTCTACATTAATTTGTTTATGATTTCTCTCATGAATCGGGATTGATTATATATAACTACACACTCTTATAAATGTTTTTTTATAAAAAAATAATATTACAATAGCCATTTTTTTGAATCAGCTGGATTTTAATATTTTTTTTTTAATTTTCCCACTTTGTGGATAAGATGAGTTCAAAAACATTATTTTCAATGTAATTTATAGTTTTTTAACACTAATGTTTCTTTTGGAATTGGTTTTAGGTCTTCCTATAGGTGGGAGTCACCTGGGAAAGATTCTATGTGAATCAGATAGCCCAAAGGGTGTGAGGATGTAGGATGAAAACATTACATATCATTTACATCATAATGTGAAATATTTGAGGGATCCCCTATTTCTAAGGTTTTTTAGGTGTAAACCTTATATTTATGTTGTAATCTATAATTTCTAGGATGAAAGAGTGGGATTTAAAGCATCGGCTTGGGGTATATGCCAAAAAACTGTCAAGATGCCATTTTGGTTTTATACAAAAATGGGATAATACATTCATTCCAGACATAGTAGTAGTGAAGCTAGATCTCCCTTTCAACTTGAAACTAGGTATGGTGGGATATACTTCATAGAACACATGAATTGAACACTAGTCATCACGTTGGATTCCTATTGTTAATCCTTAGACCTTGTAGCGTTCTTTTCTCAATTTATCTCACCGTGTCAGATGTAATCTCCATTTGAGATTATATTACCTATTTTAGGGATTTTTTTAATTTGTTTTTTTATATCAATCTAGATCAAATAAAGGCTTGATATTAGATGATTGAAGTATCATAAGAATGAGGTTGGTGGTCTATAGATTTTCCCTTAATGTCTTGTTGTTAAATAAATTATGTTGTTGTTCCCAAGTTAATATTATCAACATGTCTCCTCCAAAATATGATATTAATTAATCTATTGATAATTTTATACATTAGGTAACCCTTACACACATAATTTCATCGATGAAGGTTGTCTTCCTTGACTCAAACCACCCCTTTTTGGGTACATTACCTATATTCTTCTAACCCCTAGTCTTTGATTATGAAATAAAAAAACTTTATATGTGTGTTATTTTAAATAGTTTTTAATATAATTTCTTGCTTAATATTACATAAAATTTTTATGTCTATTTAATTATAACTCATCAAAAAATTCTTAAATTGAAATAACAAAAATTGTATGAAATCTATTCCCCCATTTATTATAAAACAACCAATAAGGTGTGATGTATTCTCTAATAAGAAAGAGGAAAAATAAAGGAGTTATTTAATTATAATTAATGGTATGATCATGTAAATAGTATATTAAATACCTATAAAAAGTAATGGATATTTTTCTTGGCCTATTTTATTAATAAAAATGGAATGAAGAAAAACTACTACAACAACAAAGTCTTCATATCCACACTACTAACCCCTCATAATATCCCTGCAAGTCATTCATAAATTACTTCTTCACTACCTGGGAAAAATAAAACATAGAAAAGGGGTGAGCTCAAATGCCCAGTAAGGATAACAATATAGTGGAACATTCAAAATAAGCATAAACATTTAAGGCAATGAATTACTAAAACAAAAGCCTTTTAAAATTGAACTTCAACATAGTATGGCAAAAGTAAAATGAAATAATGCCATTTACTTATTCACATGGATATTCTACTAATCGAATAATCACATGCAATATCAATAACCACTTTCATAATGTTGGAATGCATAATGCCAGACTATCATAACCACATAGCCAAGGCCTCGTGCCAAGACTACAAATAAGATTTTGTCAAGGCCTTGTGCCAAGACACTAGTTTGTCTCATGAGACCTACCGATGCATCGAGGAGCTATAGCGGGCTCCACCCGTCACTTATTAAGTCCAATGCATTCCCATATGAAAAGGTTTAAACATAACATAAACATTCGTATTAAAACTAGCATACGAAATGTCAATAATTTCACCATAAACTATGAATGGTATAAAAATAGCACATCCACAGTCAAACATATCACAAAAACTTCAATACAATATAGAATTTTTGTATCATAATAAATCAACTTCAAATAATCTTAAAATCCATCAAAGGATGTTGACATAGATGAAATCAAAATTCTTTTTAAAGAAGTATCTCCTTTTATTTTGAAATCATTTAAGATCCATATAAAATAAAACATTTTCTTTGAAAATATTCTTATAAGCTTGTATGGAAAGCTTCGACGATTTTATAACGGCGGAAAATAACCGCACCCGCCATATAAGTTAAAAAAAACATTCTTACCTCAATTCAGTCGAAAAGGTTAAAAAGGACCTTGTTTTGAAAACGACGGAAAGATTCCTTTATAAACCTCTTATAAAAAGTCAAACAAGGGTATAAATGACTTTAACCCATATTCTTGTAAATAGTAAAAATGTTTTGAAATACATTTCAAAGAAACATGGATGTGGATGATAAAGAGATCCCAGTAGATTATTACGTATAATACAACCTCGGATAATGAAGAGATTGTGAAATAACCCTTACCTTGTACTTTTCCTTGGTTGAGGTAGGTTAACCTCCTGTATAATGGTGAAATAATTGTTATTAAATTATACAAGAATCATATATATTAATATGATATCATATATGATCTTTTAACATTGATTTATTAATAATATCTTAGAATTATCATCGTTTCGGGTGTTAACTTACTCATTTTCTTTTATATGTTTTGTTACATAAGCCATGTTTGTTGTATCTTATTCATATCCAGAATGATATCAAGTCCTTAAACATCATTTTTAAATCATAAAATGATAATTATACTTGAATGGATACGATGGAGAATGAATCTCATCGCGTTCGTGGAGACGGTAGTCCGTACGTACGCACGAGCGACAATATCATTCTTTTGATATTAAAATAATATATAAATGAATGGTATATCATATATACAGAATCATTAACATGTTATATTTATTATTTACATGAGTTACACATCATTATTATACCCATCCAAATAATATTATATTGAATAACAATTACACCACGACGTGGAGACGGTAAGCCGTACGTACGCACGTATGGTGACATGTTATTCAAAGGGTGGATAGAATACTGAATATGGTTGTACCATACTTATAATAACATCACAGTATATGTGAGATACTGGAGTTATTATTTTAGAATGGTAAGAACAAAGGAAGAAGAAGTGGAAGAAGAAATGAACATAGAAAAGGGTGGTGAAATCATTACCTCTTCTTCGGGTTCTTCCTTTTGATTTGATCAAAAGGGCTCCTTAGGTTGGCTTTCTGATCATACTAAGGCCTCTAGGTTGTAGTTAGGGATGTTGGGAGATTATTTGGGCAGAGTTTGGCCGAACCAAAAGGCTTTGAAGGTGTGAAGAAATGAGAAGGAGGAGTGCCCTTTTATAAGAGGGGTGAGGGGCACATTTGGAAAAGCTAGAAATATTAATTTATAATAAATTCATATTCGGTTTATAATGGCTCCAAAGTTGATTATTCAAAGGTTAAGGTGGGGATAGGTCGCAAAACACTCAACCAATAGAATTTAGACAGGTTTGGGTACTTATATTAACCTTATCTTTAAGTATTAACTCTAAGTTAATTAGTTTCACTTTTACAATGTCTCTTTGTATTTTTATATTATATGGTTAATAGACTTACCATATACATACAAGCGACCCCCAAGTGGTCCATAAATGATTAACCTATCATAATATAAGTCTTTTGGCCGAACCTTAGATTTTTAGGAATTTAATATCAATTAATAATATAATATTTGTTTTAAGAACTCTTTTATGTCAATTTTGACACTATTCAATAGTTGATTTTTGTGAAACTCATAACAGATTGATTACTTCGAACAAAGTCCAATAAATCAATCCTAATATATCATATTAGCCTAGAAAATTAGTTTAATTCATTAAAAGTTTCATATTATATTTATTTGGGTATTTATAATATCAATTATTTTAATTTTTCACTATTATAGTAATTACTGCATCATCATTGTGTCATAAATAAAATAAATTATTTAATGTCTAAAAATTATAAATAAAATATCATTATGTAGGAAATATTTTTATCTTTCTAATGAATATTTATAATCGAAAATCCAACATGTATAACCCTATGTAAAAATTGTTCTTCTAAAAGATGTAAGCTTATGCCATTTTTATTTTTATTTTAACTTTATTAATATAATGTGTCATTATCACTTACAAGTGGATCCATGGGGTCCCAAAACAGACCCAAAGATGCCCATGGTCGACCATGTATCAACCAATAGGGTTAAGACACGTTTTAGGGTAATTTAGTATTATTATAATATTATTTTTTTAACCCTTATTTACCGGATTTACCCTTTAACCATGGTAAATAAAATATTTACCGCAGTAATTATTCAAAATGTGTAAAAATAAAAGTTACCTATTTACATAATTTGGAAATCCTGATTCCAAATATGGAATCCATTTTCCTAAATTCAATACACAGAAGTGGCAGAAATTAATTTAAAATTAATTCCCGCTGTCAAAACAAAAAGCGTGTTTTTAAGAGGTAATAACTATCAAAAGATTGACACTTGTTTATGTTCGGTTTAATTGTAAAATTATGTCCAATGACCAACATTATATTAAATGGTAAAAATATATTCTAAATATACTTTAAAACCACTCAAATTCACAATTTATCACTATTAATTATTTTGATTAAAAAAGTTGTTTTTAATTGAAATTTAGTAATTTTCACTATTCATCAAAATATGAAAGTTATCTGAAATGTACCAAAATTTCACCCTAGGCTAATTTTGATATTCCGAATGCAAAAATGAATTCCATTTTCAAATATAAAATATATATAATTTCAAAAAGTAGGTATTAGTATTCACAACGGCTAGTTTAATTAGTTGTGGTGTGTGTTAGAACTCGAGGTTGCGTACAACACACGCTATCACATTATTCGAAGGGAAACGTACCGTGGAAGCTTGGGGTGTTACATTCTCCCCTCCTTCAAATAATTGCGTCCTCGCAATTTCTAGAATACTTATTACATGAAAAGACTCGGGTGGTTCTTCATCATAAGTTCCTCGGGTTCCCACGTTGCCTCTTCCATCTTATGATTTCTCCACAAAACTTTTACCAGACGCGTCGTCCGGTTTCTCAGCACTTGTTCTAGTTTGGATTATTTTGGATTTCCATAAAAGGACAACCCGGAGGTTGGGCGGCAACCCGTCGCGTCCGGCAAGGCTGCGAGACTTGAACCCGCAACCGAAGGGCGACAAGGGTGTATCACCTACCACTGTCCCACGAGATGTCCTGAATTAAATAATGTAGTTTTTTTTAAAAGATCTGGTAGATGAATTATAAATTCTTTTATTTTGGAACCCTATACGAATAGTGTAAATAGAATTTTTTTTACATTCTATTATCTTTTAGAGTGAAAGATGAGTTTGTGGTAGAAATTTATTAATGGATAAAACACTAATTATAAAGTAAGTATATCTCCTTATGATCTTAGCCAATGTCATTTATAAATTTCTCAATATTAAGAAAAGCAACTTAGACCAAAAATGTTTTCCTAGATGGTACCTTAAATCATCACTAATTTATGTCTTTGGGATTGTTGGCCTTTTCATAGCCATGTTCTCTACCACTCTCCATCAGATAATTGATGGTTAGATTTCTCTTCCATATCCATATTTTCCTACATGGAACCCTAGTATGTGTTATTTTCGGTAATCTTCATACTTTACACTCTTTATTTTAAATAGAGGCCTCATTAATTCATTTTTCGATGTGGGATTTCAACTAAGATATTTTGAAATGTCAAAAATGTGTTGTCCCAATACCAAATATTTTGTTGAACCGATGGTACTTCAAATCATCATGGATTGATGAGTTTAAGGACCTCAATTTTATTCTTGTTTGTGATTGATGACCTCAATCACTACCTATAAATATTTACGTTTTTCCTCCAATTATATGTCTCTAATTGCCACCAATGTTCTCCTTATTGAGATCATAATTTGGTGGCGACCCTTTAATTTCTCTTTTCCTCATAGTAAGACTAAATTTTAGTAACCCAATTTCCGATGTGGGTTTTCCCACAAATATATTTTCTACTTTCAATCTTTTATTTTTGAAGAACAATTTCAAATTGCGAGGACGCAATTTATTGAAGGAGGGGAGAATGTAACACCCCAAGATTTCATAGTGTGTTATTTCTTAAAAATAATTCAATAACTTGCACTACACGCAACACCGAGTTCAATCACACCATTAAAAGAGGTCATGAATAGTATTAACTACATTTTGAACTTTATATAATCCTTATAATTTTAGAATCCATATTATGAGTTTCTTAGTCATAATGCAAGAACAGATTCATTTTCAGTATTGCACTTTTATCAACTTTTGATAGTGAAACCTTTTTAAATACAATATTTTAATCTTTTTGACTAAATGGAGACATCAAAAAATTTAAAATGAAACATCCCAAGCTTCCACGGTACGCTTTCCTTTGAATAAAACAGTAGCGTGTGTTGTACGCAACTTCGAGTTCTAACACACTGTAACCAATCAAACTAGCTGTTATGAATAGTAATACCTACTTTTTGAAGTTATATATATTTTATATTTTAAAATGGACTTCATTTTTGGATTCGGAATATCTAATTTAGCCTAGGGTGAAATTTTGGTACTTTTCGGATAACTTTCATATTTTGATGAATAGTGAAAATTACTAAATTTTAATTAAAAACAACTTTTTTAATCAGAATAATTAATAGTGATAAATTATGAATTTTAGTAGTTTTAAAGTATATTTAGAATATATTTTTATCATTTAATATAATTTTGGTCATTGGACATAATTTTACAATTAAACCGAACATAAACAAGTGTCAATCTTTTGATAGTTATTATCTTTTAAAAACACGCTTTTTGTTTTGACAGCGGGAATTAATTTTAAATTAATTTCTGCCACTTCTGTGTTTTGAATTTAGGAAAATGGATTCCATATTTGGAATCAGGATGTCCAAATTATGTAAATAGGTAACTTTTATTTTTACACATTTTGAATAATTACTGCGGTAAATATTTTATTTACCATGGTTAAAGGGTAAATCCGGTAAATAAGGGTTAAAAAAATAATATTATAATAATACAAAGTTACCCTAAAACGTGTCCTAACATTATTGGTGGACACATACCCGACCATGAGCATCCTTGGGTCAATTTGGGGACCCCTTGGAGCCACTTGTATGTGGTAGGGACACATTATATTAATAAAGTTAAAATAAAAATAAAAATGGCATAAGCTTACATCTTTTAGAAGAACAATTTTTACATAGGGTTATACATGTTGGATTTTCTATTATAAATATTCATTAGAAAGCTAAAAAGATTTCCTACATAATGATATTTTATTTATAATTTTTAGACATTAAATAATTTATTTAATTTATGACACAATGATGATGCAGTAATTACTATAATAGTGAAAAATTAAAATAATTGATATTATAAATACCCAAATAAATATAATATGAAACTTTTAATGAATTAAACTAATTTTCTAGGATAATATGATATATTAGGATTGATTTAATTGACTTTGTTCGAAGTAATCAATCTGTTATGAGTTTCACAAAAATCAACTATTGAATAGTGTCAAAATTGACATAAAAGAGTTCTTAAAACAAATATTATATTATTAATTGATATTAAATTCCTAAAAATCTAAGGTTCGGCCAAAAGACTTATATCAGGATAGGTTCATCATTAATGGACCACTTGTGGGTCGCTTGTATGTATATGGTAAGTTTATTAACCATATAATATAAAAATACAAAGAGACATTGTAAAAGTGAAACTAATTAACTTAGAGTTAATACTTAAAGATAAGGTTAATATAAGTACCAAAACCTGTATAAATTCTATTGGATGAGTTGTTTTCGACCTATCCCCACCTCATCCTTTGAATAGTCAACTTTGGAGCCTTTGGAAACCGAATATGAATTTATTATAAATTAATATTTCTAGCTTTTCCAAAGGTGCCCCTCACCCCTCTTATAAAAGGGCACTCCTCCTTCTCTTTTCCTCACACCTCTCAAGACACTTGGCTCGTCCAAACTCTGCCCAACTAAGCTCCCCACATCCCTCTCCTCCTCCTTGAAGCTTCCCCTTAGGCAGAAAGCATTTCAAGAAGTCCTTTGATTCCAACCAAAGTGAGTTACCTAGATTAAAGGTAACGTTTTCTCTTAAATTATTTTCCTTTATTTTGCTTCTCCTACCTCCAAACTCTTTTTATTTCCTTTCTTTTGTAACAACACCAGTATCCACAATATACTAGGATGTTTTTATAAGAAGGATTCAAACTACACATACACACAACTCCATCTAATGGATGATGAACATAATGTTTCTGTGGATGGCAAACTAACGCCTCACGAAACGATGATTGTACCAAACTTCTATCCACAGGAAGGGGAGTGGAAATTATGACATAATCAAATGAATAGTGATTCCACACATAATCTTGGGGTAATATAATCAATGAAATATGTGTAAAGCCAAATGAGTGGAAATTGAAATCTCAAATTCCCTTATCGATTAGGTAACTTACGAAACATACACCCATGAAAGAAGTATCATACCATGATGATGTAAATACCCATAAATTAAAGTATATTACACAATGAATACGATCATGGGCAGTACACATACACCACATGCAATAATTAAGTGGTGATCAATGGAATTCTCACGGAATTAAAAGTGAGATAAGAAAACCCTTACATTGTACTTTTTCCTTGGTCGATGGTTGGTTTACCTCCTGTATAATGGTGAAATAATTGTTATTGAATAATAAAAGAATCATTTACTTTAATATGATATCATATATGATCTTTTATCATGGATTTGTTAATAATATTTTAGAATTATCGTCATTTCGGGTGTTAACGGGTTCATTTTACTTTATATTCTTTGTTATGTGAGACATATTCGTTATTAATGGGATGTATATTATTCATATCCAGAATGGTATCAAGTTCTTAAACATCATTTTTAAATCATCAAATGATAATTATACTTGAATGGATACGATGGAGAATGAATCTCATCGCGTTCGTGGAGACGGTAGTCCGTACGTACGCACGAACGCTACTTCCATTTAATTTTTATTTTAAAAGAATCGAATCCAAATTATACATAGGTATATTAATATTCCAGTATAATATAATATTTTATATATGTTACTTAAGTTCATTTACACCATCCTTTATACGTTCCATGTGTGGTATGAACGAGTCATATCATTTTAAGGGGGCGGTAGTCCGCACTTCCTCAAATGAAATTATCGTATGTATATACAACATGAAACGAATAATGGTATGAAATAAAATGGAATTACAGAAGCTTATATATAAAATATATATCATTAATATCATATTTAATTACAGTGCCATCCTAATGGCCACCATGAGAGGTGGTAAGATGTATTTGAACAATCATCGTTTCGTGAGGCGTTAGTTTGCCATCCACAGAAACATTATGTTCATCATCCATTAGATGGAGTTGTGTGAATGTGTAGTTTGAATCCTTCTTATAACAACATCCTAGTATATTGAGGATACTGTTGTTGTTACAAAATAAGGGAAATAAAAAGATTTTGGGGGTTGGAGAAGCAAAATAAATGAAAATACTTTAAGAGAAATTGTTACCTTTAATTTAGGTAACTCACTTTGGTTGGAACCAAAGGACTTCTTGAAATGCTTTCTGCCTAAGGGGAAGCTTCAAGGAGGAGGAGAGGGATGTGGGGAGCTTAGTTGGGCAGAGTTTGGACGAGCCAAGTGGCTTGAGAGGTGTGAGGAATGAGTAGAAGTGGTCTCCTTTTATAAGGGGGAGGAGGGGCTCTTTAGGAAAGAGTGAAAGTATTACTTTATAATATAATTATATTCGGTTTATAATGGTCCAAAAATCATTGAGGTCGAAGATAATATGACTCATATTCTAAATAACATCAACCAATAAGAATTGGACAGGTTTTAGATAATATTTTAATCATTATAATCTTATTTATTTAAATGATTTATTAATGAGGTAAACGTTGCATCATTATTGTGTCATTAATAATTTAAATTATTTGATGTCTAAAAATTATAAATAAAATATCATTATGTAGGAAATCTTTTTATCTTTCTAATGAATATTTATAATCTAAAATCCAACATGTATAACCCTATGTAAAAATTGTTCTTCTAAAAGATGTAAGCTTATGCCATTTTTATTTTTATTTTAACTTTATTAATATAATGTGTCATTATCACTTACAAGTGGATCCATGGGGGTCCCAAAACAGACCCAAAGATGCCCATGGTCGACCATGTATCAACCAATAGGGTTAAGACACGTTTTAGGGTAATTTAGTATTATTATAATATTATTTTTTAACCCTTATTTACCGGATTTACCCTTAACCATGGTAAATAAAATATTTACCGCGGTAATTATTCAAAATGTCTAAAAATAAAAGTTACCTATTTACACAATTTGAACATCCTGATTCCAAATATGGAATCCATTTTTCTAAATTCAAAACACATAAGTGGCAGAAATTAATTTAAAATTAATTCCCGCTGTCAAAACAAAAAGCGTGTTTTTAAGAGATAATAACTATCAAAAGATTGACACTTTTTTATGTTCGGTTTAATTGTAAAATTATGTCCAATGACCAAAATTATATTAAATGGTAAAAATATATTCTAAATATACTTTAAAACCACTCAAATTCATAATTTATCACTATTAATTATTTTGATTAAAAAAGTTGTTTTTAATTAAAATTTAGTAATTTTTACTATTCATCAAAATATGAAAGTTATCCGAAAAGTACCAAAATTTCACCTTAGGCTAAATTTGATATTCCAAATCCAAAAATGAAGTCCATTTTGAAATATAAAATATATATAATTTCAAAAATTAAGTATTACCATTCATAACGGCTAGTTTGATCGGTTGTGGTGTGTGTTAAAACTCGAAGTTGCGTACAACACACGCTACTGTTTTATTCATAGGAAAGCGTACCGTGGAAGCTTGGAATGTTTTATTTTAATTTTTTTGATGTCCCCATTAAGTCCAATGCATTCCCATATGAAAAGGATTAAACATAACGTAAACATTCGTATTAAACTAGCATACGAAATGTCAATACTTTCACCACAAACCATGAATGGTATAAAAATAGGACATCCACAGTCAAACATAATTCATTCGATACAATATAGAAGATTGTATTGTATCACATTAACCTCAATCAATAATAATGAAGGATGTTGACATAGATGAAAATAATCATCAAAACTATTTGAGAGAAATATCCCCCTTTTCTTGAAAACATTTAAAAGTCACACTATTTGTCAAGAAGCCGTTTAAAAGTATATTTTTGAATCAAAGTGTCCCATACCACTTTGAAACTTTTAAAAGGAGTTTTAATTTTAAAACTTTAATGTCCATATAAATAAATCCTTAAAACCATTTTTAAAATATGGACATTAATGAGCATGATTTAGAAGAATAATTCTTTAAAACATTTTAAAATGGTATTTTGGTTAGAGTTTCTAACCAAAAGAGAGACACTTGAATACAAATAATTGAGGTAATCAAAACATTTTAATATCATGAGAATAAAGGAATTCATGATATACTATGTCAAAGTACATTATATACACCACATAAAAGTGATTTGGTGTATATCATCAAAGAAGTCTCAATGGAATGTAAATTGAGATGAAATTTCTCAAAAAGGTTGTATCCTTAGGTTAAGGATAAATCAATGACATAATTATGTGTGACAAATATAAATACACTAAATATGATTGGATATTCAGTGTAAAACAATCAAAGGACATTCACACATATTCTTGTAAAAACAATACCAACGAATTGGATGTTTAACTCAACAAATGGAGAATGAGTTAAAATTACTCTTATCAAATTCATATCAATGACTTGAGAATTACCAATGGAGTGATTATGTGTACCAAACTTCTATCCACAGGAAGGGGAGTGGAAATTATGACATAATCAAATGAATAGTGATTCCACACATAATCTTGGGGTAATATAATCAATGAAATATGTGTAAAGCCAAATGAGTGGAAATTGAAATCTCAAATTCCCTTATCGATTAGGTAACTTACGAAACATACACCCATGAAAGAAGTATCATACCATGATGATGTAAATACCCATAAATTAATGTATATTACACAATGAATACGATCATGGGTAGTACACATACACCACATGCAATAATTAAGTGGTGATCAATGGAATTCTCACGGAATTAAAAGTGAGATACGAAAACCCTTACCACGTTAATCAACTGAGTCGCATGGCCAAAAGTTAATAACCACCAAATGATTTACAGAATAACATGAATATAAAGTGAATCATGATAATATATATCAAATGGAAGTACACAATACACCACTTTCAATAATTTAGTAGCGAACAATGGAAATCTCACGGAATTGAAAGTGAGATAATAGAATCCCTTACATTGTACTTTTTCCTTGGTCGATGGTAGGTTTACCTCCTGTATAATGGTGAAATAATTGTTATTGAATAATAAAAGAATCATTTACTTTAATATGATATCATATGTGATCTTTTATCATTGATTTGTTAATAATATCTTAGAATTATCGTCATTTTGGGTGTTAACGGGTTCATTTTACTTTATATTCTTTGTTATGTGAGCCATATTCGTTATTAATGGGATGTATATTATTCATATCCAGAATGCTATCAAGTTCTTAAACATCATTTTTAAATCATCAAATGATAATTATACTTGAATGGATACGATGGAGAATGAATCTCATCGCGTTCGTGGAGACGGTAGTCCGTACGTACGCACGAACGCTACTTCCATTTAATTTTTATTTTAAAAGAATCGAATCCAAATTATACATAGGTATATTACTATTCCAGTATAATATAATATTTTATATATGTTACTTAAGTTCATTTACACCATCCTTTATACGTTCCATGTGTGGTATGAACGAGTCATATCATTTTAAGGGGGCGGTAGTCCGCACTTCCTCAAATGAAATTATCGTATGTATATACAACATGAAACGAATAATGGTATGAAATAAAATGGAATTACAGAAGCTTATATATAAAATATATATCATTAATATCATATTTAATTACAGTTCCATCCTAATGGCCACCATGAGAGGCGGTAAGATGTATTTGAACAATCATCGTTTCGTGAGGCGTTAGTTTGCCATCCACAGAAACATTATGTTCATCATCCATTAGATGGAGTTGTGTGAATGTGTAGTTTGAATCCTTCTTATAACAACATCCTAGTATATTGAGGATACTGGTGTTGTTACAAAAGAAAGGAAATAAAAAGAGTTTGGGGGTTGGAGAAGCAAAATAATTGAAAATAATTTAAGAGAAAATGTTACCTTTAATTTAGGTAACTCACTTTGGTTGGAACCAAAGGACTTCTTGAAATGCTTTCTGCCTAAGGGGAAGCTTCAAGGAGGAGGAGAGGGATGTGGGGAGCTTAGTTGGGCAGAGTTTGGACGAGCCAAGTGGCTTGAGAGGTGTGAGGAATGAGTAGAAGTGGTCTCCTTTTATAAGGGAGAGGAGGGGCTCTTTAGGAAAGAGTGAAAGTATTACTTTATAATATAATTATATTCGGTTTATAATGGTCCAAAAATCATTTAGGTCGAAGATAAGATGACTCATAATCTAAATAACATCAACCAATAAGAATTGGACAGGTTTTAGATAATAGTTTAATCATTATAATCTTATTTATTTAAATGATTTATTAATGAGGTAAACGATGCATCATTATTGTGTCATTAATAATTTAAATTATTTGATGTCTAAAAATTATAAATAAAATATCATTATGTAGGAAATCTTTTTATCTTTCTAATGAATATTTATAATCTAAAATCCAACATGTATAACCCTATGTAAAAATTTTGCTTCTAAAAGATGTAAGCTTATGCCATTTTTATTTTTATTTTAACTTTATTAATATAATGTGTCATTATCACTTACAAGTGGATCCATGGGGTCCCAAAACAGACCCAAAGATGCACATGGTCGACCATGTATCAACCAATAGGGTTAAGACACGTTTTAGGGTAATTTATTATTATTATAATATTATTTTTTAACCCTTATTTACCGGATTTACCCTTAACCATGGTAAATAAAATATTTACCGCAGTAATTATTCAAAATGTCTAAAAATAAAAGTTACCTATTTACACAATTTTAACATCCTGATTCCAAATATGGAATCCATTTTTCTAAATTCAAAACACAGAAGTGGCAGAAATTAATTTAAAATTAATTCCCGCTGTCAAAACAAAAAGCGTGTTTTTAAGAGATAATAACTATCAAAAGATTGACAATTGTTTATGTTCGGTTTAATTGTAAAATTATGTCCAATGACCAAAATTATATTAAATTGTAAAAATATATTCTAAATATACTTTAAAACCACTCAAATTCATAATTTATCACTATTAATTATTTTGATTAAAAAAGTTGTTTTTAATTAAAATTTAGTAATTTTTACTATTCATTAAAATATGAAAGTTATCCGAAAAGTACCAAAATTTCACCTTAGGCTAAATTTGATATTCCGAATCCAAAAATGAAGTCCATTTTGAAATATAAAATATATATAATTTCAAAAATTAAGTATTACTATTCAATTCCGTGAGATTTCCATTGTTCGCTACTAAATTATTGAAAGTGGTGTATTGTGTACTTCCATTTGATATATATTATCATGATTCACTTTATATTCATGTTATTCTGTAAATCATTTGGTGGTTATTAACTTTTGGCCATGCGACTCAGTTGATTAACGTGGTAAGGGTTATTTCACAATCTCTTCATTATCCGAGGTTGTATTATACGTAATAATCTACTGGGATATGGCCTTTATGAGAGATTTCATCTCAACTTACATTCCATTGAGACTTCTTTGTTGATATACACCAAATCACTTTTATGTGGTGTATATAATGTACTTTGACATAGTATATCATGAATTCCCTTTATTCTCATGATATTACAAAGTTTTGATTACCTCAATTATTTTCATTCAAGTGTCTCTCTTTTGGTTAGAATCTCTAACTAAAATACCATTTTTAAATGTTTTAAAGACTTATTCATCTAAATCTTTCTCATTAATGTCCATGTTTTAAAAATGGTTTTAAGGATTTATTTATATGGACATTAAAGTTTAGAAATTAAAAATCCTTTTAAAAGGTTTCAAAGTGGTATGGGACACTTTGATTCAAAAATCTATTTTTAAATGGCTTCTTGACAAATAGTGTGACTTTTAAATGTTTTCTCTTCCATATCCATATTTTCCTACATGGAACCCTAGTATGTGTTATTTTCGGTAATCTTCATACTTTACACTCTTTATTTTAAATAGAGACCTCATTAATTCATTTTTCGATGTGGGATTTCAACTAAGATATTTTGAAACGTCAAAAATGTGTTATCCTAATACCCTATGTTTTGTTGAACCGATGGTATTTCAAATCATCATAAATTGATGAGTTTAAGGACCTCAATTTTATACTTGTTTGTGATTGATGACCTCAATCACTACCTATAAATATTTACGTTTTTCCTCCAATTATATGTCTCTAATTGCCACCAATGTTCTCCTAATCAAGATCATAATTTGGTGGTGACCCTTTAATTTCTCTTTTCCTCATATTAAGACTAAATTTTAGTAACCCAATTTCCGATGTGGGTTTTCCCACAAATATATTTTCTACTTTCAACCTTTTATTTTCGAAGAACAATTTCAAATTGCGAGGACGCAATTTATTGAAGGAGGGGAGAATGTAACACCCCAGGATTTCAGAGTGTGTTATTTCTTAAAAATAATTCAATAACTTGCACTACACGCAACACCGAGTTCAATCACACCATTAAAAGAGGTCATGAATAGAATTAACTACATTTTGAACTTTATATAATCCTTATAATTTTAGAATACCTATTATGAGTTTCTTAGTCATAATGCAAGAACAGATTCATTTTCAGTATTTCACTTTTATCAACTTCTAATAGTGAAACCTTTTTAAATACAATATTTTAAACTTTTTGACTAAATGGGGACATCAAAAATTTAAAATGAAACACCCCAAGCTTCCACGGTACGTTTCCCTTTGAATAATGCGATAGCGTGTGTTGTACGCAACCTCGAGTTCTAACACACACCACAACTAATTAAACTAGCCGTTGTGAATAATAATACCTACTTTTTAAAATTATATATATTTTATATTTCAAAATGGACTTCATTTTTGGATTCGGAATATCTAATTTAGCCTAGGGTGAAATTTTGGTACTTTTCAGATAACTTTCATATTTTGATGAATAGTGAAAATTACTAAATTTTAATTAAAAACAACTTTTTTAATCAGAATAATTAATAGTGATAAATTATGAATTTTAGTAGTTTTAAAGTATATTTAGAATATATTTTTATCATTTAATATAATTTTGGTCATTGGACATAATTTTACAATTAAACCGAACATAAACAAGTGTCAATCTTTTGATAGTTATTATCTCTTAAAAACACGCTTTTTGTTTTGACAGCGGGAATTAATTTTAAATTAATTTCTGCCACTTCTGTGTTTTGAATTTAGGAAAATGGATTCCATATTTGGAATCAGGATGTCCAAATTATGTAAATAGGTAACTTTTATTTTTACACATTTTGAATAATTACTGCGGTAAATATTTTATTTACCATGGTTAAAGGGTAAATCCGGTAAATAAGGGTTAAAAAAATAATATTATAATAATACAAAGTTACCCTAAAACGTGTCCTAACATTATTGGTGGACACATACCCGACCATGAGCATCCTTGGGTCAATTTGGGGACCCCTTGGAGCCACTTGTATGTGGTAGGGACACATTATATTAATAAAGTTAAAATAAAAATAAAAATGGCATAAGCTTACATCTTTTAGAAGAACAATTTTTACATAGGGTTATACATGTTGGATTTTCGATTATAAATATTCATTAGAAAGCTAAAAAGATTTCCTACATAATGATATTTTATTTATAATTTTTAGACATTAAATAATTTATTTAATTTATGACACAATGATGATGCAGTAATTACTATAATAGTGAAAAATTAAAATAATTGATATTATAAATACCCAAATAAATATAATATGAAACTTTTAATGAATTAAACTAATTTTCTAGGATAATATGATATATTAGGATTGATTTAATTGACTTTGTTCTAAGTAATCAATCTGTTATGAGTTTCACAAAAATCAACTATTGAATAGTGTCAAAATTGACATAAAAGAGTTCTTAAAACAAATATTATATTATTAATTGATATTAAATTCCTAAAAATCTAAGGTTCGGCCAAAAGACTTATATCAGGATAGGTTCATCATTAATGGACCACTTGTGGGTCGCTTGTATGTATATGGTAAGTTTATTAACCATATAATATAAAAATACAAAGAGACATTGTAAAAGTGAAACTAATTAACTTAGAGTTAATACTTAAAGATAAGGTTAATATAAGTACCAAAACCTGTATAAATTCTATTGGATGAGTTGTTTTCGACCTATCCCCACCTCATCCTTTGAATAGTCAACTTTGGAGCCTTTGGAAACCGAATATGAATTTATTATAAATTAATATTTCTAGCTTTTCCAAAGGTGCCCCTCACCCCTCTTATAAAAGGGCACTCCTCCTTCTCTTTTCCTCACACCTCTCAAGACACTTGGCTCGTCCAAACTCTGCCCAACTAAGCTCCCCACATCCCTCTCCTCCTCCTTGAAGCTTCCCCTTAGGCAGAAAGCATTTCAAGAAGTCCTTTGGTTCCAACCAAAGTGAGTTACCTAGATTAAAGGTAACGTTTTCTCTTAAATTATTTTCCTTTATTTTGCTTCTCCAACCTCCAAACTCTTTTTATTTCCTTTCTTTTGTAACAACACCAGTATCCACAATATACTAGGATGTTTTTATAAGAAGGATTCAAACTACACATACACACAACTCCATCTAATGGATGATGAACATAATGTTTCTGTGGATGGCAAACTAACGCCTCACGAAACGATGATTGTTCAAATACATCTTGCCGCCTCTCATGGTGGCCATTATGATGGCACTATAATTAAATATGATATTAATGATATATATTTTATATATAAGCTTCTGTAATTCCATTTTATTTCATACCATTATTCGTTTCATGTTGTATATACATATGATAATTTCATTTGAGGAAGTGCGGACTACCGCCCCCTTAAAATGATATGACTCGTTCATACCACACATGGAACGTATAAAGGATGGTGTTAATGAACTTAAGTAACATATATAAAATATTATATTATACTGGAATAGTAATATACCTATGTATCATTTGGATTCGATTCTTTTAAAATAAAAATTAAATGGAAGTAGCGTTCGTGCGTACGTACGGACTACCGTCTCCATGAACGCGATAAGATTCATTCTCCATCATATCCATTCAAGTATTATTCTCATTTTAGGGTTAAAAATAATGTTAATATCATTCTGATTATGAATAAGATATAATCTATCCATTACAAACATGTCTTACGTAACCAAACATTTAAGAAGAACGAATCGATTATCACCCGAAACGACGATAATACTAAGATATTATTAATAAAGCAATGTTAAAAGATCATATATGATATCATATTAATGTATATGATTCTTGTATAATTTAATAACAATTATTTCACCATTATACAGGAGGTTAACCTACCCCAACAAAGGAAAAGTACAAGGTAAGGGTTATTTCACAATCTCTTCATTATCCGAGGTTGTTTATACGTAATAATCTACTGGGATCTCTTTATCATCCACATCCATGTTTCTTAAAAATGTATTTCAAAACATTTTTACTATTTACAAGAATATGGGTTAAAGTCATTTATACCCTTGTTTGACTTTTTATAAGAGGTTTATAAAGGAATCTTTCCGTCGTTTTCAAAACAAGGTCCTTTTTAACCTTTTCGACAGAATTGAGGTAAGAATGTTTTTTTTAACTTATACGGCGGGTGCGGTTATTTTACGCCGTTATAAAATCTTCAAAGCTTTCCATACAAGCTTATAAGAATATTTTCAAAGAAAATGTTTTATTTTATATGGATCTTAAATGATTTCAAAATAAAAGGAGATACTTCTTTAAAAAGAATTTTGATTTCATCTATGTCAACATCCTTTGATGGATTTTAAGATTATTTGAAGTTGATTTATTATGATACAAAACTTCTATATTGTATTGAAGGTTTTGTGATATGTTTGACTATAACGACCCATACTTTACATACATTGTTAATACTTCAAAATTGAAGCACACTTATTACAACATATGACAAAACCACAAAGGACCGTATAGGTATAGTGTCTTTAGAAACTGGGAAACATAAACAACTGGTTCATAAATCTTCTACAGTATCTCCCGTTTATTTCATCATATCTAGGGTCCCTTTTAGCATATTCAATTTAATATCCATCTTCCTGACCTGGGGAAAAGAAAACATAAAAGGGTGAGCTCAAATGCTCAGCAAGGGCAAATAAAGGAAATAAAAATCATATCATATCTTTATGAAGATCAAAACCTGCAAAAGAGATCATAATATCTTAACATGGAATAAATCATAGAAGTGAAAATGAGATCCCCATAATCATAACATAAAACTTGAAACTTTGTGGCATGCACACATAATCATGGAAAATCATTTCTTGTTAGTCATGACTCATTGCCAAGACTATCTTAGTGGACAAAGTCCCTTTCTGAACCGAGTTCACTCCTCGTTTCAGTCCTGTATCACTGAACCGAAATAACCTTCCGTTCCAGCCATGCCTATCTCATGAGATATAAAATCTTTACCCAATGCATTGGAGGGAGATATAGGTCCCACCCATCTTATAATGAATCCTTTCTTATGTGTGCCACATAATCATAAAACATACATCATCGCATAACACATGTAACAAAAATGGGATTCTTGAAACATCATGACATCATAAAATCATATAAGGAAAATGAATTCATAAAAATAATTCCCTCACAACATAATCAAATCAATGTAATTAAAGGGATAAAAACAGAACCCTTTATTATCTTAGATGGAAAATAATTTTGATAAAACACTTGAACTCCATTCTTGAGGAAAATATCCTTTCCTTTTCAAAAACACTTTTCTTTTCTTAACATGTCATACAATTATAAACTAAAAGAAGTTGATTAAAAATAAACATGAAAACTTGTAAAGGAAGCTTCTTGGAAATAATGTTTTAAAAATCCATTCATGCCGTATAAGTTAAAAAAAACATTCTTCGTACTTTTGTCGGAAAAGTCAAAAAGTACCTCGTACGGAAAAACGACAAAAGATTCCTTTCATATTCTTTACTAAAAACTCACCTAAGGGTAAAATTGGATTTAAACTATTGCAAGTGGATGGAAACAATATTTCATATTGAGGGAACATGGATGTGGATGATAAAATACACCCCAGTAAATACTTACGAATAAACAATCTCGGATAAAAATGAGATTGTGATATTTCCCTTACCTTAGGTCCAATTTGCTTTGTACGTGTCCGAAGCTCCTGTATAATGGTTTAAATAATGTTATTGACTTATTCCAGAATCATACATATTTATATGATATCATATATGGTCATATTATTAGCTTCTTGTTAGTAATATTTCATTGTTACTTGTTACTCGGGTCTTTATAACTTTTTGTTCTTATGCGTGTTTTGTCGAATAAATTCTTATTCTTATCTTTAGGTTATAGATAATTCATTTCCAGAATGGTATTAGTGTAGTATATACCATATTCATTCATTCAATTCATTTATATAATCATTATGAAATGAAGATCATGTAGAACGAGTCGCATCACATCGTGGAGACGGTATTCCGTACGTACGCACGAGTGATGATATCGTTCCTATGATCGTGGAATTGTTTTGGAGTATATATATATATTATTTCAGTATCAATATTACTTAATAATAATCATATATAGTTACTCATTACACCATTATACCCATCCTTGTAAGGTGATGGTGGAAAATAGATTACACCACGGCGTGGAGACGGTATTCCGTACGTACGCACGCGCGGTGATTTCATTTTTTCCGTAGGATGGATAGAAGGTGAATTAGGGTTGTTTCATATTTATAATAACATATCAGTATGTAAGTAATACTGATGTTATTACTTTATCATGAAACAACTAAAGAAGAAGAAGTTGAAGAAGAATGAAATTGAAAAGATCGGTAATGGATATTACCTCTTCTTTGGAACGCCTCTTTGAATCCTCCACTTAAGGAACTAAGATTGGTCTTTGGAGAAGACCAGGACCTCTAGGATTATTCTAGGGAAGTGTAGAGGAGAAAATGGCAGGGTTTGGCCGAGCTTGAGTGCTCAAATTGGTGTGAGGAGGAGGGGGAGGAGGTTCCCTTTTATAAGGGAGGAGAGGGGCACCTTAGGAATATCTCAAAATATTATTTTATATTAAAGTCAAAATCGGTTTATAATGGTTCCAAAGGGTCTTATTTCGAAGCTAAAGTGGGGATGGGTCGAAATCCTATCAACCAATAGGATTTAGACAAGTTTAGGGTATTATTTTAACCTTATCAATTAGATTTAACTCTAAGTTAATTAATTTAACTTTTACCGTGTCTTTTTGTTTTCTTTCACTATATGGTTAATACACTTACTATAACATGCCAAACGAACCCCAAATTGTTTATTATTAATATATATATCCTTATCTAAGTCATTTGGCCGAACCATAGATTTTTAGGAATAAAATAACAATTAATAATATAATATTTAATTTAAAAACTATTTTGTGTCAATTTTGACACTATTTGATATATGATTTTTGTGAAAGTCATAACAGAATTATATGTTCGAGCCAAGTTAATTAAATCATTACTAATATATCATAGTAACCTAGAAAATTAGTGGAATTCATAAAAAGTCTCAAATTACATTTATTTTGGTATTTATATTATCAATTTTTTCAATATTTCATTAATAAGATAATTACTGCATCATCTTTGTGTCATAATTAAATTAAATTATTTGATGTCTAAAAATTACAAATAAAATACCATCATGTAGGAAATCTTTTTAGCTTTCTAATGAATATTTAAAATCGAATTTATCTTATGTATAACCCTATATTAAAAATGATTTACTTATTAAACTTTGATTTTAACTATTTTAACCCTTCTTTAAATAAATTAATAATAAATATCCTAATCTAATCCAAGTGGGCCTAAATGGTCATATTTTATTCCTAAGTTTGTTTTTGGTCGAATTACACTTGTCCAATAGAATTAGGACATGTGTTAGGGTAATATTAATATCATATTTACCCTTAGTTACCCTATTTACTATTAACCGCGGTAAAAATAGTAAAAAGTTACTATTCACCAAAAAATTATTTTCATCTCATTGAACCACATTTTAGTCCTTGATATTAACCGTGTCTCTCGGATTTTTGAAATTCCATTCACAGAAGCGGTAAAATTAAGTTTTATGCAAAATTCAGTTTTTAACCTACCACTTAGTGGTTTCACTATTCATCAAAAATTGAAAGTTTTCAGAAAAATACCAAAATTTCACCCTAGGCTAATTTCGATATTCTGAGTCCAAAAATGAAGTCCATTTTGAAAAATAAAATTTATAAAATTTCAAAAAGTGGTTATTACTATTCATAACGGCTAGTTTTAATAGCATATTGTTGTTTAGTGAAACTCGGTATTGCGTACGACGCAAGCTATCGAGGAAGGTCGCGATTGCGTGTAAAGCAAGCCAAGCAAGTGTTGTGTAGAAAAAGATTCCTTTGATGATAACATAAAAGTCTCGGGTGTTACATTCTACCCCCCTTAAAAAGAATTTCGCCCTCGAAATTCGTCACTTTGCAACAAACAAATGAGGATACTTCTCCCTCATCATATCCTCAAGCTCCCATGTAGCTTCTTCAAGTTGGTGGTTTCTCCATAAAACTTTCACCAAGCGAGTGGTCTTGTTTCGTAGGACTTTTTTGCTACGATCTAGAATCTCTATCGGCTGTTCTTCATAAGAAAGATCTTGCTCCAGCGGTACAACTTCTGAGCTGAGTACATGTGAAGGATCTGGTATGTACTTTCTCAGGAGAGATACGTGGAACACATCGTGAACTTGAGAGAGATTCGGTGGAAGCGCCAATCGGTAAGCTACCTTCCCAACACGATCCAGTATTTCAAAAGGACCGATATATCTAGGGCTCAACTTCCCCTTCTTTCCAAATCTCATAACCCTCTTCCAGGGAGATATTCGTAAGAACACTTTATCGCCCACTTCAAACTCTAGGTCTTTTCTTCGGTTGTCGGCATAACTTTTCTGTCGACTCTGAGCTGCTCTTATGTGTTGTTGAATAGATCTAACCTTTTCTGCCATTTCATCAACGAGATCAGGTCCTAATAGCTTTCTTTCCCCAACTTCATCCCAGCAAGTTGGAGTCATGCATTTCTTTCCATAGAGAGCTTCATAAGGAGCCATCTGAATACTGGAGTGAAAGCTATTATTATAAGAAAATTCCACCAAAGGTAGGTGTTGATCCCAACCTCCTTTGAAATCCATAGAGCAAGCTCTCAACATATCTTCTAGGGTTTGAATTGTTCTCTCAGACTGACCGTCTGTCTGGGGATGATAAGCAGTGCTGAAACTCAACTCTGTATCCAGAGTATGCTGAAGACTTCGCCAGAACTTCGAGGTAAATCTCGGATCTCGATCAGATATAATAGAAAGTGGTACTCCATGCAATCTTACCACTTCCTTTACATATATCCTGGCAAGCTGATCTAGAGAGAAATCCTCTCTAATAGCAATGAAGTGTGCAGACTTTGTAAGACGATCAACTATGACCCAGATAGCATTATTGCCTTTGGATGTTTCAGGAAGTCCTGTGACAAAGTCCATAGTGATGTTTTCCCATTTCCATTCGGGTATGGGTAATGGTTGTAACATCCCCTTAGACTTCTGTCTCTCAGCTTTAACTTGTTGACAAATCAAGCATCGAGAGACATACTCAGCAACATCTCTTTTCATGCCATCCCACCAGAAGTACTCTTACAGGTCCCTATACATCTTCGTGCTTCCAGGATGAATAGAGAATGATGAACTATGAGCCTCATCCAGCAGCTCATTCTTTAATTCGGGGATGGAAGGAACGCAAACCCGATTCCTGAACTTTATTATCCCATCACAATCAAGGTTGAATTCAGGAACATTTCTCACCTTCTTTTGTAACTCGACATCTTCTTTCTGTGCCTCTTTAATCTTCACATGTATAGATGGTTGAACATTCATTTGGGAAAGATAAGATTTTTCCCTTTCCATTATAATTCCAAGATCCATCCTTTGTAAATCCATAAATATTGGATCTTTTGTGATCCTCATCATGGATAAACTAGCATGGTCTTGTCGACTTAATGCATCTGCAACCTTGTTTGCTTTCCCAGGGTGGTAATGGATTGAGCAGTCATAATCCTTAATCAGCTCCAACCATCTTCTTTGACGCATATTCAACTCCTTTTGTGTGAAAATATACTTTAAACTTTTATGATCAGTATAAATATCACACCTTTCACCATAAAGGTAATGCCTCCAAATCTTTAATGCAAAGATTACCGCAGCCAACTCCAAATCATGTGTTGGGTAATTTTGCTCATGGATTTTCAACTGTCGTGAGGCATAAGCTATCACCATATCATTTTGCATAAGAACACACCCCAATCCCTTCTTGGATGCATCACTGTAGATCACAAACCTTTCTCCACTACAAGGCAGTGTGAGCACAAGTGCACTGGATAACCTTCTTTTCAACTCCTTGAAATTCTCTTCACATTCCTCTGTCCAGACAAACTTAACTCCTTTCCGAGTCAACTTGGTGAGTGGATTAGATAATCGTGAAAAATCTTTTACAAAACGTCGATAATATCCAGCCAAACCAAGAAAACTTCGGATCTCAGTTACTGTTGTTGGTCTTGACCATCTTTCGATAACCTCTGTTTTTGCTGGATCCACAGTTATCCCCTCTTTTGAGATTATATGACCCAAAAATGCAACTTTTTGAAGCCAAAATTCACACTTGGTAAATTTGGCATAAAGCTTCTCCTTTCTCAGGGTCTTCAATATAATTCTCAAGTGATCTTCATGCTCTTCCTTGCTCTTTGAATAGACAAGAATATCGTCTATAAAGACTACCACAAATTGATCAAGATAGTCTCTAAAGACTCTATTTATTAGATCCATGAAGATAGCAGGGGCATTAGTAAGACCAAATGGCATCACTATAAATTCATAGTGTCCATACCTTGTACGGAAAGCCGTCTTTGGTATATCCTCCCTTTTGACCCTTAATTGATGATACCCTGAACGAAGATCAATCTTGGAAAAGTATTGAGCTCCGCGTAGTTGGTCAAATAAGTCATCAATGCGTGGGAGAGGATATTTGTTCTTGATAGTGATCTTGTTAAGTTCTCGATAATCAATGCAGAGTCTCATTGATCCATCTTTCTTCTTAACAAATAGAACAGGTGCTCCCCAAGGTGACGCACTAGGGCGTATGAATCCCTTATCAAGATTCTCTTGGAGTCGCTTCTTCAATTCCTGCAACTCAATTGGGGCCATTCTATAAGGTGTCTTTGAAATAGGCAAAGCACCCGGTACGAGTTCTATTGAAAACTCAACTTCACGATTTGGTGGAAGACCCGGTAATTCCTCCGGAAAGACATCATCAAACTCCCGTACAATGGGCATATTCTTAATCGTGAGTTTCTCACCAACCATTTGAGATAAATAACCTTCATTTAGTGGAATCAATACCCATAAGATGGAAGAAATTTTCACTGGAAGGTTATGTTCATCCTTGCATTGATAGACGATCGTAGATTGATCTGGAATATGAAATGTGACTTCCCTTCTTTGGCAATCGATATGAGCTCTATGTAGAGAAAGCCAATCCATGCCAAGAATCACATCAAATTCCACTAAAGGAAGGATCACAAGATTTACAGGAAGCACTTTCCCACAAACTTCGATCGGAGAAGAATTATAAACTTCTGATGCGATTGATGTGCCATTAGGTGTTGTCACAGCTAACTCAACATCTAATTGTTGAGGTAATACGGTGATACCCTTAGAAAATTTTTCAGAAATAAAAGAGTGGGTGGATCCAGAATCAAATAAAACATTTGCTACTTTAGAGTGGGTGGTAAGTGTACCTTTCACCACATCGTTATCATACTCCACCTCGCTGATAGAAATTGCATGTGACTTTACTTTGTCTTTAGCCTTAAGAGTTTGTTGACGTCGACCATCATCATCAACCCTTGGATTTGGGCATTGATTGGCATAATGCCCCATCTCCTTGCACTTGAAACATTGAAGTGTTGTAGGTTCATTCTGTGTATCCCTTCCTTTGTTTGCGTCATTAGACATCTTCTTCCCATTATCACGGCATTCAAATGCCCGATGACCTTCCTTTCCACATTTAAAACATTTACTTGTCCCTTTAAGACAACTCCCTCCATGTTTCTTTCCACACTTTGAGCATAAGGGAAAGTTCATCTTCTTTTCCGTGTGCTCTTTAGATTTTTCTTTGAATTCCATCTTCCTCTTCTTATCAAACCCATGTGACTGATGGGTTACTCCAATCTCCATCTCGACTTTGAGAGCACATCGAACGATTTCCTCGTAGCTATTGAAGTCCCTTATGGCTAACGCCCTTCGAAGACTTGGTTTTAAGCCACTAAAGAATCAATCGATCTTACTCTCAGGTTGGATAATAATACCAGAAGCGTACCTTGCAAGTCTTGTAAAATTTGCTTCATAGGTACTAACAGATTCATCATCCCTTTGCTTCAGTTCAAGGAACTCTTTCTCCATCTTTGTTCGGAGAATACGAGGGAAGTACTTATTGAAAAATAAGTTCTTGAACTCGTCCCATTCCATAGACTCAATTTCATCCCTTTGCCTCGTATTCTTAACAAGATTCCACCATTGATCAGCATCTCCTTCCAAACGATACACTGCTAGGATGACATTATCATGCTCAGAACATTGAAGAACTGAAAATATCTTTTCAGTAGTACTAATCCATTGTTCAGCAACTAATGGATCAGTAGACCCGCTGAAAGAAGGTGGACGCTGCCTCATGAAGGATTCAACAGAATGTTGCTCCCTCCTTTGCTCGTTTGGAAATCCTGCATGATTCATAGCTTGAGAAAGTTGTGTGAGCATGGCTACAAGATTTTGCATTCCAGCTCCCATATCGTTTGGTTGCTCAGGGGGACAATCATTGCATTGCCCATCGCATTCCGCATTAACACGGTTCCTTCGGGTTCCAGCCATTGACTAAAACCAAGAAGAATAGTGTGAGCAACACTAATTATAATAGGAAACCACATAATTCAAGAATAAAAGTTTCATGCTTAAGGTCTTATCCTAGGTTATTCAAGGCCATTTCTAAAACACTAAGATTGTGTTCTATGCTTAGACTTATCCTTTGGGTTCTTACTAAGGCTTTCACATCCTAGTTTCCAAAGGTTGACTATACCTTTCCTCTGATACCAACTATAACGACCCATACTTTACATACATTGTTAATACTTCAAAATTGAAGTACACTTATTACAACATATGACAAAACCACAAAGGACCGTATAGGTATAGTGTCTTTAGAAACTGGGAAACATAAACAACTGGTTCATAAATCTTCTACAGTATCTCCCGTTTATTTCATCATATCTAGGGTCCCTTTTAGCATATTCAATTTAATATCCATCTTCCTGACCTGGGGAAAAGAAAACATAAAAGGGTGAGCTCAAATGCTCAGCAAGGGCAAATAAAGGAAATAAAAATCATATCATATCTTTATGAAGATCAAAACCTGCAAAAGAGATCATAATATCTTAACATGGAATAAATCATAGAAGTGAAAATGAGATCCCCATAATAATAACATAAAACTTGAAACTTTGTGGCATGCACACATAATCATGGAAAATCATTTCTTGTTAGTCATGACTCATTGCCAAGACTATCTTAGTGGACAAAGTCCCTTTCTGAACCGAGTTCACTCCTCGTTTCAGTCCTGTATCACTGAACCGAAATAACCTTCCGTTCCAGCCATGCCTATCTCATGAGATATAAAATCTTTACCCAATGCATTGGAGGGAGATATAGGTCCCACCCATCTTATAGTGAATCCTTTCTTATGTGTGCCACATAATCATAAAACATACATCATCTCATAACACATGTAACAAAAATGGGATTCTTGAAACATCATGACATCATAAAATCATATAAGGCAAATGAATTCATAAAAATAATTCCCTCACAACATAATCAAATCAATGTAATTAAAGGGATAAAAACAGAACCCTTTATTATCTTAGATGGAAAATAATTTTGATAAAACACTTGAACTCCATTCTTGAGGAAAATATCCTTTCCTTTTCAAAAACACTTTTCTTTTCTTAACATGTCATACAATTATAAACTAAAAGAAGTTGATTAAAAATAAACATGAAAACTTGTAAAGGAAGCTTCTTGGAAATAATGTTTTAAAAATCCATTCATGCCGTATAAGTTAAAAAAAACATTCTTCGTACTTTTGTCGGAAAAGTCAAAAAGTACCTCGTACGGAAAAACGACAAAAGATTCCTTTCATATTCTTTACTAAAAACTCACCTAAGGGTAAAATTGGATTTAAACTATTGCAAGTGGATGGAAACAATATTTCATATTGAGGGAACATGGATGTGGATGATAAAATACACCCCAGTAAATACTTACGAATAAACAATCTCGGATAAAAATGAGATTGTGATATTTCCCTTACCTTAGGTCCAATTTGCTTTGTACGTGTCCGAAGCTCCTGTATAATGGTTTAAATAATGTTATTGACTTATTCCAGAATCAAACATATTTATATGATATCATATATGGTCATATTATTAGCTTCTTGTTAGTAATATTTCATTGTTACTTGTTACTCGGGTCTTTATAACTTTTTGTTCTTATGCGTGTTTTGTCGAATAAATTCTTATTCTTATCTTTAGGTTATAGATAATTCATTTCCAGAATGGTATTAGTGTAGTATATACCATATTCATTCATTCAATTCATTTATATAATCATTATGAAATGAAGATCATGTAGAACGAGTCGCATCACATCGTGGAGACGGTATTCCGTACGTACGCACGAGTGATGATATCGTTCCTATGATCGTGGAATTGTTTTGGAGTATATATATATATTATTTCAGTATCAATATTACTTAATAATAATCATATATAGTTACTCATTACACCATTATACCCATCCTTGTAAGGTGATGGTGGAAAATAGATTACACCACGGCGTGGAGACGGTATTCCGTACGTACGCAGGCGCGGTGATTTCATTTTTTCCGTAGGATGGATAGAAGGTGAATTAGGGTTGTTTCATATTTATAATAACATATCAGTATGTAAGTAATACTGATGTTATTAATTTATCATGAAACAACTAAAGAAGAAGAAGTTGAAGAAGAATGAAATTGAAAAGATCGGTAATGGATATTACCTCTTCTTTGGAACGCCTCTTTGAATCCTCCACTTAAGGAACTAAGATTGGTCTTTGGAGAAGACCAGGACCTCTAGGATTATTCTAGGGAAGTGTAGAGGAGAAAATGGCAGGGGTTGGCCGAGCTTGAGTGCTCAAATTGGTGTGAGGAGGAGGGGGAGGAGGTGCCCTTTTATAAGGGAGGAGAGGGGCACCTTAGGAATATCTCAAAATATTATTTTATATTAAAGTCAAAATCGGTTTATAATGGTTCCAAAGGGTCTTATTTCGAAGCTAAAGTGGGGATGGGTCGAAATCCTATCAACCAATAGGATTTAGACAAGTTTAGGGTATTATTTTAACCTTATCAATTAGATTTAACTCTAAGTTAATTAATTTAACTTTTACCGTGTCTTTTTGTTTTCTTTCACTATATGGTTAATACACTTACTATAACATGCCAAACGAACCCCAAATTGTTTATTATTAATATATATATCCTTATCTAAGTCATTTGGCAGAACCATAGATTTTTAGGAATAAAATAACAATTAATAATATAATATTTAATTTAAAAACTATTTTGTGTCAATTTTGACACTATTTGATATATGATTTTTGTGAAAGTCATAACAGAATTATATGTTCGAACCAAGTTAATTAAATCATTACTAATATATCATAGTAACCTAGAAAATTAGTGGAATTCATAAAAAGTCTCAAATTACATTTAATTTGGTATTTATATTATCAATTTTTTCAATATTTCATTAATAAGATAATTACTGCATCATCTTTGTGTCATAATTAAATTAAATTATTTGATGTCTAAAAATTACAAATAAAATACCATCATGTAGGAAATCTTTTTAGCTTTCTAATGAATATTTACAATCTAATTTATCTTATGTATAACCCTATATTAAAAATGATTTACTTATTAAACTTTGATTTTAACTATTTTAACCCTTCTTTAAATAAATTAATAATAAATATCCTAATCTAATCCAAGTGGGCCAAAATGGTCATATTTTATTCCTAAGTTTGTTTTTGGTCGAATTACACTTGTCCAATAGAATTAGGACATGTGTTAGGGTAATATTAATATCATATTTACCCTTAGTTACCCTATTTACTATTAACCGCGGTAAAAATAGTAAAAAGTTACTATTCACCAAAAATTTATTTTCATCTCATTGAACCACATTTTAGTCCTTGATATTAACCGTGTCTCTCGGATTTTTGAAATTCCATTCACAGAAGCGGTAAAATTAAGTTTTATGCAAAATTCAGTTTTTAACCTACCACTTAGTGGTTTCACTATTCATCAAAAATTGAAAGTTTTCAGAAAAATACCAAAATTTCACCCTAGGCTAATTTCGATATTCTGAGTCCAAAAATGAAGTCCATTTTGAAAAATAAAATTTATAAAATTTCAAAAAGTGGTTATTACTATTCATAACGGCTAGTTTTAATAGCATATTGTTGTTTAGTGAAACTCGGTATTGCGTACGACACAAGCTATCGAGGAAGGTCGTGATTGCGTGTAAAGCAAGCCAAGCAAGTGTTGTGTAGAAAAAGATTCCTTTGATGATAACATAAAAGTCTCAGGTGTTACATTGACTGTGGATGTGCTATTTTTATACCATTCATAGTTTATGGTGAAATTATTGACATTTCGTATGCTAGTTTTAATACGAATGTTTATGTTATGTTTAAACCTTTTCATATGGGAATGCATTGGACTTAATAAGTGACGGGTGGAGCCCGCTATAGCTCCTCGATGCATCAGTAGGTCTCATGAGACAAACTAGTGTCTTGGCACAAGGCCTTGACAAAATCTTATTTGTAGTCTTGGCACGAGGCCTTGGCTATGTGGTTATGATAGTCTGGCATTATGCATTCCAACATTATGAAAGTGGTTATTGATATTGCATGTGATTATTCGATTAGTAGAATATCCATGTGAACAAGTAAATGGCATTATTTCATTTTACTTTTGCCATACTATGTTGAAGTTCAATTTTAAAAGGCTTTTGTTTTAGTAATTCATTGCCTTAAATGTTTATGCTTATTTTGAATGTTCCGCTATATTGTTATCCTTACTGGGCATTTGAGCTCACCCCTTTTTTTTATGTTTTATTTTTCCCAGGTAGTGAAGAAGTAAATTATGATTGACTTGCAGGGATATTATGGGTTTATAGTGTGGACGTTGGAAACATTATGTTGTTGTAGTAGTTTTTCATTTTATGATGTAATGTAAAACTTATGAATATATCTAGTGTTTCCAAGGCTACTAAACTAATCGGTCTTTCGGGATTTGATCTTTCTTGTGATCATGCCAATGTTATGTAATAATGCACCGACTCTGGGTAGCTGGGGTCGGGGCGTTACAGTTGGTATCAGAGGAAGTTTAGTACAAACCTTGGTAGCTAGATTTAGATAAACTCTGATTAGAGCACGTAGACCTAAGATGAACTTTGAGGATTAGTATAAAAGAACTTCCTAGAATTTTGGTATTGTAGAGATTTTGTGAGTTTTCCGAGCAATACATCCCTGTCTGGATACGAGCAGGTAGAGGCGGCTCTGGCACAGATGTACCTAGGGGTAAAACCCGAAAACACCGCTTTGAGCTAGACTCGAACGGGAACTGGTGCACGACAACGGGCCTTGCTGCACTCTTGGTTACGACACTCCCGGGGGATATGCTTAGGATAATTTACATTTTCTTTACAAACCGATTTAAGTAATATATACATAAGATGAGAGTAAATGACCTTGGTTAATCCTAATATGTTTCAAATTGAGAATATGGTGACATTTTAATCTCTAAATGATTTTACGACTACTATTACTCACACAATGCTTTCTGGTTTTAGTCAATGGCTGGATTCCAAGGAAGTCATAGTGACTTTGAGAATGATGTACAAGTTGGGAACAGTGGTGGCAATGAGCAACAAAATGGAATATTGATAGGCGTAAAAGATATCATCTTTATGCCAAATCAGTTTTCCAAAAATATGATCAACAACATATATATTAACCAACTCCCAGACTCAACAAGGAAGAGAAAGGTGATAAATGATAAGATCTCCAGCAATGGAGACCATGGAGAAAAGAAACATCAATTTTCATCATGCAGGAATTGTGGAAAGAGACACCCAGGAAAGTGTCTCAATCCGACAACGAAATGTTTTACGTGCGGGAAGGAAGGACATAAAGTGAAGAATTGCCGAAGAAAAATGAAGAGTACTATGGAAGAAGATAAAAATGGTCCCAAGAGTCCATTTACAGTCATTTGCCGTAAATGTAGGGGACCTGGCCATTACCCGAGTGAATGTCCTATTCTATAGGATATTTTCTTGGTCAAAGAAGAAGCTATGTGGAAATAAATGGTTGGAGAAAAATTATCACTACTTGTTGATGGGTTTACATTGGAATAATTTTCTCTTGTATTTGTAACCCCGCAGTTTGCCATGTGAGAATGATATTTGAGGAAGAATTGTCTCTTCTCTTGTGGATATAGGTATAAATAACCATTTGGTTTTATATGATCATTGGGGTTTGAGAAAATGATAAGTTATTATAATTTGGGATGAAAATGCAAAGTATGATATAACATTTGTGGTTAAATTATGTTATTTTTAGGAATTTATCTCATTTTGGTAATATTATAAAATATAGTTTTGAAAAAGGACAACACGTAGACCGTGTGACAACCCGTCGCGTCGGACAATGCTGTGGGAATCGAACCCACAACCAAAGTGCGATTGGGATTTATCGCCTACCACTGGACTACGTGAAGTCCCTGGTTAGTATGACTATTTTTTTGTTAAATGATTTTATTGATCAATAATAAGATGATTTGGGTTCTTATGTCTTATCAAATGAATACCCTTGGTATAGGAAAATGATTTGGTGATTAAGTGATAAATGTTATTTTGGAAGATGTTCATTTTGTTAGGAACACTATATGCCCAAGGAAAATATAATACAATGAGGTTTCATTTGTAGAGTAATGGTGGATTTTTATCTACATTTTTATTGTTGATTTATAGTGATTTGGGTTATTTATGGAAATGATTAACCTATAACAGAGAATATGTGATGATGTTGATTACATTTAAGTATGTGACTTTAAGAGTATTTGATGTAATTTGGAGATACAATGTAACATGGGAGACTACATAATCAAATTCTTCTATGTTTTGGGTTTCAATATTAGTTTGGATTATATTAAAGGATTTTAAGGACAATTGGTTATTGAATGGTATCTATTTAACTTTGGGGTATTGTTGGTTTAATTTTAGAAATTAAGATTAGTGCATATTTATCTCAATGAATATCCTTTTGGGGGATCATTAGATCATTCACTAACCATTTTGGTTTTGATTAATCTTCAAAGACAATGTAAATATATGGTTTATCCTGCATGGATCATGTGATTCTATAGAAGTTATTCTAGCTCTCCCAGTGTGACCAAGTCTTCTTGAATACTCATCGTTTAAAAAAAAAATTGAGTTAGTGGTGAAAATTTATTAAAGAATGAAAATCTACTTAAAATTTAAGTATATCTCATAATGTTCTTAGTCAATGTCATAAATGAATTCCTCTTCCTTATGTAATGTAACTTTAAAAAAAATGTTGTCCTAGATGGTACCTTAAATCATCACTAATTTATGGCTTTGGGATTGTTGGCCTATTCATAGCCATGTTCTCTACCACTCTCCATCAGATAATTGATGGTTAGATTTCTCCTCCATATCCATATTTTCCTACATGGAACCCTAGTATGTGTTAATTTCGGTAATCTTCATACTTTCCACTCTTTATTTTAAATAGAGGCCTCATTAATTCATTTTTCGATGTGGGATTTCAACTAAGATATTTTGAAATGTCAAAAAAGTGTGATCCCAATACCCTATATTTTGTTGAACCGATGGTACTTCAAATCATCATAGATTGATGAGTTTATGGACCTCAATTTTATACTTGTTTGTGATTGATGACCTCAACCTCTACCTATAAATATTTATGTTTTTCCTCCAATTATATGTCTCTAATTTCCACCAATGTTCTCCTAATCGAGATCATAATTTGGTGGTGACCCTTTCATTTCTCTTTTCCTCATATTAAGACTAAATTTTAGTAAACCAATTTCCGATGTGGGTTTTCCCACAAATATATTTTCTATTTTCAACCTTTTATTTTTCAAGAACAATTTCAAATTTCGAGGACGCAATTTATTGAAGGAGGGGAGAATGTAACACCCCAAGATTTTATAGTGTGTTATTTCTTCAAAATAATTCAATAACTTTCACTACACGCAACACCAAGTTCAATCGCACCATGACTTACCAAACAGGCTGTTCAAAAGAGGTTATGAATAGTGTTAACTAAATTTTAAACTTTATATAATCCTTATAATTTTAGAATCCATATTATGAGTTTCTTAGACATAATGTAAGAACAAATTCATTTTCAATATTGCACTTTTACCAAATTTTAATAGTGAACCCTTTTTAGATACAATATTTTAAACCTTTTGACTAAATGGGGACATCAAAAAATTTAAAATAAAACATTCCAAGCTTCCACGGTACGCTTTCCTTTGAATAAAACAGTAGCGTGTGTTGTACGCAACTTCGAGTTTTAACACACACCACAACCGATCAAACTAGCCGTTATGAATAGTAATACTTAATTTTTGAAATTATATATATTTTATATTTCAAAATGTACTTCATTTTTGGATTCGGAATATCAAATTTAGCCTAAGGTGAAATTTTGGTACTTTTCGGATAACTTTCATATTTTGATGAATAGTAAAAATTACTAAATTTTAATTAAAAACAACTTTTTTAATCAAAATAATTAATAGTGATAAATTATGAATTTGAGTGGTTTTAAAGTATATTTAGAATATATTTTTACCATTTAATATAATTTTGGTCATTGGACATAATTTTACAATTAAACCGAACATAAAAAAGTGTCAATCTTTTGATAGTTATTATCTCTTAAAAACACGCTTTTTGTTTTGACAGCGGGAATTAATTTTAAATTAATTTCTGCCACTTCTGTGTTTTGAATTTAGAAAAATGGATTCCATATTTGGAATCAGGATGTTCAAATTGTGTAAATAGGTAACTTTTATTTTTAGACATTTTGAATAATTACCGCGGTAAATATTTTATTTACCATGGTTAAGGGTAAATCCGGTAAATAAGGGTTAAAAAATAATATTATAATAATACTAAATTACCCTAAAACGTGTCTTAACCCTATTGGTTGATACATGGTCGACCATGGGCATCTTTGGGTCTGTTTTGGGACCCCATGGATCCACTTGTAAGTGATAATGACACATTATATTAATAAAGTTAAAATAAAAATAAAAATGGCATAAGCTTACATCTTTTAGAAGAACAATTTTTACATAGGGTTATACATGTTTGATTTTAGATTATAAATATTCATTACAAAGATAAAAAGATTTCCTACATAATGATATTTTATTTATAATTTTTAGACATCAAATAATTTAAATTATTAATGACACAATAATGATGCAACGTTTACCTCATTAATAAATCATTTAAATAAATAAGATTATAATGATTAAAATATTATCTAAAACCTGTCCAATTATTATTGGTTGATGTTATTTAGAATATGAGTCATCTTATCTTCGACCTCAATGATTTTTGGACCATTATAAACCGAATATAATTATATTATAAAGTAATACTTTCACTCTTTCCTAAAGAGCCCCTCCTCACCCTTATAAAAGGAGACCACTTCTACTCATTCCTCACACCTCTCAAGCCACTTGGCTCGTCCAAACTCTGCACAACTAAGCTCCCCACATCCCTCTCCTCCTCCTTGAAGCTTCCCCTTAGGCAGAAAGCATTTCAAGAAGTCCTTTGGTTCCAACCAAAGTGAGTTACCTAAATTAAAGGTAACAATTTCTCTTAAAGTATTTTCATTTATTTTGCTTCTCCAACCCCCAAAATCTTTTTATTTCCCTTCTTTTGTAACAACAACAGTATCCTCAATATACTAGGATGTTGTTATAATAAGGATTCAAACTACACATTCACACAACAACATCTAATGGATGATGAACATAATGTTTCTGTGGATGGCAAACTAACGCCTCACGAAACGATGATTGTTCAAATACATCTTACCACCTCTCATGGTGGCCATTAGGATGGAACTGTAATTAAATATGATATTAATGATATATATTTTATATATAAGCTTCTGTAATTCCATTTTATTTCATACCATTATTCGTTTCATGTTGTATATACATACGATAATTTCATTTGAGGAAGTGCGGACTACCGCCCCCTTAAAATGATATGACTCGTTCATACCACACATGGAACGTATAAAGGATGGTGTAAATGAACTTAAGTAACATATATAAAATATTATATTATACTGGAATATTAATATACCTATGTATAATTTGGATTCGATTCTTTTAAAATAAAAATTAAATGGAAGTAGCGTTCGTGCGTACGTACGGACTACCGTCTCCACGAACGCGATGAGATTCATTCTCCATCGTATCCATTCAAGTATAATTATCATTTGATGATTTAAAAATGATGTTTAAGAACTTGATACCATTCTGGATATGAATAATATACATCCCATTAATAACGAATATGTCTCACATAACAAAGAATATAAAGTAAAATGAACCCGTTAACACCCGAAATGACGATAATTCTAAAATATTATTAACAAATCAATGATAAAAGATCATATATGATATCATATTAAAGTAAATGATTCTTTTATTATTCAATAACAATTATTTCACCATTATACAGGAGGTAAACCTACCATCGACCAAGGAAAAAGTACAATGTAAGGGTTTTCTTATCTCACTTTTAATTCCGTGAGAATTCCATTGATCACCACTTAATTATTGCATGTGGTGTATGTGTACTTCCCATGATCGTATTCATTGTGTAATATACTTTAATTTATGGGTATTTACATCATCATGGTATGATACTTCTTTCATGGGTGTATGTTTCGTAAGTTACCTAATCGATAAGGGAATTTGAGATTTCAATTTCCACTCATTTGGCTTTACACATATTTCATTGATTATATTACCCCAAGATTATGTGTGGAATCACTATTCATTTGATTATGTCATAATTTCCACTCCCCTTCCTGTGGATAGAAGTTTGGTACACATAATCACTCCATTGGTAATTCTCAAGTCATTGATATGAATTTGATAAGAGTAATTTTAACTCATTCTCCATTTGTTGAGTTAAACATCCAATTCGTTGGTATTGTTTTTACAAGAATATGTGTGAATGTCATTTGATTGTTTTACACTGAATATCCAATCATATTTAGTGTATTTATATTTGTCACACATAATTATGTCATTGATTTATCCTTAACCTAAGGATACAACCTTTTTGAGAAATTTCATCTCAATTTACATTCCATTGAGACTTTTTTGATGATATACACCAAATCACTTTTATGTGGTGTATATAATGTACTTTGACATAGTATATCATGAATTCGTTTATTCTCATGATATTACAATGTTTTGATTACCTCAATTATTTGTATTCAAGTGTCTCTCTTTTGGTTAGAAACTCTAACCAAAATACCATTTTAAAATGTTTTAAAGAATTATTCTTCTAAATCATGCTTATTAATGTCCATATTTTAAAAATGGTTTTAGGGATTTATTTATATGGACATTAAAGTTTTAAAATTAAAACTCCTTTTAAAAGTTTCAAAGTGGTATGGGACACTTTGATTCAAAAATCTATTTTTAAATGGCTTCTTGACAAATAGTGTGACTTTTAAATGTTTTCAAGAAAAGGGGGATATTTCTCTCAAATAGTTTTGATGATTATTTTCATCTATGTCAACATCCTTCATTATTCATGATTGAGGTTAATGTGATACAATACAATCTTCCATATTGTATCAAATGAGTTATATTTGACTGTGGATGTTCTATTTTTATACCATTCATGGTTTGTGGTTAAAGTATTGACATTTCGTATGCCAGTTTTAATACGAATGTTTATTTTATGCTTAAACCTATTCATATGAGGAATGCATTTGACTTAATAAGTGACGGGTGGAGCCCGCTATAGCTCCTCGATGCATCGGTAGGTCTCATGAGACAAACTAGTGTCTTGGCACAAGGCCTTGGCAAAAACTTATTTGTAGTCTTGGCACGAGGCCTTGGCTATGTGGTTATGATAGTATGGCATTATGCATTCCATCATTATGAAAGTGGTTATTGATATTGCATGTGATCATTCGACTAGTAGAATATCCATGTGAGTAAGTAAATGGCATTATTTCATTTTACCTTTGCCATTTTATGCTGAAGTTCAAGTTTAAAAGGCTTTTGTTTTAGTTATAAATTGCCTTAAGTGTTTATGCTTATTTATGAAAGCTTCTGCTATAATGTTATCCTTACTGAGCATCCGAGCTCACCCCTTTCAATGTTTTATTTTTTTTCAGGATTATGAAGAAGTAATTTATGAATGACCTGCAGGGATAGTATAAGGGGATATGAAGACAAGATGTTTTTTTTATGATATAATGTAAAAATTTATGGATGTATCTAGTTATTCCAAGGCTACTAAACTAATCGGTCTTTCGAGACTTGATCTTTCTCATGATCATGCCAATGTTATGTAATTAATGCACCGACTCTGGGTAGCTGGGGTCGGGGCGTTACAGTTCCCAGCTACCCAGAGTCGGTGCATTAATTACATAACATTGGCATGATCATGGGAAAGATCAAGTCTCGAAAGACCGATTAGTTTAGTAGCCTTGGAATAACTAGATACATCCATAAATTTTTACATTATATCATAAAAAAAACATCTTGTCTTCATATCCCCTCATACTATCCCTGCAGGTCATTCATAAATTACTTCTTCATAATCCTGGAAAAAAATAAAACATTGAAAGGGGTGAGCTCGGATGCTCAGTAAGGATAACATTATAGCAGAAGCTTTCATAAATAAGCATAAACACTTAAGGCAATTTATAACTAAAACAAAAGCCTTTTAAAC
This sequence comes from Viscum album, assembly GCA_963277665.1. Taxonomy (NCBI): domain Eukaryota; kingdom Viridiplantae; phylum Streptophyta; class Magnoliopsida; order Santalales; family Viscaceae; genus Viscum; species Viscum album. The sequence goes on along the minus strand of CAUJRU010000136.1, from coordinate 1,392,588 downwards.
TTGAACTTCAGCATAAAATGGCAAAGGTAAAATGAAATAATGCCATTTACTTACTCACATGGATATTCTACTAGTCTAATGATCACATGCAATATCAATAACCACTTTCATAATGATGGAATGCATAATGCCAGACTATCATAACCACATAGCCAAGGCCTCGTGCCAAGACTACAAATAAGATTTTGCCAAGGCCTTGTGCCAAGACACTAGTTTGTCTCATGAGACCTACCGATGCATCGAGGAGCTATATCGGGCTCCACCCGTCACTTATTAAGTCCAATGCATTCCCATATGAATAGGATTAAGCATAAAATAAACATTCGTATTAAAACTGGCATACGAAATGTCAATACTTTAACCACAAACCATGAATGGTATAAAAATAGAACATCCACAGTCAAATATAACTCATTTGATACAATATGGAAGATTGTATTGTATCACATTAACCTCAATCATGAATAATGAAGGATGTTGACATAGATGAAAATAATCATCAAAACTATTTGAGAGAAATATCCCCCTTTTCTTGAAAACATTTAAAAGTCACACTATTTGTCAAGAATCCATTTAAAAATAGATTTTTGAATCAAAGTGTCCCATACCACTTTGAAACTTTTAAAAGGAGTTTTAATTTTAAAACTTTAATGTCCATATAAATAAATACCTAAAACCATTTTTAAAATATGGACATTAATAAGCATGATTTAGAAGAATAATTCTTTAAAACATTTTAAAATGGTATTTTGGTTAGAGTTTCTAACCAAAAGAGAGACACTTGAATACAAATAATTGAGGTAATCAAAACATTGTAATATCATGAGAATAAAGGAATTCATGATATACTATGTCAAAGTACATTATATACACCACATAAAAGTGATTTGGTGTATATCATCAAAGAAGTCTCAATGGAATGTAAATTGAGATGAAATTTCTCAAAAAGGTTGTATCCTTAGGTTAAGGATAAATCAATGACATAATTATGTGTGACAAATATAAATACACTAAATATGATTGGATATTCAGTGTAAAACAATCAATGGACATTCACACAAATTCTTGTAAAAACAATACCAACGAATTGGATGTTTAACTCAACAAATGGAGAATGAGTTAAAATTACTCTTATCAGATTCATATCAATGACTTGAGAATTACCAATGGAGTGATTATGTGTACCAAACTTCTATCCACAGGAAGGGGAGTGGAAATTATGACATAATCAAATGAATAGTGATTCCACACATAATCTTGGGGTAATATAATCAATGAAATATGTGTAAAGCCAAATGAGTGGAAATTGAAATCTCAAATTCCCTTATCGATTAGGTAACTTACGAAACATACACCCATGAAAGAAGTATCATACCATGATGATGTAAATACCCATAAATTAAAGTATATTACACAATGAATACGATCATGGGCAGTACACATACACCACATGCAATAATTAAGTGGTGATCAATGGAATTCTCACGGAATTAAAAGTGAGATAAGAAAACCCTTACATTGTACTTTTTCCTTGGTCGATGGTAGGTTTACCTCCTGTATAATGGTGAAATAATTGTTATTGAATAATAAAAGAATCATTTACTTTAATATGATATCATATATGATCTTTTATCATTGATTTGTTAATAATATTTTAGAATTATCGTCATTTCGGGTGTTAACGGGTTCATTTTACTTTATATTCTTTGTTATGTGAGACATATTCGTTATTAATGGGATGTATATTATTCATATCCAGAATGGTATCAAGTTCTTAAACATCATTTTTAAATCATCAAATGATAATTATACTTGAATGGATACGATGGAGAATGAATCTCATCGCGTTCGTGGAGACGGTAGTCCGTACGTACGCACGAACGCTACTTCCATTTAATTTTTATTTTAAAAGAATCGAATCCAAATTATACATAGGTATATTACTATTCCAGTATAATATAATATTTTATATATGTTACTTAAGTTCATTTACACCATCCTTTATACGTTCCATGTGTGGTATGAACGAGTCATATCATTTTAAGGGGGCGGTAGTCCGCACTTCCTCAAATGAAATTATCGTATGTATATATGACATGAAACGAATAATGGTATGAAATAAAATGGAATTACAGAAGCTTATATATAAAATATATATCATTAATATCATATTTAATTACAGTGCCATCATAATGGCCACCATGAGAGGCGGTAAGATGTTTTTGAACAATCATCGTTTCGTGAGGCGTTAGTTTCCCATCCACAGAAACATTATGTTCATCATCCATTAGATGGAGTTGTGTGTATGTGTAGTTTGAATACTTCTTATAACAACATACTAGTATATTGAGGATACTGGTGTTGTTACAAAATAAGGGAAATAAAAAGAGTTTGGGGGTTGAAGAAGCAAAATAAATGAAAATAATTTAAGAGAAATCGTTACCTTTAATTTAGGTAACTCACTTTGGTTGGAACCAAAGGACTTGTTGAAATGCTTTCTGCCTAAGGGGAAGCTTCAAGGAGGAGGAGAGGGATGTGGGGAGCTTATTTGGGCAGAGTTTGGACGAGCCAAGTGGCTTGAGAGGTGTGAAGAAATGAGAAGGAGGAGTGCCCTTTTATAAGAGGGGTGAGGGGCACCTTTGGAAAAGCTAGAAATATTAATTTATAATCAATTCATATTCGGTTTCCAATGGCTCCAAAGTTGACTATTCAAAGGTTGAGGTGGGGATAGGTCTAAAACAACTCATCCAATAGAATTTAGACAGGTTTGGGTACTTATATTAACCTTATCTTTAAGTATTAACTCTAAGTTAATTAGTTTCACTTTTACAATGTCTCTTTGTATTTTTATATAATATGGTTAATAAACTTACAATATACATCCAAAAGACCCCCAAGTGGTCCATTAATGATTAAACTATCATAATATAAGTCTCTTGGCCGAACCTTAGATTTTTAGGAATTTAATATCAATTAATAATATAATATTTGTTTTAAGAACTCTTTTATGTCAATTTTGACACTATTCACTGGTTGATTTTTGTGAAACTCATAACAGATTGATTACTTCGAAAAAAGTCAAATAAATCAATCCTAATATATCATATTATCCTAGAAAATTTGTTTAATTCATTAAAAGTTTCATATTATAATTATTTGGGTATTTATAATATCAATTATGTTAATTTTTTACTATTTTAGTAATTACTGCATCATCATTGTGTCATAAATAAAATAAATTATTTAATGTCAAAAAATTATAAATAAAATATAATTATGTAGGAAATCATTTTAGCTTTCTAATGAATATTTATAATCTAAAATCCAGCATATATAACCCTATGTAACAATTGTTTTTCTAAAAGATATATGCTTGTGTCATTTTGTATTCATTTTAACTTAATTAATATAAAGTGTCATTATCACTTACAAGTGGATCCATGGGGCCCTAAAATTGACCCAAAGATGCCCATGGTCGACCATGTATCAACCAATAGGGTTAAGACACATTTTAGGGTAATTTAGTATTATTATAATATTATTTTTTTAACCCTTATTTACCGGATTTACCCTTAACCATGGTAAATAAAATATTTACCGCAGTAATTATTCAAAATGTCTAAAAATAAAAGTTACCTATTTACACAATTTGGACATCCTGATTCCAAATATGGAATCCATTTTTCTAAATTCAAAACACAGAAGTGGCAGAAATTAATTTAAAATTAATTCCCGCTGTCAAAACAAAAAGCGTGTTTTTAAGAGATAATAACTATCAAAAGATTGACACTTGTTTATGTTCGGTTTAATTGTAAAATTATGTCCAATGACCAATATTATATTAAATGGTAAAAATATATTCTAAATATACTTTAAAACCACTCGAATTCACAATTTATCACTATTAATTATTTTGATTAAAAAAGTTGTTTTTAAGTAATTTTCACTATTCACCAAAATATGAAAGTTATCCGAAAAGTACCAAAATTTCACCTTAGGCTAAATTCGATATTCCGAATCCAAAAATGAAGTCCATTTTGAAATATAAAATATATATAATTTCTAAAAGTAGGTATTACTATTCATAACGGCTAGTTTGATTGGTTGTGGTGTGTTAAAATCTCGAAGTTGCGTACAATGCACGTCATTGCATTATTCGAAAGGAAACATACCGAGGAAGATTGGGGTGTTACATTCTCCCCTCCTTCAATAAATTGCGTCCTCGCAATTTTTAAAATTTTGCTTGGGAATATAATGGAAAGTCCCACATCGGAAAAAGAGTCAATAAAACTATCACTTTAAAAGAAAGAAAGAGAGGTATAAGGGTCATCCAAGATAACCCATACTAGGATTCCATGTAAGAAAACATGGATATGGATGATAAACTAAGTGTCAAGTTCTGATGGAGAGGGATAGAAATCATGATCAGGAGAAAGTTAACAATGAGAAAACCACAAACTTGTGTTGGGACAAATGACCATTAGTCTCCTAGTAGGAAAGTAAACGGACAACATTTTTTTTAAGTTACATTACATAAGGAAGAGTAATTCATTTATGATATTGACTAAGAACATTATGAGATATACTTACATTTTAAGTAGATTTTCATTCTTTAATAAATTTCCACCACTAACTCATTTTTTTTAAACGATTAGTATTCAAGAAGACTTGGTCACACTGGAAGAGATAGAATAAACTTCTATAGAATCACATGATCCATGAAGGATAAACCATATATTTACATTGTCTTTGAAGATTAATCAAAACCAAAATGGTCAGTGAATGATCTAATGATCCCCCAAAAGGATATTCATTGAGATAAATATGTACTAATCTTAATTTCTAAAATTAAACCAACAATACCCCAAAGTTAAATAGATACCATTCAATAACCAATTGTCCTTAAAATCCTTTAATATAATCCAAACTAATATTGAAACCGAAAACATAGAAGAATTTGATTATGTAGTCTCCCATGTTAAATTGTATCTCCAAATGACATCAGATACTCTTAAAGTCACATACTCAAAAGTAACTAACCTAATCACATATTCTCTATTATAGGTTAATCATTTCCATAAATAACCCAAATCACTATAAATCCACAATAAAAACGTAGATAAAAATCTATCATTACTCCACAAATGAAACCCCATAGTATTCTATTTTCCTTGGGCATATAGTGTTCCCAACAAAGAGAACATCTTCCAAAATAACATTTATCACTTAATCACCAAATCATTTTCCTATACCAAGGGTATTCTTTTGATATGAAATAAGAACCCAAATCAACTTATTATTGATCAATAAAATCATTTTACAAAAAAAAAATAGTCACACTAACCAGGGACTTCACGTAGTCAAGTGGTAGGCGATAAATCCCAATCGCACTTTGGTTGTGGGTTCGATTCCCATAGCTTTGTCCGACGCGACGGGTTGTCACACGGTCTACGTGTTGTCCTTTTTCAAAAACTATATTTTATAATATTGCCAAAATGAGATAAATTCCTCAAAATACTATATCATAAATTTAACCACAAATGTTATATCATACCTTGAATCTTCATCCCAAATTAGAATAACTTATAATTCTCTCAAACCCCAATGATCATATAAATCCAAATGGTTATTTATACCCATATCCACAAGAGAAGAGACAATTCTTCCTCAAATATCATTCTCACATGGCAAACTGCGGGGTTAAAAATACAAGAGAAAATTATTCCAATGTAAACCCATCAACAAGTAGTGATAATTTTTCTCCAACCATTTATTTCCACATAGATTCTTCTTTGACCAAGAAAATATCCTATAGAATAGGACATTCACTCGGGTAATGGCCAGGTCCCCTACATTTACGGCAAATGACTGTAAATGGACTCTTGGGACCATTTTTATCTTCTTCCATAGTACTCTTCATTTTTCTTCGGCAATTCTTCACTTTATGTCCTTCCTTCCCGCACGTAAAACATTTCGTTGTCCCATTGAGACACTTTCCTGGGTGTCTCTTTCCACAATTCCTGCATGATGAAAATTGAGGTTTCTTTTCTCCATGGTCTCCATTGCTGGAGATCTTATCATTTATCACCTTTCTCTTCCTTGTTGAGTCTGGGAGTTGGTTAATATATATGTTGTTGATCATATTTTTGGAAAACTGATTTGGCATAAAGACGATATCTTTTACGCCTATCAAAATTCCATTTTGTTGCTCATTGCCACCACTGTTCCCAACTTGTACATCATTCTCAAAGTCACTATGACTTCCTTGGAATCCAGCCATTGACTAAAACCAGAAAGCATTGTGTGAGTAATAGTAGTCGTAAAATCATTTAGAGATTAAAATGTCACCATATTCTCAATTTGAAACATATTAGGATTAACCAAGGTCATTTACTCTCATCTTATGTATATATTACCCAAATCGGTTTGTAAAGAAAATGTAAATTATCCTAAGCATATCCCCCGGGAGTGTCGTAACCAAGAGTGCAGCAAGGCCCGTTGTCGTGCACCAGTTCCCGTTCGAGTCTAGCTCAAAGCGGTGTTTTCGGGTTTTACCCCTAGGTACATCTGTGCCAGAGCCGCCTCTACCTGCTCGTATCCAGACAGGGATGTATTGCTCGGAAAACTCACAAAATCTCTACAATACCAAAATTCTAGGAAGTTCTTTTATACTAATCCTCAAAGTTCATCTTATGTCTACGTGCTCTAATCAGAGTTTATCTAAATCTAGCTACCAAGGTTTGTACTAAACTTCCTCTGATACCAACTGTAACGCCCCGACCCCAGCTACCCAGAGTCGGTGCATTAATTACATAACATTGGCATGATCATGGGAAAGATCAAGTCTCGAAAGACCGATTAGTTTAGTAGCCTTGGAATAACTAGATACATCCATAAATTTTTACATTATATCATAAAAAAAACATCTTGTCTTCATATCCCCTCATACTATCCCTGCAGGTCATTCATAAATTACTTCTTCATAATCCTGGAAAAAAATAAAACATTGAAAGGGGTGAGCTCGGATGCTCAGTAAGGATAACATTATAGCAGAAGCTTTCATAAATAAGCATAAACACTTAAGGCAATTTATAACTAAAACAAAAGCCTTTTAAACTTGAACTTCAGCATAAAATGGCAAAGGTAAAATGAAATAATGCCATTTACTTACTCACATGGATATTCTACTAGTCTAATGATCACATGCAATATCAATAACCACTTTCATAATGATGGAATGCATAATGCCAGACTATCATAACCACATAGTCAAGGCCTCGTGCCAAGACTACAAATAAGATTTTGCCAAGGCCTTGTGCCAAGACACTAGTTTGTCTCATGAGACCTACCGATGCATCGAGGAGCTATAGCGGGCTCCACCCGTCACTTATTAAGTCCAATGCATTCCCATATGAATAGGATTAAGCATAAAATAAACATTCGTATTAAAACTGGCATACGAAATGTCAATACTTTAACCACAAACCATGAATGGTATAAAAATAGCACATCCACAGTCAAACATAATTCATTCGATACAATATGGAAGATTGTATTGTATCAAATTAACCTCAATCAATAATAATGAAGGATGTTGACATAGATGAAAATAATCATCAAAACTATTTGAGAGAAATATCCCCCTTTTCTTGAAAACATTTAAAAGTCACACTATTTGTCAAGAAGCCGTTTAAAAGTATATTTTTGAATCAAAGTGTCCCATACCACTTTGAAACTTTTAAAAGGAGTTTTAATTTTAAAACTTTAATGTCCATATAAATAAATCCTTAAAACCATTTTTAAAATATGGACATTAATGAGCATGATTTAGAAGAATAATTCTTTAAAACATTTTAAAATGGTATTTTGGTTAGAGTTTCTAACCAAAAGAGAGACACTTGGATACAAATAATTGAGGTAATCAAAACATTGTAATATCATGAGAATAAAGGAATTCATGATATACTATGTCAAAGTACATTATATACACCACATAAAAGTGATTTGGTGTATATCATCAAAGAAGTCTCAATGGAATGTAAATTGAGATGAAATTTCTCAAAAAGGTTGTATCCTTAGGTTAAGGATAAATCAATGACATAATTATGTGTGACAAATATAAATACACTAAATATGATTGGATATTCAGTGTAAAACAATCAAAGGACATTCACACATATTCTTGTAAAAACAATACCAACGAATTGGGTGTTTAACTCAACAAATGGAGAGTGAGTTAAAATTACTCTTATCAAATTCATATCAATGACTTGAGAATTACCAATGGAGTGATTATGTGTACCAAACTTCTATCCACAGGAAGGGGAGTGGAAATTATGACATAATCAAATGAATAGTGATTCCACACATAATCTTGGGGTAATATAATCAATGAAATATGTGTAAAGCCAAATGAGTGGAAATTGAAATCTCAAATTCCCTTATCGATTAGGTAACTTACGAAACATACACCCATGAAAGAAGTATCAAACCATGATGATGTAAATACCCATAAATTAAAGTATATTACACAATGAATACGATCATGGGCAGTACACATACACCACATGCAATAGTTAAGTGGTGATCAATGGAATTCTCACGGAATTAAAAGTGAGATAAGAAAACATTTACATTGTACTTTTTCCTTGGTCGATGGTAGGTTTACCTCCTTTAATTTAGGTAACTCACTTTGGTTGGAACCAAAGGACTTCTTGAAATGCTTTCTGCCTAAGGGGAAGCTTCAAGGAGGAGGAGAGGGATGTGGGGAGCTTAGTTGGGCAGAGTTTGGACGAGCCAAGTGGCTTGAGAGGTGTGTAGAAATGAGAAGGAGGAGTGCCCTTTTATAAGAGGGGTGAGGGGCACCTTTGGAAAAGCTAGAAATATTAATTTATAATCAATTCATATTCGGTTTCCAATGGCTCCAAAGTTGACTATTCAAAGGTTGAGGTGGGGATAGGTCTAAAACAACTCATCCAATAGAATTTAGACAGGTTTGGGTACTTATATTAACCTTATCTTTAAGTATTAACTCTAAGTTAATTAGTTTCACTTTTACAATGTCTCTTTGTATTTTTATATTATATGGTTAATAAACTTACCATATACATACAAGCGACCCACAAGTGGTCCATTAATGATGAACCTATCCTGATATAAGTCTTTTGGCCGAACCTTAGATTTTTAGGAATTTAATATCAATTAATAATATAATATTTGTTTTAAGAACTCTTTTATGTCAATTTTGACACTATTCAATAGTTGATTTTTGTGAAACTCATAACAGATTGATTACTTCTAACAAAGTCAATTAAATCAATCCTAATATATCATATTATCCTAGAAAATTAGTTTAAGTCATTAAAAGTTTCATATTATATTTATTTGGGTATTTATAATATCAATTATTTTAATTTTTCACTATTATAGTAATTACTGCATCATCATTGTGTCATAAATTAAATAAATTATTTAATGTCTAAAAATTATAAATAAAATATCATTATGTAGGAAATCTTTTTAGCTTTCTAATGAATATTTATAATCGAAAATCCAACATGTATAACCCTATGTAAAAATTGTTCTTCTAAAAGATGTAAGCTTATGCCATTTTTATTTTTATTTTAACTTTATTAATATAATGTGTCCCTACCACATACAAGTGGCTCCAAGGGGTCCCCAAATTGACCCAAGGATGCTCATGGTCGGGTATGTGTCCACCAATAATGTTAGGACACGTTTTAGGGTAACTTTGTATTATTATAATATTATTTTTTTAACCCTTATTTACCGGATTTACCCTTTAACCATGGTAAATAAAATATTTACCGCAGTAATTATTCAAAATGTGTAAAAATAAAAGTTACCTATTTACATAATTTGGACATCCTGATTCCAAATATGGAATCCATTTTCCTAAATTCAAAACACAGAAGTGGCAGAAATTAATTTAAAATTAATTCCCGCTGTCAAAACAAAAAGCGTGTTTTTAAGAGATAATAACTATCAAAAGATTGACACTTGTTTATGTTCGGTTTAATTGTAAAATTATGTCCAATGACCAAAATTATATTAAATGATAAAAATATATTCTAAATATACTTTAAAACGACTAAAATTCATAATTTATCACTATTAATTATTCTGATTAAAAAAGTTGTTTTTAATTAAAATTTAGTAATTTTCACTATTCATCAAAATATGAAAGTTATCCGAAAAGTACCAAAATTTCACCCTAGGCTAAATTAGATATTCCGAATCCAAAAATGAAGTCCATTTTGAAATATAAAATATATATAATTTTAAAAAGTAGGTATTATTATTCACAACAGCTAGTTTAATTAGTTGTGGTGTGTGTTAGAACTCGAGGTTGCGTACAACACACGCTATCGCATTATTCAAAGGGAAACGTACCGTGGAAGCTTGGGGTGTTTCATTTTAAATTTTTGATGTCCCCATTTAGTCAAAAAGTTTAAAATATTGTATTTAAAAAGGTTTCACTATTAGAAGTTGATAAAAGTGAAATACTGAAAATGAATCTGTTCTTGCATTATGACTAAGAAACTCATAATAGGTATTCTAAAATTATAAGGATTATATAAAGTTCAAAATGTAGTTAATTCTATTCATGACCTCTTTTAATGGTGTGATTGAACTCGGTGTTGCGTGTAGTGCAAGTTATTGAATTATTTTTAAGAAATAACACACTCTGAAATCCTGGGGTGTTACATTCTCCCCTCCTTCAATAAATTGCGTCCTCGCAATTTGAAATTGTTCTTCGAAAATAAAAGGTTGAAAGTAGAAAATATATTTGTGGGAAAACCCACATCGGAAATTGGGTTACTAAAATTTAGTCTTAATATGAGGAAAAGAGAAATTAAAGGGCCACCACCAAATTATGATCTTGATTAGGAGAATATTGGTGGCAATTAGAGACATATAATTGGAGGAAAAACGTAAATAGAAAAAAAAATTACGTTCTATTATCTTTTAGAATGAACGATGAGTTTGTGGTAGAAATTTATTAATGGGTAAAATTCTAATTATAAAGTAAGTATATCTCCTTATTATCTTATCCAATCTCATAAATAAATTCCTCAACATTAATAATAGAAACTTAGAACAAAAATGTTGTCCTAGATGGTACCATAAATCATCACAAATTTATGGCTTTGGGATTGTTGGCCTTTTCATAGCCATGTTCTCTACCACTCTCCATCAGATAATTGATGGTTATATTTCTCTTCCATATCCATATTTTCCTACCTGGAACCCTAGTATGTGTTATTTTCGGTAATCTTCATACTTTCCACTCTTTATTTTAAATAGAGGCCTCATTAATTCATTTTTCGATGTGGGATTTCAACTAAGATATTTTGAAATGTCAAAAATGTGTTGTCCCAATACCATATATTTTGTTGAACCGATGGTACTTCAAATCATCATGGATTGATGAGTTTAAGGACCTCAATTTTATTCTTGTTTGTGATTGATGACCTCAATCACTACCTATAAATATTTACGTTTTTCCTCCAATTATATGTCTCTAATTGCCACCAATGTTCTCCTAATTGAGATCATAATTTGGTGGCGACCCTTTAATTTCTCTTTTCCTCATAGTAAGACTAAATTTTAGTAACCCAATTTCCGATGTGGGTTTTCCCACAAATATATTTTCTACTTTCAATCTTTTATTTTTGAAGAACAATTTCAAATTGTGAGGACGCAATTTATTGAAGGAGGGGAGAATGTAACACCCCAAGATTTCATAGTGTGTTATTTCTTAAAAATAATTCAATAACTTGCACTAAACGCAACACCGAGTTCAATCACACCATTAAAAGAGGTCATGAATAGTATTAACTACATTTTGAACTTTATATAATCCTTATAATTTTAGAATCCATATTATGAGTTTCTTAGTCATAATGCAAGAACAGATTCATTTTCAGTATTGCACTTTTATCAACTTTTGATAGTGAAACCTTTTTAAATACAATATTTTAATCTTTTTGACTAAATGGAGACATCAAAAAATTTAAAATGAAACATCCCAAGCTTCCACGGTACGTTTTCCTTTGAATAAAACAGTAGCGTGTGTTGTACGCAACTTCGAGTTCTAACACACCGTAACCAATCAAACTAGCTGTTATGAATAGTAATACCTACTTTTTGAAGTTATATATATTTTATATTTTAAAATGGACTTCATTTTTGGATTCGGAATATCAAATTTAGCCTAAGGTGAAATTTTGGTACTTTTCGGATAACTTTCATATTTTGATGAATAGTGAAAATTACTAAATTTTAATTAAAAACAACTTTTTTAATCAAAATAATTAATAGTGATAAATTATGAATTTGAGTGGTTTTAAAGTATATTTAGAATATATTTTTACTATTTAATATAATGTTGGTCATTGGACATAATTTTACAATTAAACCGAACATAAACAAGTGTCAATCTTTTGATAGTTATTATCTCTTAAAAACACGCTTTTTGTTTTGACAGCGGGAATTAATTTTAAATTAATTTCTGCCACTTCTGTGTTTTGAATTTAGGAAAATGGATTCCATATTTGGAATCAAGATGTTCAAATTGTGTAAATAGGTAACTTTTATTTTTAGACATTTTGAATAATTACTGTGGTAAATATTTTATTTACCATGGTTAAGGGTAAATCCGGTAAATAAGGGTTAAAAAATAATATTATAATAATACTAAATTACCCTAAAACGTGTCTTAACCCTATAGGTTGATACATGGTCGACCATGGGCATCTTTGTGTCAATTTTGGGACCCCATGGATCCACTTGTAAGTGATAATGACACTTTATTTTAATTAAGTTAAAATGAATACAAAAATGACACAAGCATATATCTTTTAGAAAACCAATTGTTACATAGGGTTATATAAGTTGGATTTTAGATTATAAATATTCATTAGAAATCTAAAAAGATTTACTACATAATTATATTTTATTTATAATTTTTAGACATTAAATAATATATTTTATTTATGACACAATGATGATGCAGTAATTACTATAATAGTGAAAAATTAAAATAATTGATATTATAAATACCCAAAAAAATATAATATGAAACTTTTAATGAATTAAACTAATTTTCTAGGATAATATGATATATTAGGAGTGATGTAATTGACTTTGTTCGAAGTAATCAATCTGTTATGAGTTTCACAAAAATGAACTATTGAATAGTGTCAAAATTGACATAAAAGAGTTCTTAAAACAAATATTATATTATTAATTGATATTAAATTCCTAAAAATCTAAGGTTCGGCCAAGAGACTTATATCATGATAGGTTAATCATTAATGGACCACTTGGGGGTCTCTTGGATGTATATAGTAAGTTTATTAACCATATTATATAAAACTACAAAGAGACATTGTAAAAGTGAAACTAATTAACTCAGAGTTAATACTTAAAGATAAGGTTAATATAAGTACCCAAACCTGTCTAACTTCTATTGGTTGAGTTGTTTTCGACCTATCCACACCTTAACATTTAAATAATCAACTTTGGAGCCATTAGAAACCGAATATGAATTTATTATAAATTAATATTTCTAGCTTTTCCAAAGGTGCCCCTCACCCCTCTTATAAAAGGGCACTCATCCTTCCCATTTCTTCACACCTCTAAAGCCTTTTGGTTCGGCCAAACTCTGCCCAAATACCCTCCCAACATCCCTCACTACAACCTAGAGGCCTTAGTTTGATCAGAAATCCAACCTAAGGAGCCCTTTTGATCAAATCAAAAGGAAGAACCCGAAGAAGAGGTAATGATTTCACCACCCTTTTCTAAGTTCATTTCTTCTTCCACTTCTTCTTCCTTTGTTCTTACCATTCTAAAATAATAACTCCAGTATATGACATATACTGTGATGTTATTATAAATATGGTACAACCATATTCAGTATTCTATCCACCCTTTGAATAACATGTCACCATACGTGCGTACGTACGGCTTACCGTCTCCACGTCGTGGTGTAATTGTTATTCAATATATTATTATTTGGATGGGTATAATAATGATGTGTAACTCATGTAAATAATAAATATAACATGTTAATGATTCTGTATATATGATATACCATCCATTTATATATTATTTTAATATCAAAAGAATGATATTGTCGCTCGTGCGTACGTACGGACTACCGTCTCCACGAACGCGATGAGATTCATTCTCCATCGTATCCATTCAAGTATAATTATCATTTAATGATTTAAAAATGATGTTTAAGGACTTGATATCATTCTGGATATGAATAAGATACAACAAACATGACTTATGTAACGAAACATATAAAGAAAATGAGTAAGTTAACACCCGAAACGGCGATAATACTAAGATATTATTATCAAATCAATATTAAAAGATCATATATGATATCATATTAATGTATATGATTCTTGTATAATTTAGTAACAATTATTTCACTATTATACAGGAGGTTAACCTACCCCAACCAAGGGAAAGTACAAGGTAAGGGTTATTTCACAATCTCTTCATTATCCGAGGTTGTATTATACGTAATAATCTACTGGGAGCCATTATAAACCGAATATGAATTTATTATAAATTAATATTTCAAGCTTTTCCAAATGTGCCCCTCACCCCTCTTATAAAAGGGCACTCCTCCTTCTCATTTCTTCACACCTTCAAAGCCTTTTGGTTCGGCCAAACTCTGCCCAAATAATCTCCCAACATCCCTCACTACAACCTAGAGGCCTTAGTATGATCAGAAAGCCAACCTAAGGAGCCCTTTTGATCAAATCAAAAGGAAGAACCCGAAGAAGAGGTAATGATTTCACCACCCTTTTCTAAGTTCATTTCTTCTTCCACTTCTTCTTCCTTTGTTCTTACCATTCTAAAATAATAAATCCAGTATCTCACATATACTGTGATGTTATTATAAGTATGGTACAACCATATTCAGTATTCTATCCACCCTTTGAATAACATGTCACCATACGTGCGTACGTACGGCTTACCGTCTCCATGTCGTGGTGTAATTGTTATTCAATATAATATTATTTGGATGGGTATAATAATGATGTGTAACTCATGTAAATAATAAATATAACATGTTAATGATTCTGTATATATGATATACCATTCATTTATATATTATTTTAATATCAAAAGAATGATATTGTCGCTCGTGCGTACGTACGGACTACCGTCTCCACGAACGCGATGAGATTCATTCTCCATCGTATCCATTCAAGTATAATTATCATTTTATGATTTAAAAATGATGTTTAAGGACTTGATATCATTCTGGATATGAATAAGATACAACAAACATGGCTTATGTAACAAAACATATAAAAGAAAATGAGTAAGTTAACACCCGAAACGATGATAATTCTAAGATATTATTAATAAATCAATGTTAAAAGATCATATATGATATCATATTAATATATATGATTCTTGTATAATTTAATAACAATTATTTCACCATTATACAGGAGGTTAACCTACCCCAACCAAGGAAAAGTACAAGGTAAGGGTTATTTCACAATCTCTTCATTATCCGAGGTTGTATTATACGTAATAATCTACTGGGATCTCTTTATCATCCACATCCATGTTTCTTTGAAATGTATTTCAAAACATTTTTACTATTTACAAGAATATGGGTTAAAGTCATTTATACCCTTGTTTGACTTTTTATAAGAGGTTTATAAAGGAATCTTTCCGTCGTTTTCAAAACAAGGTCCTTTTTAACCTTTTCGATTGAATTGAGGTAAGAATGTTTTTTTTAACTTATACGGCGGGTGCGGTTATTTTCCGCCGTTATAAAATCGTCGAAGCTTTCCATACAAGCTTATAAGAATATTTTCAAAGAAAATGTTTTATTTTATATGGATCTTAAATGATTTCAAAATAAAAGGAGATACTTCTTTAAAAAGAATTTTGATTTCATCTATGTCAACATCCTTTGATGGATTTTAAGATTATTTGAAGTTGATTTATTATGATACAAAACTTCTATATTATATTGAAGGTTTTGTGATATGTTTGACTGTGGATGTGCTATTTTTATACCATTCATAGTTTATGGTGAAATTATTGACATTTCGTATGCTAGTTTTAATACGAATGTTTATGTTATAAACCTTTTCATATGGGAATGCATTGGACTTAATAAGTGACAGGTGGAGCCCGCTATAGCTCCTCGATGCATCGGTAGGTCTCATGAGACAAACTAGTGTCTTGGAACAAGGCCTTGACAAAATCTTATTTGTAGTCTTGGCACGAGGCCTTGGCTATGTGGTTATGATAGTCTGGCATTATGCATTCCAACATTATGAAAGTGGTTATTGATATTGCATGTGATTATTCGATTTGTAGAATATCCATGTGAACAAGTAAATGGCATTATTTCATTTTACTTTTGCCATACCATGTTGAAGTTCAATTTTAAAAGTCTTTTGTTTTAGTAATTCATTTCCTTAAATGTTTATGCTTATTTTGAATGTTCCGCTATATTAAAGGATTTTAAGGACAATTGGTTATTGAATGGTATCTATTTAACTTTGGGGTATTGTTGGTTTAATTTTAGAAATTAAGATTAGTGCATATTTATCTCAATGAATGTCCTTTTGGGGGATCATTAGATCATTCACTAACCATTTTGGTTTTGATTAATCTTCAAAGACAATGTAAATATATGGTTTATCCTACATGGATCATGTGATTCTATAGAAGTTATTCTAGCTCTCCCAGTGTGACCAAGTCTTCTTGAATACTCATCGTTTAAAAAAAAATTGAGTTAGTGGTGAAAATTTATTAAAGAATGAAAATCTACTTAAAATTTAAGTATATCTCATAATGTTCTTAGTCAATGTCATAAATGAATTCCTCTTCCTTATGTAATGTAACTTTAAAAAAAATGTTGTCCTAGATGGTACCTTAAATCATCACTAATTTATGGCTTTGGGATTGTTGGCCTATTCATAGCCATGTTCTCTACCACTCTCCATCAGATAATTGATGGTTAGATTTCTCCTCCATATCCATATTTTCCTACATGGAACCCTAGTATGTGTTAATTTCGGTAATCTTCATACTTTCCACTCTTTATTTTAAATAGAGGCCTCATTAATTCATTTTTCGATGTGGGATTTCAACTAAGATATTTTTAAATGTCAAAAAAGTGTGATCCCAATACCCTATATTTTGTTGAACCGATGGTACTTCAAATCATCATAGATTGATGAGTTTATGGACCTCAATTTTATACTTGTTTGTGATTGATGACCTCAACCACTACCTATAAATATTTACGTTTTCCTCCAATTATATGTCTCTAATTTCCACCAATGTTCTCCTAATCGAGATCATAATTTGGTGGTGACCCTTTCATTTCTCTTTTCCTCATATTAAGACTAAATTTTAGTAAACCAATTTCCGATGTGGGTTTTCCCACAAATATATTTTCTATTTTCAACCTTTTATTTTTGAAGAACAATTTCAAATTGCGAGGACGCAATTTATTGAAGGAGGGGAGAATGTAACACCCCAAGATTTTATAGTGTGTTATTTCTTCAAAATAATTCAATAACTTTCACTACACGCAACACCAAGTTCAATCGCACCATGACTTACCAAACAGGCTGTTCAAAAGAGGTTATGAATAGTGTTAACTAAATTTTAAACTTTATATAATCCTTATAATTTTAGAATCCATATTATGAGTTTCTTAGACATAATGTAAGAACAAATTCATTTTCAATATTGCACTTTTACCAAATTTTAATAGTGAACCCTTTTTAGATACAATATTTTAAACCTTTTGACTAAATGGGGACATCAAAAAATTTAAAATAAAACATTCCAAGCTTCCACGGTACGCTTTCCTTTGAATAAAACAGTAGCGTGTGTTGTACGCAACTTCGAGTTTTAACACACACCACAACCGATCAAACTAGCCGTTATGAATAGTAATACTTAATTTTTGAAATTATATATATTTTATATTTCAAAATGGACTTCATTTTTGGATTCGGAATATCAAATTTAGCCTAAGGTGAAATTTTGGTACTTTTCGGATAACTTTCATATTTTGATGAATAGTAAAAATTACTAAATTTTAATTAAAAACAACTTTTTTAATCAAAATAATTAATAGTGATAAATTATGAATTTGAGTGGTTTTAAAGTATATTTAGAATATATTTTTACCATTTAATATAATTTTGGTCATTGGACATAATTTTACAATTAAACCGAACATAAAAAATTGTCAATCTTTTGATAGTTATTATCTCTTAAAAACACGCTTTTTGTTTTGACAGCGGGAATTAATTTTAAAATAATTTCTGCCACTTCTGTGTTTTGAATTTAGAAAAATGGATTCCATATTTGGAATCAGGATTTTCAAATTGTGTAAATAGGTAACTTTTATTTTTAGACATTTTGAATAATTACCGCGGTAAATATTTTATTTACCATGGTTAAGGGTAAATCCGGTAAATAAGGGTTAAAAAATAATATTATAATAATACTAAATTACCCTAAAACGTGTCTAAACCCTATTGGTTGATACATGGTCGACCATGGGCATCTTTGGGTCTGTTTTGGGACCCCATGGATCCACTTGTAAGTGATAATGACACATTATATTAATAAAGTTAAAATAAAAATAAAAATGGCATAAGCTTACATCTTTTAGAAGAACAATTTTTACATAGGGTTATACATGTTGGATTTTAGATTATAAATATTCATTAGAAAGATAAAAATATTTCCTACATAATGATATTTTATTTATAATTTTTAGACATCAAATAATTTAAATTATTAATGACACAATAATGATGCAACGTTTACCTCATTAATAAATCATTTAAATAAATAAGATTATAATGATTAAAATATTATCTAAAACCTGTCCAATTCTTATTGGTTGATGTTATTTAGAATATTAGTCATCTTATCTTCGACCTCAATGATTTTTGGACCATTATAAACCGAATATAATTATATTATAAAGTAATACTTTCACTCTTTCCTAAAGAGCCCCTCCTCCCCCTTATAAAAGAAGACCACTTCTACTCATTCGTCACACCTCTCAAGCCACTTGGCTCGTCCAAACTCTGCCCAACTAAGCTCCCCACATCCCTCTCCTCCTCCTTGAAGCTTCCCCTTAGGCAGAAAGCATTTCAAGAAGTCCTTTGGTTCCAACCAAAGTGAGTTACCTAAATTAAAGGTAACAATTTCTCTTAAAGTATTTTCATTTATTTTGCTTCTCCAACCCCCAAAATCTTTTTATTTCCCTTCTTTTGTAACAACAACAGTATCCTCAATATACTAGGATGTTGTTATAAGAAGGATTCAAACTACACATTCACACAACTCCATCTAATGGATGATGAACATAATGTTTCTGTGGATGGCAAACTAACGCCTCACGAAACGATGATTGTTCAAATACATCTTACCACCTCTCATGGTGGACATTAGGATGGCACTGTAATTAAATATGATATTAATGATATATATTTTATATATAAGCTTCTGTAATTCCATTTTATTTCATACCATTATTCGTTTCATGTTGTATATACATACGATAATTTCATTTGAGGAAGTGCGGACTACCGCCCCCTTAAAATGATATGACTCGTTCATACCACACATGGAACGTATAAAGGATGGTGTAAATGAACTTAAGTAACATATATAAAATATTATATTATACTGGAATATTAATATACCTATGTATAATTTGGATTTTATTCTTTTAAAATAAAAATTAAATGGAAGTAGCGTTCGTGCGTACGTACGGACTACCGTCTCCACGAACGCGATGAGATTCATTCTCCATCGTATCCATTCAAGTATAATTATCATTTGATGATTTAAAAATTATGTTTAAGAACTTGATACCATTCTGGATATGAATAATATACATCCCATTAATAACGAATATGTCTCACATAACAAAGAATATAAAGTAAAATGAACCCGTTAACACCCGAAATGACGATAATTCTAAAATATTATTAACAAATCAATGATAAAAGATCATATATGATATCATATTAAAGTAAATGATTCTTTTATTATTCAATAACAATTATTTCACCATTATACAGGAGGTAAACCTACCATCGACCAAGGAAAAAGTACAATGTAAGGGTTTTCTTATCTCACTTTTAATTCCGTGAGAATTCCATTGATCACCACTTAATTAATGCATGTGGTGTATGTGTACTGCCCATGATCGTATTCATTGTGTAATATACTTTAATTTATGGGTATTTACATCATCATGGTATGATACTTCTTTCATGGGTGTATGTTTCGTAAGTTACCTAATCGATAAGGGAATTTGAGATTTCAATTTCCACTCATTTGGCTTTACACATATTTCATTGATTATATTACCCCAAGATTATGTGTGGAATCACTATTCATTTGATTATGTCATAATTTCCACTCCCCTTCCTGTGGATAGAAGTTTGGTACACATAATCACTCCATTGGTAATTCTCAAGTCATTGATATGAATCTGATAAGAGTAATTTTAACTCATTCTCCATTTGTTGAGTTAAACATCCAATTCGTTGGTATTGTTTTTACAAGAATTTGTGTGAATGTCCATTGATTGTTTTACACTGAATATCCAATCATATTTAGTGTATTTATATTTGTCACACATAATTATGTCATTGATTTATCCTTAACCTAAGGATACAACCTTTTTGAGAAATTTCATCTCAATTTACATTCCATTGAGACTTCTTTGATGATATACACCAAATCACTTTTATGTGGTGTATATAATGTACTTTGACATAGTATATCATGAATTCCTTTATTCTCATGATATTACAATGTTTTGATTACCTCAATTATTTGTATTCAAGTGTCTCTCTTTTGGTTAGAAACTCTAACCAAAATACCATTTTAAAATGTTTTAAAGAATTATTCTTCTAAATCATGCTCATTAATGTCCATATTTTAAAAATGGTTTTAGGGATTTATTTATATGGACATTAAAGTTTTAAAATTAAAACTCCTTTTAAAAGTTTCAAAGTGGTATGGGACACTTTGATTCAAAAATATACTTTTAAACGGCTTCTTGACAAATAGTGTGACTTTTAAATGTTTTCAAGAAAAGGGGGATATTTCTCTCAAATAGTTTTGATGATTATTTTCATCTATGTCAACATACTTCATTATTATTGATTGAGGTTAATGTGATACAATACAATCTTCCATATTGTATCGAATGAATTATGTTTGACTGTGGATGTGCTATTTTTATACCATTCATGGTTTGTGGTGAAAGTATTGACATTTCGTATGCTAGATTAATACGAATGTTTACGTTATGTTTAAACCTTTTAATATGGGAATGCATTGGACTTAATAAGTGACGGGTGGAGCCCGCTATAGCTCCTCGATGCATCGGTAGGTCTCATGAGACAAACTAGTGTCTTGGCACAAGGCCTTGGCAAAATCTTATTTGTAGTCTTGGCACGAGGCCTTGGCTATGTGGTTATGATAGTCTGGCATTATGCATTCCATCATTATGAAAGTGGTTATTGATATTGCATGTGATCATTAGACTAGTAGAATATCCATGTGAGTAAGTAAATGGCATTATTTCATTTTACCTTTGCCATTTTATGCTGAAGTTCAAGTTTAAAAGGCTTTTGTTTTAGTTATAAATTGCCTTAAGTGTTTATGCTTATTTATGAAAGCTTCTGCTATAATGTTATCCTTACTGAGCATCCGAGCTCACCCCTTTCAATGTTTTATTTTTTTCCAGGATTATGAAGAAGTAATTTATGAATGACCTGCAGGGATAGTATGAGGGGATATGAAGACAAGATGTTTTTTTTATGATATAATGTAAAAATTTATGGATGTATCTAGTTATTCCAAGGCTACTAAACTAATCGGTCTTTCGAGACTTGATCTTTCTCATGATCATGCCAATGTTATGTAATTAATGCACCGACTCTGGGTAGCTGGGGTCGGGGCATTACAGTTGGTATCAGAGGAAGTTTAGTACAAACCTTGGTAGCTAGATTTAGATAAACTCTGATTAGAGCACGTAGACCTAAGATGAACTTTGAGGATTAGTATAAAAGAACTTCCTAGAATTTTGGTATTGTAGAGATTTTGTGAGTTTTCCGAGCAATACATCCCTGTCTGGATACGAGCAGGTAGAGGCGGCTCTGGCACAGATGTACCTAGGGGTAAAACCCGAAAACACCGCTTTGAGCTAGACTCGAACGGGAACTGGTGCACGACAACGGGCCTTGCTGCACTCTTGGTTACGACACTCCCGGGGGATATGCTTAGGATAATTTACATTTTCTTTACAAACCGATTTGAGTAATATATACATAAGATGAGAGTAAATGACCTTGGTTAATCCTAATATGTTTCAAATTGAGAATATGGTGACATTTTAATCTCTAAATGATTTTACGACTACTATTACTCACACAATGCTTTCTGGTTTTAGTCAATGGCTGGATTCCAAGGAAGTCATAGTGACTTTGAGAATGATGTACAAGTTGGGAACAGTGGTGGAAATGAGCAACAAAATGGAATGTTGATAGGCGTAAAAGATATCGTCTTTATGCCAAATCAGTTTTCCAAAAATATGATCAACAACATATATATTAACCAACTCCCAGACTCAACAAGGAAGAGAAAGGTGATAAATGATAAGATCTCCAGCAATGGAGACCATGGAGAAAAGAAACCTCAATTTTCATCATGCAGGAATTGTGGAAAGAGACACCCAAGAAAGTGTCTCAATGGGACAACGAAATGTTTTACGTGCGGGAAGGAAGGACATAAAGTGAAGAATTGCCGAAGAAAAATGAAGATTACTATGGAAGAAGATAAAAATGGTCCCAAGAGTCCATTTACAGTCATTTGCCGTAAATGTAGGGGACCTGGCCATTACCCGAGTGAATGTCCTATTCTATAGGATATTTTCTTGGTCAAAGAAGAATCTATGTGGAAATAAATGGTTGGAGAAAAATTATCACTACTTGTTGATGGGTTTACATTGGAATATTTTTCTCTTGTATTTTTAACCCCGCAGTTTGCCATGTGAGAATGATATTTGAGGAAGAATTGTCTCTTCTCTTGTGGATATGGGTATAAATAACCATTTGGATTTATATGATCATTGGGGTTTGAGAGAATTATAAGTTATTCTAATTTGGGATGAAGATTCAAGGTATGATATAACATTTGTGGTTAAATTTATGATATAGTATTTTGAGGAATTTATCTCATTTTGGCAATATTATAAAATATAGTTTTTGAAAAAGGACAACACGTAGACCGTGTGACAACCCGTCGCGTCGGACAAAGCTATGGGAATCGAACCCACAACCAAAGTGCGATTGGGATTTATCGCCTACCACTGGACTACGTAAAGTCCCTGGTTAGTGTGACTATTTTTTTTTGTAAAATTATTTTATTGATCAATAATAAGTTGATTTGGGTTCTTATTTCATATCAAAAGAATACCCTTGGTATAGGAAAATGATTTGGTGATTAAGTGATAAATGTTATTTTGGAAGATGTTCTCTTTGTTGGGAACACTATATGCCCAAGGAAAATAGAATACTATGGGGTTTCATTTGTGGAGTAATGATAGATTTTTATCTACGTTTTTATTGTGGATTTATAGTGATTTGGGTTATTTATGGAAATGATTAACCTATAATAGAGAATATGTGATTAGGTTAGTTACTTTTGAGTATGTGACTTTAAGAGTATCTGATGTCATTTGGAGATACAATTTAACATGGGAGACTACATAATCAAATTCTTCTATGTTTTCGGTTTCAATATTAGTTTGGATTATATTAAAGGATTTTAAGGACAATTGGTTATTGAATGGTATCTATTTAACTTTGGGGTATTGTTGGTTTAATTTTAGAAATTAAGATTAGTACATATTTATCTC
This sequence comes from Viscum album, assembly GCA_963277665.1. NCBI lineage: Eukaryota > Viridiplantae > Streptophyta > Magnoliopsida > Santalales > Viscaceae > Viscum > Viscum album. The sequence continues at coordinate 1,368,593 of CAUJRU010000136.1, read as the reverse complement.
AATGAATATCCTTTTGGGGGATCATTAGATCATTCACTGACCATTTTGGTTTTGATTAATCTTCAAAGACAATGTAAATATATGGTTTATCCTTCATGGATCATGTGATTCTATAGAAGTTTATTCTATCTCTTCCAGTGTGACCAAGTCTTCTTGAATACTAATCGTTTAAAAAAAAATGAGTTAGTGGTGGAAATTTATTAAAGAATGAAAATCTACTTAAAATGTAAGTATATCTCATAATGTTCTTAGTCAATATCATAAATGAATTACTCTTCCTTATGTAATGTAACTTAAAAAAAAATGTTGTCCGTTTACTTTCCTACTAGGAGACTAATGGTCGTTTGTCCCAACACAAGTTTGTGGTTTTCTCATTGTTAACTTTCTCCTGATCATGATTTCTATCCCTCTCCATCAGAACTTGACACTTAGTTTATCATCCATATCCATGTTTTCTTACATGGAATCCTAGTATGGGTTATCTTGGATGACCCTTATACCTCTCTTTCTTTCTTTTAAAGTGATAGTTTTATTGACTCTTTTTCCGATGTGGGACTTTCCATTATATTCCCAAGAAAAATTTTAAAAATTGCGAGGATGCAATTTATTGAAGGAGGGGAGAATGTAACACCCCAATCTTCCTCGGTATGTTTCCTTTCGAATAATGCAATGACGTGCATTGTACGCAACTTCGAGATTTTAACACACCACAACCAATCAAACTAGCCGTTATGAATAGTAATACCTACTTTTAGAAATTATATATATTTTATATTTCAAAATGGACTTCATTTTTGGATTCGGAATATCGAATTTAGCCTAAGGTGAAATTTTGGTACTTTTCGGATAACTTTCATATTTTGGTGAATAGTGAAAATTACTTAAAAACAACTTTTTTTAATCAAAATAATTAATAGTGATAAATTGTGAATTCGAGTGGTTTTAAAGTATATTTAGAATATATTTTTACCATTTAATATAATATTGGTCATTGGACATAATTTTACAATTAAACCGAACATAAACAAGTGTCAATCTTTTGATAGTTATTATCTCTTAAAAACACGCTTTTTGTTTTGACAGCGGGAATTAATTTTAAATTAATTTCTGCCACTTCTGTGTTTTGAATTTAGAAAAATGGATTCCATATTTGGAATCAGGATGTCCAAATTGTTTAAATAGGTAACTTTTATTTTTAGACATTTTGAATAATTACTGCGGTAAATATTTTATTTACCATGGTTAAGGGTAAATCCGGTAAATAAGGGTTAAAAAACTAATATTATAATAATACTAAATTACCCTAAAATGTGTCTTAACCCTATTGGTTGATACATGGTCGACCATGGGCATCTTTGGGTCAATTTTAGGGCCCCATGTATCCACTTGTAAGTGATAATGACACTTTATATTAATTAAGTTAAAATGAATACAAAATGACACAAGCATATATCTTTTAGAAAAACAATTGTTACATAGGGTTATATATGCTGGATTTTAGATTATAAATATTCATTAGAAAGATAAAATGATTTCCTACATAATTATATTTTATTTATAATTTTTTCACATTAAATAATTTATTTTATTTATGACACAATGATGATGCAGTAATTACTAAAATAGTAAAAAATTAACATAATTGATATTATAAATACCCAAATAATTATAATATGAAACTTTTAATGAATTAAACAAATTTTCTAGGATAATATGATATATTAGGATTGATTTATTTGACTTTGTTCGAAGTAATCAATCTGTTATGAGTTTCACAAAAATCAACAAGTGAATAGTGTCAAAATTGACATAAAAGAGTTCTTAAAACAAATATTATATTATTAATTGATATTAAATTCCTAAATATCTAAGGTTCGGCCAAGAGACTTATATTATGATAGTTTAATCATTAATGGACCACTGGGGGGTCTTTTGGATGTATATTGTAAGTTTATTAACCATATTATATAAAAATACAAAGAGACATTGTAAAAGTGAAACTAATTAACTTAGAGTTAATACTTAAAGATAAGGTTAATATAAGTACCCAAACCTGTCTAAATTCTATTGGATGAGTTGTTTTAGACCTATCCCCACCTCAACCTTTGAATAGTCAACTTTGGAGCCATTGGAAACCGAATATGAATTGATTATAAATTAATATTTCTAGCTTTTCCAAAGGTGCCCCTCACCCCTCTTATAAAAGGGCACTCCTCCTTCTCATTTCTACACACCTCTCAAGCCACTTGGCTCGTCCAAACTCTTCCCAACTAAGCTCCCCACATCCCTCTCCTCCTCCTTGAAGCTTCCCTTTAGGCAGAAAGCATTTCAAGAAGTCCTTTGGTTCCAACCAAAGTGAGTTACCTAAATTAAAGGAGGTAAACCTACCATCGACCAAGGAAAAAGTACAATGTAAGGGTTTTCTTATCTCACTTTTAATTCCGTGAGAATTCCATTGATCACCACTTAACTATTGCATGTGGTGTATGTGTACTGCCCATGATCGTATTCATTGTGTAATATACTTTAATTTATGGGTATTTACATCATCATGGTATGATACTTCTTTCATGGGTGTATGTTTCGTATGTTACCTAATCGATAAGGGAATTTGAGATTTCAATTTCCACTCATTTGGCTTTACACATATTTCATTGATTATATTACCCCAAGATTATGTGTGGAATCACTATTCATTTGATTATGTCATAATTTCCACTCTCCTTCCTGTGGATAGAAGTTTGGTACACATAATCACTCCATTGGTAATTCTCAAGTCATTGATATGAATTTGATAAGAGTAATTTTAACTCATTCTCCATTTGTTGAGTTAAACATCCAATTCGTTGGTATTGTTTTTACAAGAATATGTGTGAATGTCCTTTGATTGTTTTACACTGAATATCCAATCATATTTAGTGTATTTATATTTGTCACACATAATTATGTCATTGATTTATCCTTAACCTAAGGATACAACCTTTTTGAGAAATTTCATCTCAATTTACATTCCATTGAGACTTCTTTGATGATATACACCAAATCACTTTTATGTGGTGTATATAATGTACTTTGACATAGTATATCATGAATTCCTTTATTCTCATGATATTACAATGTTTTGATTACCTCAATTATTTTTATTCAAGTGTCTCTCTTTTGGTTAGAAACTCTAACCAAAATACCATTTTAAAATGTTTTAAAGAATTATTCTTCTAAATCATGCTCATTAATGTCCATATTTTAAAAATGGTTTTAAGGATTTATTTATATGGACATTAAATTTTTAAAATTAAAACTCCTTTTAAAAGTTTCAAAGTGGTATGGGACACTTTGATTCAAAAATATACTTTTAAACGGCTTCTTGACAAATAGTGTGACTTTTAAATGTTTTCAAGAAAAGGGGGATATTTCTCTCAAATAGTTTTGATGATTATTTTCATCTATGTCAACATCCTTCATTATTATTGATTGAGGCCTCGTGCCAAGACTACAAATAAGATTTTGTCAAGGCCTTGTGCCAAGACACTAGTTTGTCTCATGAGACCTACCGATGCATCGAGGAGCTATAGCGGGCTCCACCCGTCACTTATTAAGTCCAATGCATTCCCATATGAAAAGGTTTAAACATAACATAAACATTCGTATTAAAACTAGCATACGAAATGTCAATAATTTCACCATAAACTATGAATGGTATAAAAATAGCACATCCACAGTCAAACATATCACAAAACCTTCAATACAATATAGAAGTTTTGTATCATAATAAATCAACTTCAAATAATCTTAAAATCCATCAAAGGATGTTGACATAGATGAAATCAAAATTCTTTTTAAAGAAGTATCTCCTTTTATTTTGAAATCATTTAAGATCCATATAAAATAAAACATTTTCTTTGAAAATATTCTTATAAGATTGTATGGAAAGCTTTGAAGATTTTATAACGGCGTAAAATAACCGCACCCGCCGTATAAGTTAAAAAAAACATTCTTACCTCAATTCTGTCGAAAAGGTTAAAAAGGACCTTGTTTTGAAAACGACGGAAAGATTCCTTTATAAACCTCTTATAAAAAGTCAAACAAGGGTATAAATGACTTTAACCCATATTCTTGTAAATAGTAAAAATGTTTTGAAATACATTTTTAAGAAACATGGATGTGGATGATAAAGAGATCCCAGTAGATTATTACGTATAAACAACCTCGGATAATGAAGAGATTGTGAAATAACCCTTACCTTGTACTTTTCCTTTGTTGGGGTAGGTTAACCTCCTGTATAATGGTGAAATAATTGTTATTAAATTATACAAGAATCATATACATTAATATGATATCATATATGATCTTTTAACATTGCTTTATTAATAATATCTTAGTATTATCGTCGTTTCGGGTGATAATCGATTCGTTCTTCTTAAATGTTTGGTTACGTATGACATGTTTGTAATGGATAGATTATATCTTATTCATAATCAGAATGATATTAACATTATTTTTAACCCTAAAATGAGAATAATACTTGAATGGATATGATGGAGAATGAATCTTATCGCGTTCGTGGAGACGGTAGTCCGTACGTACGCACGAACGCTACTTCCATTTAATTTTTATTTTAAAAGAATCGAATCCAAATGATACATAGGTATATTACTATTCCAGTATAATATAATATTTTATATATGTTACTTAAGTTCATTAACACCATCCTTTATACGTTCCATGTGTGGTATGAACGAGTCATATCATTTTAAGGGGGCGGTAGTCCGCACTTCCTCAAATGAAATTATCATATGTATATACAACATGAAACGAATAATGGTATGAAATAAAATGGAATTACAGAAGCTTATATATAAAATATATATCATTAATATCATATTTAATTATAGTGCCATCATAATGGCCACCATGAGAGGCGGTAAGATGTATTTGAACAATCATCGTTTCGTGAGGCGTTAGTTTGCCATCCACAGAAACATTATGTTCATCATCCATTAGATGGAGTTGTGTGTATGTGTAGTTTTAATCCTTCTTATAAAAACATCCTAGTATATTGTGGATACTGTTGTTGTTACAAAAGAAAGGAAATAAAAAGAGTTTGCAGGTTGGAGAAGCAAAATAAAGGAAAATAATTTAAGAGAAAACGTTACCTTTAATCTAGGTAACTCACTTTGGTTGGAACCAAAGGACTTCTTGAAATGCTTTCTGACTAAGGGGAAGCTTCAAGGAGGAGGAGAGGGATGTGGGGAGCTTAGTTGGGCAGAGTTTGGACGAGCCAAGTGTCTTGAGAGGTGTGAGGAAAAGAGAAGGAGGAGTGCCCTATTATAAGAGGGGTGAGGGGCACCTTTGGAAAAGCTAGAAATATTAATTTATAATAAATTCATATTCGGTTTCCAAAGGCTCCAAAGTTGACTATTCAAAGGATGAGGTGGGGATAGGTCGAAAACAACTCATCCAATAGAATTTATACAGGTTTGGGTACTTATATTAACCTTATCTTTAAGTATTAACTCTAAGTTAATTAGTTTCACTTTTACAATGTCTCTTTGTATTTTTATATTATATGGTTAATAAACTTACCATATACATACAAGCGACCCACAAGTGGTCCATTAATGATGAACCTATCCTGATATAAGTCTTTTGGCCGAACCTTATATTTTTAGGAATTTAATATCAATTAATAATATAATATTTGTTTTAAGAACTCTTTTATGTCAATTTTGACACTATTCAATAGTTGATTTTTGTGAAACTCATAACAGATTGATTACTTCGAACAAAGTCAATTAAATCAATCCTAATATATCATATTATCCTAGAAAATTAGTTTAATTCATTAAAAGTTTCATATTATATTTATTTGGGTATTTATAATATCAATTATTTTAATTTTTCACTATTATAGTAATTACTGCATCATCATTGTGTCATAAATTAAATAAATTATTTAATGTCTAAAAATTATAAATAAAATATCATTATGTAGGAAATCGTTTTAGCTTTCTAATGAATATTTATAATCGAAAATCCAACATGTATAACCCTATGTAAAAATTGTTCTTCTAAAAGATGTAAGCTTATGCCATTTTTATTTTTATTTTAACTTTATTAATATAATGTGTCCCTACCACATACAAGTGGCTCCAAGGGGTCCCCAAATTGACCCAAATATGATCATGGTCGGGTATGTGTCCACCAATAATGTTAGGACACATTTTAGGGTAACTTTGTATTATTATAATATTATTTTTTTAACCCTTATTTACCGGATTTACCCTTATACCATGGTAAATAAAATATTTACCGCAGTAATTATTCAAAATGTGTAAAAATAAAAGTTACCTATTTACATAATTTGGACATCCTGATTCCAAATATGGAATCCATTTTCCTAAATTCAAAACACAGAAGTGGCAGAAATTAATTTAAAATTAATTCCCGCTGTCAAAACAAAAAGCGTGTTTTTAAGAGATAATAACTATCAAAAGATTGACACTTGTTTATGTTCGGTTTAATTGTAAAATTATGTCCAATGACCAAAATTATATTAAATGATAAAAATATATTCTAAATATACTTTAAAACTACTAAAATTCATAATTTATCACTATTAATTATTCTGATTAAAAAAGTTGTTTTTAATTAAAATTTAGTAATTTTCACTATTCATCAAAATATGAAAGTTATCTGAAAAGTACCAAAATTTCACCCTAGGCTAAATTAGATATTCCGAATCCAAAAATGAAGTCCATTTTGAAATATAAAATATATATAATTTTAAAAATTAGGTATTATTATTCACAACGGCTAGTTTAATTAGTTGTGGTGTGTGTTAGAACTCGAGGTTGCGTACAACACACGCTATCGCATTATTCAAAGGGAAACGTACCGTGGAAGCTTGGGGTGTTTCATTTTAAATTTTTGATGTCCCCATTTAGTCAAAAAGTTTAAAATATTGTATTTAAAAAGGTTTCACTATTAGAAGTTGATAAAAGTGAAATACTGAAAATGAATCTGTTCTTGCATTATGACTAAGAAACTCATAATAGGTATTCTAAAATTATAAGGATTATATAAAGTTCAAAATGTAGTTAATTCTATTCATGACCTCTTTTAATGGTGTGATTGAACTCGGTGTTGCGTGTAGTGCAAGTTATTGAATTATTTTTTAGAAATAACACACTCTGAAATCCTGGGGTGTTACATCAGATCTAAAGGAAAGATCACTTTATACTGGGTAATGTAATAAGGATTCATGAACATAACTTAAATCTATAAAGAGAGTCCCAGAGTAGACAATAATTCCCCTAAAAAAGGTGTGATGAGTCTGACCTCCCATCCTCTCGACCAATACAAATTCCTAATCCTCATTAGTCCACAACTAATGAGCGCCTACCTTTGGGAAGTAGATTCAAATGGATATGGAATCATTGGATGATTCCAGTTCTACGAAAAAAACCCGTTAGAATCCACTCAGAATGTTTGAATCTTCAATCAACGAGATCATCCCCAATTCCAGAGGGAAGCAATGCTACCATTTTTTGGTTATAACTCTCGCAAGATTTTTATTTTATAATGCATATAACATAGAATACTTGGGTAATATCCTATTGGGCTTAGTCTCACACCCTACTTATAACTTTGGGAGTATGTAGACTTGATCATGTTTGACACAGGCAAAGGCAAGGCCTTGGGCGATGGCGGTTCGGGTTGCTAGTTTCTCTCAATGGTGCGGTGTTGTGGAGACGGCTTGTGGGTGATGACCCTTTATCGTGTGGAGTCTCTTGGGATGTTTTTCTACTTCTTTTATACACTTTTGGACCTCTTGTGTATTGTTTAAACCTATATAATCAGTTCTGAATTTTATTGAGTCTTGTTTGGCATGATTTTTCAGATTTGGATTATTGTTTGTTTTTGGTTATTTTATGAATCCAAACTCGGGTAAATCATTCCCAAATGAATTTTTATGATACCCGAGAAACTTGTTCCAACCCGTAGGGATAGGGAACAACCATCGGGCCTTACCACGAGCCATGTTTGGTGCCGGTTTGATGGAGACCAAATTCAGTTCGTGACAAAATGGTATCATAGGGGGTTAACGTTTTTGAGTTATATTATTATTTTGGGATGATTTGGGATAGACAAGAGATAGGACTGTCAAGGCTCAGAGTTTTGGTCATGAGTAGGGTGCTTGGCTCGTACCCCTCGTGACAGACCACGAGTCACCATGGGATGTCCGAATTTTTTGTTTATCTTCACTTCTAGGTGAGACATGTGGGTTGCATAATGCACGTGGACATTGAGGGTGGTGAAGTAGTTGTTTATTTTACTGTTGTAATGTGTTTGGCTTATTTATATCTGATGTTATTCCTGAAATTTTCAGAACTATTGTACTGATTTTTTTCCTTGTGACTGTTGCCTTTTGTAACAACATACCTCCCCAGAAAGCTCCCACACACCCACAGGAGGAAGCCGAAGAGAGTTATACTACACCACTTGATCAAAGGATGATATAATCTGTCATCTGAGCTATCCAAGCTCTGGGAAAAGGAGGGGTTATGGCTCCTACTCCAGCCAAAGAAGATGATTCTGGGCCTAGGAAGGATAAGGCCTAGGAGTTCATGAAAAAATAAACCTCCTTGTTTTCGAGGTAGCTCAGAACCTCAAGAGGCAGAGGAATGGATTGAGAAGATAGAGTGTATGTTCAAGTTCCTGGACACACCTGAGGGGGTCCAGGTGAAATTTTCCTCTTTTCAGCTAGAGGGTCCCAGCTGTAGGTGGTGGGAATTAGTGCTTCAATATAGGAAGCATGAAAACATGAGCTGGAGAGATTTTAATGCCATCTTCAACGAGCAGTATTGTCCAGAGGTTCTATCCTATGCAAGATCTTGATAATTCATGGATCATTCCCAGGGAGATTGTTCAGTAATGGATTATGCTAACCGGTTTCATGAATTAGTGCGGTACGAACATGATATTGTTTCAAGTGAATACTTGAATGCTCGGAAATTCGAGAAGGGACTGCGACCAGAAATTTACTCACAGGTCTTCCTATTCAAGTTGGGGACTTATGCTGAGGTGGTCGATTGTGCTTTTATGGTATATATTGATCAAAAGGGGAAGTCTGGGATCCTTAGAGGGGTATATACTATGGGCACTGGTAGCTCTACTGAAAATAAGAGGAAGCAGGAAGAGTAGGGAAAGAATGGAGGTGGCAGTTCAGGCCACTCTTCCAGGCATTTATCATCAGTGGCTTCAGATGTGAGGACTGTTGTGTGCCACCAGTGTGCGAAGATAGGGAACATCCATCCAGCATGCCCTCATCCTCCGAAGACCTGTTTTTAGTGTGGAGGTATGGGACACGTGCAGTGCTTTTATGGGATAGCACATCCACTTCAAAGTGGGGAAGGATTTATTCCTCCCAAGGGAGTTCCAACGCAGTCTGAGCCATCAAGGATAGGAGGAAATCGGTTCGGTGGTCATGGTGGAAGGGTTGGGTCATCTTTTGGGCAGAGCCAATTTAGGGCAGAGCCACAGGCGGGTGGCCGTTCTCTGGAAGGGTCCTAACATTTTCATGTTGCGGATCAGGCACCGGTGGGATCTGATGTAGGACCTTCGAATGTTCGAGGTACCATTCTAATTGCATCTTCTATAGCTGCAGTTTTATTTGCTACTAGTGCTTCAGTTTCTTTTATATCTGCCCGTATTTTGAACTTGTTGATCCTTCCAACCAAGATTTTATCTGTTGCAATGGAGTTAGTAACACCGCTGGGTAAGAAAAAGGAGCAGGGTCTTAGGTGCCCATCGCGCACACTCTATGTGTCAGGAGTCGAGATGGAGTGGGATTTCATGGTCCTTGATATGGACTTGTTTGATGTGATCCTTGTCATGGACTAGGTGGTGCACTTTTAAGCGCATATTGACTATTATCGGCGTCGAGTTAGCTTTATGGCACCAGATTGGAGTCCTAAGTTATTTCATGGAAAATGGGATCCTTGGTCGGGTCGCGCGGGACTTCCACTCCCTGAGTTCGGGAATCTTGCTTATCAGTTGTCGTCGCTCGCACTGGAGGATGATGGTGGTGTCTCTCAGGGTGGGTTACCTCATGTAGTGGATGAGTTCCCAGAAGTCTACCAAGATGATTTCTCAGGCTTACCCCCAGAGGAGGACGTGGAGTTCTCGATTGAGTTGACGCTGGGAACACATCCTATATCTCTTCCCTCATATCGCATGGCCCCCACCGAATTGGGGGAATTAATGATACAAATGGACAATTTCGAATCCAAAGGATTCATTCTCCAGAGCGTCTCTCCTTGGCCCGCCCCAGTCTTATTCGTGAAGAAGGCCGATGGAACCCTCCGGTTGTGCATCGATTATCAGAAATTGAATAAGGTGACCATCAAGAATAAATACCCTTTTTCTTGGAATGAAGATTTATTTGACCTACTGAAGGGGGAAAAGTAGTTCTCCAAAACCGACTTGCGTTCGGGATACCACTAGCTCAAGGTAAGAGAAGAAGAAATTCCGAAGACGGCTTTCCAAAGCAGGTATGGTCACTTCGAGTATCTAGTCATGCCTTTCGAATTGACAAATGCCCCATCAGTTTTCATGGTGATCATGAATAGGGTGTTCCACCAATATCTCGACTCATTTGTAGTGGTATTTGTGGATGACATCCTGGTTTATTCTGGATCTGTGGAGGAGCATGAGCACCACCAGCGGGTTGTTTTGAGCACCTTGAGGGACCATCGCCTATATTCCAAACCCTCGAAGTGCACATTCTGGATCAGGGAAGTGAATTTTCTGGGGCATGTAATCTCAGAACATGGGGTTTCAGTGGATCCTGAGAATATTAGGGTAGTTATTTCATGGGAACAATCGAGAAATGTGTTTGAGATCAGAAGTTTTCTTGGCCTGGTAGTTTATTACATGTGCTTTGTCTGGGACTTCTCACGACTCGCCTCCCCCATGACCTCACTCACCCAGAAAGGGGTGAAGTTTGAATGGAGGCCACAATGTCAGGCCTCCTATGAGGAGTTGAAGCAGTGGTTGACCACCGAACCTATGCTGATTTTAGCAATATCTGGGAAGGGCTATGTGGTTTATTGTGATTCGTCAGGTATGGGCCTTGGGTGTGTACTCATGCAGGATGACCATGTGGTGGATTATGGTTCTCGCCAGCTCTGGCCGCCTGAGAAGAATTATCCAACTCCCGACATGGAGTTGGCAGTGGTGATTCCGGCTTTAAAGACTTGGCGACACTACCTCTTTGGGGAGAAATTTGTGGTCTATTATGACCATAAGATCCTAGCCTACATTTTCTCTTAGAAGGATCTCAATCTGAGGCAGCGCTGTTGGATCAAGTACTTGCAGGTATTTTACTTTGACATTGTCTATACCCCAGGAAAGAGTAATGTGGTGGAAGATGCTTTGAGAAGAAAGGTACTAGTGCATGCATTGAGGAAGTCCAGCGATGAGTGGACTTTGATGGGACTCTTCGCCCAGATGCACTTGGAGAGCAGGGAGCATAGCAGAGGTACTTTCTTGGCTAGAATTTAGATGACACCCACTCTTCTGGAGTTGATTCAATGGGAGTAGCCTGGTGATGAGCTGTGTCAGCGATCTATGCATTTGCTTCATGGTGGGGAGACTCCTTCTGATTGGTCTCTGTCTCCTGAGAGGATCTTCTGCTTCAAGGGCCATGTGGTGGTGCCTTTGTCTCTGCGGAAGGTGGTGATGCAGGATAGCCACCAATATCAGTGGGCCATCCATCCTAGTGAAACCAAGATGTATTACGATGTTTGTCTCCAGTTCTAGTGGCCAGGTATGAGATGGGACATAGCTGACATTGAAATGAGATGCTACACTTGTCAACAGGTGAAAGCAGAGTATCAGCGACCATGTGGCCTACTTCATCCATTACCCATTCCTACCTGGAAGTGGGATGAGGTCTCCATGGACATTATTATTGGATTGACTAATAAAAATCAAGGGAGGAATGCTATCTGTTTAGTGATTGACCATTTTACCAAGTCATCTCACTTTATCCCTATAAGAGATACAACAAAGGTGGAGGAGCTGGGTCATTTGTATGTTCAGGAAGTGGTCAGACTTCATGGTGTGCCTCCAGAAGTTGTTTCTGATAAGGACCCCCACTTTACATCTCGGATTTGGGGAGGTCTTTAGAAGGCATTGGGGTCACAGATTATGATGAGCACGACATACCACCCTCTGACAGATGGCCAGACGGAGCGGGTGAATCTGATTCTGGAGGACAAGCTTCGCGCATGTGTGTTGGATTTTGGAGGTTCATGGGATAGCAATTTGGGATTGGTTGAGCTTACATATAATAACAGTTACCAATCCTCTATTATAATGGAACCCTTTGAGGCGCTCTATGGTTGGCCTTGTCGGTCTCCTCTGTGTTGGGATGAGGTAGGTGAGACATCACTGTTGGGACCGAGCCTTGTGCAAGAGACATCTAAGAAGTTCAAGTTGATCAGGAAGCGTTTATTGATATCTCAGAGTTGCCAAAAATCATATGCTGATAAGAGGAGTCGATATCTAGATTTTTCTGTGGGTGATCATGTATTTTGGAAAGTGGCCCCTCATTTGGGTCACTACCGCTTGGGGAAGCATGGAAAGTTGACGCCAGGGTATGTCAGACCTTTTGAGAACACTGAGCGTATTGGTATGGTGGAATATAGGTTGGATTTTCCTTCATATTTGACATCCATCCATGATATTTTCCATGTCTCCCAGTTGAAGAAATACAACTCGGATCCGTCCCATGTGCTGAATTGGGAGGAGTTGGATATAGAGCCTGATTTATCTGTTTTTGAGTGGCCAATGCGAATAGTGGACTCCCAAGAAATAGTGCATAGGGGAATGTCTATTCCACTAGTCCAAGTTCTTTGGAAACATGGGAGTGATAAACACGAGACATGGGAGCGAAAGTCATCGGTTGAGGAAGAGTACCCGAACCTGTTTTCCAATCAAGCATTGGGTTGACTTTCCGTGGCGGAATTTCCTTCATAGTGGGAAGAATTGTCACATACATGAAATATTTTAAAGGTATTTTTAATTTAATTTACATTCATGCTTTGTTTTGGGGGTTTTCATGTAATTTTGACGGAAATGGTGAGTTAACAAAATTTGGGCCAACCCGAGAGCCAATTTCAGGTTTTAAAAATAAATTTTGATTCTTTAATAAATGTAACGACCCAAAGTTTCATTAATAGAAAATCCCTATTGATCTAGTTAAATGTATCTTTATGCAAAATGTTTTTATAAGATGTCAACTTCTTTGGTTTTATGTTAATAATTTTGACCGTTGCTAATATAACTGTTGAACAGTGATCACATGATTAGTATAAATATAGGGCTTTAACAAATCCAATTTACACAGACAAAAGAAGTGATGGCCTCAGCCAGTAGAATTGCCCCATACAATGCCCATTTGTCGGAGCTCGGAAAAGAGGTGGCATCCTTGAGCTTTGCTCTTGACCAAGCCCAAGCTGAGTTCATCATTTCAATCTCGAACGTGACCTTCTATAAGAGAAGTGGAAGTTGATAGAAATTACCACCCGAACGATGTTATCCGAGCCACCCCAAGAGTCTGTCACCATCGCAAAACATACCCTTAGGTCTTATGCGGCTGTTTTATGGGGTTATGTAACAAATAAATAGTACTATGTTCATGTACATTTTTTTGTATATAATAATGAATATAATTTCTTGTCATTATTGATACATTGTAAATAGTTTTTAAAGTAAAAATAATGTTTTTAGTTATTATTTAATTAAGAATTGTATTTTATTAATTTATTTTTCAATTAAATAATATTTTAATAAAATATTATTATTATTAAATTAATTTTTATTAAATATAAATAATAATATAATTTTATGAATGCAATTGTATTTTTTATTATGGGTTGAAAGCCATTTCTGTCAAAACCTGTGAATTTTTGATAAATGTCGGTTTTTATTTTAAAAGTGAAAATTTACATATTTAGAAAATTATTTAGATAAAATAAATGTTATTTTTGGAATCAGGTCATCGAAAATATCCAACGGTGAATTTTTCATAATTTTCTGATACAGTCAAATTTTTGGGTAAAAATTAAATACCGTTTAAATATATAATGTGTTTTATGAAATCATAATGACCCAATAGTGATGTAATAAAAACTATAAGCTTTATGTTCGGACAATATATGTTTTAACATTAAAATAATGAGATTTTGGGTTTGTTTGACATACTTTTCAAAGCATTAATGGACCCCTCAAGACTTAATAAACATCTTGTCTTTTTAAATTATTTTCCATGGGAGTGTGACTCACCTCCACATAAGTAACCCTATTATTTTAAGTAGTTAGGACTTTGGCCTTATAAAATATTGTTTTCCTCTTCCCTTTTCCAAAAACCATGGGAAAAACCATGGGGTGGTTTGTGGTTTGGATTAATTTAATGTAAGGGGACCGAAACCAAAATAATAAAGAATTCCCTCACCTTTCCTGTATAAACCCACCCAAGCTCCCACCTACTCCTCACTCAAAGCCTTTGGAGTTCATCCAAACTCTTCCCTACTCTCTCTAGAATCCTCTAAAGGTGCCCCAAGCTCCCAAGAAGCCTCCCACAAGCCTCTCTCAAGCCTTTGGAAGGACACTTCCAAGTAAGGGTTTTTCTTCCTTTCTCATTTTTGTCCAATTTTCTTTAAGTTGTTTTGCCTTTTAATATCAATTATGAATGTTGGAGTACGATTTTTCACCTCCCTAATACTTCCCTATTTATGTTTGAATGATGGGATACCCCTTTCTCTCTCATTAAATGCCTCCCATGTACACCTGTTACTATGCCGAAATTCCGAAAGGAACTTCTCTCTCCTCATTTACATTCAAGAAATACTTTTGTATCATGAATCTAAATTCCATTAAAATTGTTGGGACATGTATCTATATAACCTCTTTACTGTCAATTACATTTAAATATAATGAGAAACCCCTTTCTCTCTCATCAACCATTTTTATGAATTTTTATGTCACGCCATTACGCTGCTGAAATCGCACTGATTTTCTAAGCCAATGTCATTATGTAGTGAATACCATGCCAATTTCTCCATCAAGGGTATTCAACTCTATGCACATTTAATTATTGATTATAAAGTTTCATGTATGAATTCCACATTCCTTTATTATGGAATAAATGATTATGTTTTATGAATCCATGTTTTATGATCCATGTGACACACTTATGCATGAAGTTAAATGTTTAAGAAAGGTGCACCCTTATAGCGCTTGAATGAAATGGGTAAATTATAGAATCATGATATGTATTGTGCAAAGAGTGTTGACTCATGCTAATTAAAGTGCAATGAGGGTTTACTCATGCTTTATGTTCAATTACGATTTACTCATGCTCCATGTGGAATGAGCCTTGGCTCATGCTAATTCCATGTTAAGTGTTGTTGCCACATTTCCATGTTATGATTATCATGCTTTATCATGCCTTTATGTTCATGTTTCTATTATTCTATATTGATATGCCTATTTTATAACATTTATTGTACTCCTCGTGTTATTTCATGTGTACTGCCTTACTGGGCTTTATAGCTCACCATTTTCTTATACATGTCCTCAGGTTATCCCATGCAATGCTAAGTACGAGGGAATGTAGTGGTCATGTAAAGAATGTTTTCAATAAAGATGTTGTATTTCATGTTTTAAGTTTTTATGTAATGATCCTATAACCAAAAGACACTAATCCTCTCAATCTTCATGGTTGTATCAAGTGATGTTTTATGTAATAAATCATGTTTATGTTTATAATAAAAGAAGGGTTGTCATAATAAATCATTCATTTGTCAACATTTTCACCCATTCAACTTCCAAAATGACCTTCATTTAACTATTCAAACCACCAAATAAATTTGGGCCCCTTAAAAATCATTAGAATCATGGATTTGGGTGATCAATTTAGGTGTTGGGCCAACCCAAAATCCCATTTACAATTTTAAAATGTTTTTGTTAATTATTTCATAAAATATTCATTTTTTATCCTTTTTCAGTGATTCCACCTCTCACATGTTCCCACTAAACCCAGCCGCACCCCCATTTTCGTTTCCCCCTCTTTGAAGCTCGGATTAATTGCGAAGTAGGGCCGAACTTCTCCAGATCCAAAAAAACGTCCATATTTCTCAAGTAAGTTGGTTCCCTTCCTTCTTCCTCACTTTTGCTTGGGGTTTCTTCTTTTTTTATTGAATCCCCAAATGTCCCGAAGCTAGGGATTCATACCTAGGGTTTTAGTTTTAGTGTCCTAGTCCAATCCACTAGTTTTAGGTTCAATCTTACTCCCTTGCGGTGCGGCGAAGGTGCGGTTGAAGTGACGCACAAGGATTTGGGGGTTTTGACACTTTTGGTAGGTGATTCCATATGTAGGTATTGTAGAATGAGTTTTATTTCTTTATTTCTATTTCCATTATGTTCCTCCATTATTTTTATTGTGAAAATTGATTTGGGTAGCATTTTCAAAGTGGTTGATTTTTAAGTGCCAATTTTGTGTGAAAATGGGTGTTTTACATGTGCAACCCATGTTGTGCCTCTTGGTGTTGTTTTATAATTCATGGATTGGATTTATAAAAATGTTTTGATGCAGAAATTTATGGTTTGGTATAATATTGGTCTCTATTGGGTTTTAAATGTGGGATTTTAGATGAATTTAATGTGAAAAATTTGATTATGTTTTTTGAAATTGTTTTATAGAAATTATAAGTGGTTTATTGAGTTATATAAAAGGTGAAAAGAATGTGTAGCTACTATTTTGAATGTGTGTGACCAGAACTGATATTTATATGTTAAAATTTATTTTGGTAGCATTTGCTAACTATTTGAGCACAAGACGGGAATCCCGGGTAACTTGGTGGGCTAACGTGTACTAGTACGCTAGTGAACGGAGGGGTTTTATCCATGGTTCACTTAGCAAGTATGAAATGAATAACAATAACAAAACTAAAATGGAGATTATTGGAGACCACTAGGTTATGGGTATGATCCCTACTAGTGGATAGTGCACGAGAACAAATTTTATTATGGTTACTTTCACCGAGGTACGAGGTACTTGGGGCTCACAACTAACTAGTTTGTAGGGGTGTTCCTATGCTTGGTGCTCATGGAATTTTTGGTATTTATCTTAACCTTAAGGTATATTGGGATGTTAAAACCATTAGCTAGCATGTTTTATTAAATTTCACTCATTCTTCAAAGTTATCCCCATTGGATGTTATTTTCATTTCAAAGTTTCACTTTTAGAAATTAATGCTACTATTTTCTATTTATAACTCTCGAAAGTTTTTTATTTTATAATGCCTATAACTTGGAATCCTTGGGTGATATCATATTGGGATTAGTCTCACACCCTAATTACACTTTTGGGTTTAAGTAGACTTGATCATGTTTGACACAGGTAAAGGCAAGGCCTTGGGTGATGGCGATTCGTGTTGCTAGATTGTCTCAATGGTGCGGTGTTGTGGAGACGGCTCGTGGGTGATGACCCCTTGGCATGTGGAGTATCTTGGGATGTTTTTCTAATACTTTTATAAACCATTGGACATATTGTGTATTGTTTAAACCCATATACTCAGTTCTGAATTTTATTGAGTCTTGTTTGGCATAATTTTTCAGATTTGGATTATTGTTTGTTTTTGGTTATTTTATAAATCCAAAGTCAGGTAAATCATTCCCAAATGAATTTTTATGATACCCGGGCACTTGTTCCAGCCCGTGGGGATAGAGAAATCTCTTGGGGCCTTTCCATGAGCCAGGTTTGGTGCTGGTTTGATGGAGGCCAAATTTGGTTCATGACAACTGATCTTCTATCACGTCTCCCATAAGATCTGCATCCATATGAGGATTTCACGACACCGCCTCGCCATCTACAACTGAATATAATCTCATTTATAATAATGGGAGATCATCAGATCTCACATGAAAAGAATAAAACAGGGGATAAATAGGCCAAAGCAGAAAAAATGTAAGAACAAAGGATTAAAACACCTCAGATTCAACATGGATCAATATAGATCCAAGGGGGGGGGGGTATTGGAATCATTCATTGATAAAGGAATCCTCAAATTGTTAAAGAGGGGTTTATGACTTGGGGTTGATGAAGGGTCACTGCATCCGTAGGGTTTGACATACCAAGAAGCTGATAAAACACTGAAAATTTATAGCAGTGGGGTATTACACGATAAGAAAACCCTTTCACATTGTGTAATGCCCTACAGTTAAATTATCCACAAAAACCAGTCATCTCTTGATTTTTTTTCGACCCCAAAACATTTCACATCATGAAACCCTCTTTTACAACGTGTAAATTTTTTTCATATTAGGAAACCTCCAAGAAAAGCCTTGGAACTAAACCTCACATTGTGAAATATAGTTACACAATGTGTAATTATATTTCCTCTAGCTTTTAGCAATTTAACTTTTCAAAACTACTTTGAGCCTCCTTTGAATGCCTCCAACAACAAAAATGGCTACATAATGGACCAAGAGGGCACAAACCATCACACTTATTGATTAAAAGTCTTTGATAACATGGTAATGATTAAAAGTGTTAATGAGGTCCTAAAATAAAAATATAAGTGTTAAAACAAAACCAAATAATTTATATATTTTATTGGATTAGATTACTTCAATTTATGTCTATCATATATTAAAAATATATTGTATCCAATTCAATAAGAAGATTAATTTATATTAATTTACTACATTAAGTAATTCCAAGGGAGCCCCTCTCCTCTCTTTTATAAGGGTACCACATGTCCTCTAATTAAAGCACTTATTGAGACATATAGCTTGACCCAACCTGACCATAAACCACTTTTAACTTCCTTAGATACATTAGATCGGTTTTATTATTCTTAAAATACCATCCCTTGGGTCCGTGAAGAGATATCAAAATGATGTTATTCAAAGAGAAGGTAATCACCTTAATCGAGAATTTGGATTTAATTTTTTCCTATACCTTATTATATTCATTTATAACCAGTATAATATAATAAATCATTATATTAAATGTATTAAGAAGTTTTTATATTGATGGTATAACCATATTAATCCCCTTTTCCAATATATAGGGAGAGAAAACAATGTTCATACGTATGTGTGGACTACCTACTCCGTAAAGGGATGTGTTTCATTTTCCATCACCGACTATCATTGATTTATATAATGATGGATATGATGTATATATATCATATTAAATATATAATTATAATTTTGGAATGAATATATATGATCTATTTTTTTACCCTTCCATCCGTTGGAAAATGGTAACATTGTGCATGCATATGTGTGGATCACCACTTCTATAAGAAAATATGATTCATTATTCATATACCCATTTGATGGATGGTTATAAAAATGAATATATATTATAAAAATAATAATTATTTCATGACCAGTATTGTGGATATGATGTTACCCATACCGGGTTGATAATGATCAACATACCAAAGGCAATTCGAATTTATGCGATGAATGTACTCAAAACATATGTCACAGACTTAAATGATTACATAATTAAATTTGTTACTAAAATAAATGAAATAAATGGTTCATTAATAAATAAATAAAACTATAAAAGATTCTTAATAAATTAAATAATTAATATAATTTTATTATATTTTAGTTAAAGGATATATATATAATGTATGGATTCAATCTCGAAAGTTTCTTAACTTAATTTCTATTTATTAGGTTATACTTATACTTAATTATATTTATTATGAAAATGCTCTATCTGAAAAGAAAATTGATTGAATTTTGTTTTATTTAAACTTTTTTTAGTATTACAATTATTAAATGAAATCACCTCAATTATTTAATTATCACTTTATTGATATGATATTTGTAATGATTCCTCATCTCAATATTGTATCATTAAGTCATTCTTGATGTTATGAACCTATTTATGTTAATTAGGAAAATGTAGTACCAATTTGAAATGTTATTTAATGAATCTTTTTCCATTACTAGTATTTAATATTATAATTTATATTATTTTATCTAGGGGTATTTGACTTGAATGTTACCATCTGAAAATGGTTTATCATAAAAAATTCTGTTCATTGGGAAATATGTTATGTTATATATATATATTATTTTATGAGAATTATATGATACATCTTATATATATTTTATGATTAAAATCTTTATTTTCATTTTATTTAATTTTTTATTTGAGGTTATTTATATCATGGGGGTTATTATTCAAAAGTTACCCAAGGAGGAAGGGGTTTTTGTTAAAATCTCATTTCTTTTCAGAATTTTCTATGCTAAATTTCCATTGAGGAAAATTTTATGGATAACATACTTTAAACCCAACATAGTTTACTATCCTAATAGTTATTTATCATGTTTTTATGTATGTCTACCATTTTCCTCTCTTTGTAAAAAAATGACCGACAAAATGTTTTTAACGAAAAGGGGAAGTTATTTTCTATTTAGTCGAAAACAATGTTTACTCCATATAAAAAATCTTAGAAATTGTTTTATTAATGCTATTTAATATAATTAAAATGTTTTTAAAAGGCCATTTTTACTACCTTTTAGTTTATTTATAATGGTTGTAAAATGAATATTTTTAATGAAATATTTTTCTAAAGAATCCATTTTTTACTTTTCATAAAGGTGTGAAATGAATATTTTCTTCTAATGAGTATAACATGAATTCATTTTACATCCTTAATGAACATTAAACACTTTGAATAATCCATTATATTTTTCCCTTGGTTATATTCAATTAATATTATCTTCTCGATATTATGGTAATTTTTAGTTGAAATGTTATCCAGAGAAAATGATATTTTCTCTTATTTTCATTGAAATAAACCAAATGATCTTTTAAAGGTATTTTTCATCTATTTATACAAACATTAATAGTTATTATAATTTACTAGGGATATGATCCCATTATACCATAAACATATTTTCTATATATGGTATATGTTTTTGATGTCTTTTGAATGATTATATGAAAACCAATACTTATATGGGTTAATTATGTTATGATGAAAAAATTATGAAACCAATTTCACTTCCACAAGTAATAATATGATGAATTTATAGATGTTTTTATGTCCTTTTGTAACCTTTATAGTTTATGGTTACGTATTGTGTAGACCCATTATATCCCTTTGATGCATTGGGTATAAATGAATAACTCATTAGATAACTATGTTATGTATGTACCTGATTTTATATTCCAAAATTTATAGGTATTCCAATTTTCATGCCCCCAAGTTTATTTGTAGACTTTGTTTGATGTCCATTATTTTATGCATGGACCTAGTTTTATGTTTATAAAATTTTGTAGAACAGATTAATGTTCTTAACTTAATGAGTGAACCTATAACTTTTTACACATTTTTTAAATGCTATAAACATTTTTCTACATTAATTTGTTTATGATTTCTCTCATGGATCGTGATTGATTATATATAACTACACACTCTTATAAATGTTTTATTTTTTTATGAAAAAATAATATTACAATAGCCATTTTTTTGAATCAGCTGGATTTTAATAATTTTTTTTTAATTTTCCCACTTTGTGGATAAGATGAGTTCGAAAACATTATTTTCAATGTAATTTATAGTTTTTTAACACTAATGTTTCTTTTGGAATTGGTTTTAGGTCTTCCTATAGGTGGGAGTCACCTGGGAAAGATTCTATGTGAATCAGATAGCCCAAAGGGTGTGAGGATGTAAGATGAAAACATTACATATCATTTACATCATAATGTGAAATATTTGAGGGATCCCCTATTTCTAAGGTTTTTTGGGTGTAAACATTATATTTATGTTGTAATCTATAATTTCTAGGATGAAAGAGTGGAATTTAAAGCATTGGCTTGGGGTATATGCTAAAAAAGTGTCAAGATTCCATTTTGGATTTATACAAAAATGGGATAATACATTTCATTCCAGACATAGTAGTAGTGAATCTAGATCTCCCTTTCAACTTGAAACTAGGTATGGTGGGATATCCTTCATAGAACACATGAATTGAACACTAGTCATCACGTTGGATTCCTATTGTTAATCCTTAGACCTTGTAGCGTTCTTTTCTCAATTTATCTCATCGTGTCAGATGTAATCTCCATTTGAGATTATATTACCTATTTTAGGGAGTTTTTTAATTTGTTTTTTTATATCAATCTAGCTCAAATAAAGGCTTGATATTAGATGACTGAAGTATCATAAGAATGAGGTTGGTGGTCTATAGATTTTCCCTTAATGTCTCATTGTTAAATAAATTATGTTGTTGTTCCCAAGTTAATATTATCAACGTGTCTCCACCAAAATATGAAATTAATTAATCTATTGATAATTTTATACATTAGGTAACCCTTACACACA
The DNA here is from genome assembly GCA_963277665.1 of Viscum album. Lineage (NCBI taxonomy): Eukaryota > Viridiplantae > Streptophyta > Magnoliopsida > Santalales > Viscaceae > Viscum > Viscum album. The sequence goes on along the minus strand of CAUJRU010000136.1, from coordinate 1,346,163 downwards.
TAATTTCATCGATGAAGGTTGTCTTCCTTGACTCAAACCACCCCTTTTTGGGTACATTACCTATATTCTTCTAACCCCTAGTCTATGAATATGAAATAAAAAAACTTTATATGTGTGTTATTTTAAATAGTTTTTTATATAATTTCTTACTTAATATTACATAAACTTTTTATGTTTATTTAATTATACCTCATCAAAAAATCCTTAAATTGAAATAACAAAAATTGTATGAAATCTATTCCCCCATTTATTATAAAACAACCAATAAGGTGTGATGTATTCTCTAATAAGAAAGAGGAAAAATAAAGGAGTAATTTAATTATAATTAATGGTATGATCATGTAAATAGTATATTAATTACCTATAAAAAGTAATGGATATTTTTCTTGGCCTATTTTATTAATAAAAATGAAATGACGAAAATTTTATATTTGGGATTATAAATGGAATGCTTATTTACATAGCCTCTTTATTATCCACACATAAATTAAAAATGGAATTGTTACTAACATGAACTTCCTTATTGATTAATTTATTTTGTAATATAAATTACACTATACATTGAGTGAGGCTTAGGTTTATTTTTTTGGAATTCCTTGGATGGAACCACAAGTTGAATAAACAATCAGCAACTTGAGTGACACTTGGGTTCCCTTTTAAGAAATTACTTGGATGTTATCATAGGTTGAATGAATTATATAATCCTTGGATGATCCATGAGTTCCTTATGTGGAATTACTTTTATGATATGATAGGCTGATTAATATTATATGTGTTACAATCGATACCTAGGTTTCTTATATGAAACCCCTTGGATGGACTCATAGATTACATGAATTATATTATTCCATGGGTGATACTTGGGTTCCTTAACGGAAAATTCCATAGAAGAGATCACTGGTTAATGAATTTTAATTGACCATAGAATTATACTTAGGTTAATTATAAAGAACACCTTAGATGGGATCATTATCTGGAAGATTTATTTTACTCCTTGAGGGATATATGGATTCCCAAGTAGGAATACTATGAACATGATCACATGTCAATTCGTTTTATCATATGCTTGATCACCATTATACATGGATGTCATGGGTTTAACTCATGTTCAATATGAATGATAAATTTTTATGAACTTGGCTATGTTTTTTTAATTGTGGTGTTTAGGAGGATCCCTTAATTATGTAAATGACTCTTATGCTACTATTATGTGGATTCCTTGGTCTTGAAAATTAATTCTTTTAAAGTACATTCATTTCTTTTCATATATATAATATTATATATATGCATATATATAATATTATATATATGAATATATATACAAGATGGGCCCTATTTAGAGCATTTTTGGCTTAGGCTAAAGCATGTATAGTCATCCAGGTTTCCTTTGAGGAACCTAAGCATGACATGAATATATTATTTATGGTATTTATTTTATTTTGATATTCCTGCTCACTAATATATTCTATAATCGTAGAATGGATAAAATTTTAAACCATTGGTGGTGGCCTATAAAGTTTATATACCACCCTATTTGGGATTCCATTTGGTACTCGAATAGATATTCTAGTTGTGGGTTTAGGGTATTGGATTTATACGTAAGATTTTAATCTTGTACATGGTATATTTGGAGCAAAATAATAATCCAAAGCTTTAGATTGGTATGAAGATAGCCTTAGCTGATTTATTCTTTTCATTAATATTGTTTTGTATTCCTATCATATGCCTATTGTATTCTATATTATAGCATCACATGGAAATTTATTGTTTAATTATTTGGTATTGGCTATCTTATCATTATTTATCTTATTTGATATTATTATCTTCAATTAAATTGTTTTGTATCTTCTAACACTATTATTTATTTATGACTAATTTTGAAATAATTATTTCTAATAAATATATTACAGTATCCCCAATTTACCATCTTTAGGCCTTCGCTTCTAGTCGGTAGCCTCTGGCGTGTGGGGATGGATGATTGAGTCCATGTGGTGACCGATCCAGCTATTATTACAGTGTGATCTGGGAAAAAATGTCACAAAGTGGTATCATATATATTTTCTTTTGTCTTACTATTTTAGGATGATATAATGGATACTAGGAATGTGTAGGCACTTAGAAAATAGTAGGGTTTATGAGTTATCAAACTACCCATGGGGAAAAGACTAAGTGGCCAGGGATGGGAATATTTTTATGCTGTTTTTTATTATAATTTATTTTTATTTCACCTTAAGTGATTGATATTATTTACACTTCTTATAGATTTATATAATTATATTATTATACCCTTGGCCTAAGATGGAAAGGATGTATATATTGTTACAAGAATCATTTTAGGCACATAGAGATTCACATGCCATGTGTATTACAAGCCATTTAGATTGAATTAACAAACTACCTCATGCATGTTTGATGTGCCTTGTGTGATTATATTCCATGTGCAATTATTATTTTCCATGTATGATTATGTACCATGTTTACATGATTATTTAGTATTCTTTTCCAATACGGAATGCTTATGTGGTAACTTGTTTTTATGACTATATTATTCACTTATGTGTAATAGAATATATTTTTATAATTATTTGATATGATTTGTTATTAAAGTTTGTTCATCAAATTCAATGGTGTTTTTATGTATATATTAATTTTGACACCTTTTCTAACCAATCATAACATGTTTGTGCTATGGACTATTGGTCGTATGGCCAGAAACATTTATGGTTATGATTAAATGGGTGCTAATAGAAATTTATAAAGTGTAAAAGCCTTTAAAAACTAGTAAACTTAAACCATATAATCAAACCATTATATATAAAATAGGTATATTCTAATATTAATAGTCAAAAACATGGATGCAGTTACATGAATAACAATTTTAACTTATAAAGTAAAGTACATTAATGGCATGAGATTGGTAATTCATGCAATTGAACCATGGATTGTGAAAAAATAAGATCCTTAATGAAAATTGATCCTTTATAATTGATATTACATATATAATTTTTCTAGTTTGGCCCATGTGATTCAATTACTAAATTCAAAACATTAACCATTTAGGTCATTTGGGGCATTTTTCCTACAAAATAAACCCATTAATGGCATTTTTAAAACATAAATGAAATGAAATGACGTTCTTAGGATGAATTTATCTTATACAACATAGTAAATAACCCTAGTGGGGTATACTCACAATGTATATGGATGGTAATTTTAATTATTATCTAACAATTATACCAGTTATGTATAATTCTATTGTAGAATCTTACTGAGTCAGTTACCTTTAATTAATAAATTCATTTTAATGTTATTGTGATGTACTTATATGAGCATTTAGTTCATTAAAATTCCAATTACAGCCCAATGGTCATTTTCTTCTATAATATAGAATTGAATTTTTCTTTAACTAAGATGGATATGAGAGTCTTTATGAATAAAAGAAATTTATAAGATAAATTTCCCATTTTGTGAGAGGATGTTTTCTAGATAAATTTTTTAAGGGATGTTTGATATGACTTTCTTATGTTCTTAGTGGTGTTTCCAAAATAATATGCACGTCCCTTCTTCCTAATAAATGGTACTTGAAGCTTTTGAACTAAGACTTTGAGATATTAAAAATTTAATTTTGAATCAGCGAAATATGAAAAATAGAACCTTAATTTATAGTTCTTAGACTTCCACCCTCGAGTAAGGGTTAATATTAATGATTCCTTAATATTTTCATTGGAATGAGAACGTGAGAGTTTCCTATAGGATTATTATTCTATCATTTGATCCTTAATAATGGGTGATAAGGCTTAGAAATCTTATTTAAGTGACTCTATATTACAATTATATGCTTTAATTTTTTTTAGTAAGGGGTTAGACTTGTGTAGATAAAAACCTCTAAATAAAATACCTTTCTAATACATATAAAGAGTTTCAAATGGGAAGATCCATTTAGGGGATATTTTTCTGGAGTAGGAATATTAGTGAAGGAACAATACCCCCAGGTAGATAGATGGTTATTTATTAAGTTAAGCCTTACTAAGGGTATGAACATCCTTTAATGATCGAGTTCAGTATGCTAGACATACCCAGTGCATGGTCGACCACTATGTAGGTCATTTAGCCCATCTTCTTCTTTAGAAAAAGAGAACTCAAAAGGTCATTAGTTTGATTAATAGTTATTTGGGATTATATGAATATGGTGTAAATATTTGTATGGTCGATCAGATACTAGGATACATAGGGCTTATAGGCCTGTTGATAGTATCAAATTATGTACCATTATGTGGATGAAACATTGAGGTAATATGTGTTGATGTACACAATACCCATCAAGCTGTTAAAATACTACATTTAGATGTATGTGTTTGGTTGAAATCACAATTTCCTTGAGCTATTACGTCATGTTATAGAGTTTTCTCTTGAGTAGAGTGATCAAGGAGTTAAAAGAATTTTGTTTTTTCTAGTGCATAAGAAGATAATACAAAAGGATCTGGTGTTGTAAGAAAAACTAATCGATTTATTTTTGGATTATATTCATAACACTAATGATGTTGAAAATCACATATCTAGAGAGCATTACACATATATCTAGAGTAAATATTATCTAGAATACTTTGAAGTGAACGTTCTTCATCTATTTTCAATTTGGATCTCAATAAAATTATTTTGGCCAAATCTGTAACCCATGATTGATGCTGGATAGAGAGTTTGTTGTGGAATTAGTTTCCCTTATAAAAAATGATGACTAGTATTTTCTTAATTTGGGGAGAATTGCAGTAATTTAGGTTTATCATGTATTACCAAGTAGAGGGAGTGAAACCACAAAAGGCCTTTTAGAATTGGTCATTTTTTTTTCTTTTGATAGACCTTGAGGTATGTAGTTCTTGTTTTTAGTCTGTCAAAAAATAATTGAGATAAAACCAGGTAAGGGGTTTAGATCATGTGTAGAAGCTTGATCTAGACTCAGGGTTTGTGACTGAACTAGTAATGCAAAAACTATTGTAGTGTGTCAGTGCTTTCAAGGCATCACAATAATGAAATGGTTTGACGTAAATGAATCTTTTGAGATCTCCATGATTGGGTGTTGGACAATGGTTGGGATTTTTAATCAATCAAATAATTTCTCAAAAGTGAAGAAATCTTGGTCATTTTATGATGATGCACCAATAGTTGTAGCCATGTTTTTTAAAGGAATTCAGAAAGAGGTGGTTCAATTGTTCAATCCTATCCACAGTTGGATATGGTGGGTTGGAAACTATATCGAGCACTTCCTATTGGATAGGAAGGTAGTGTCTCAGGTCTTATTGGTAATCACGTAATCCACATGGTTCAATCTTATCATAGTTACGATCTTTCCTATTATTTTGACATTGTCCAACTTACAATGAGGGAGTGTCTGTTATATATCAAGATAAATAAAAAAGTTAAATCACTTTTCAGATCAGTTAATAAACTATTCTATATTTTTTTTGGGAGAGGGTAATCATAGATGCATGGTTTTCATAAGTGATACTATGATACCAATATAAAAAGGCCTTTGATAGAATCATGGAAACCAACTAATTATCTGAATCGATATATGGACTAGATATTGTTGTTGGGATCCTTCTGTGTTCTTGATACACAATTATTTTTATTCTGTACTGACTTCATGAACAACCTTTGAAGATCCCCATAGACTCTAATAGTTGATTCTTGAGTTTACCTAAGACATATAATTAGGTTCAGATGATATAATTTGAGGTTGGAGATCTATGGGTGGTTGGTTAAGAATACACCTATGGTTGTTCTATGATAAAAAAATAAAAATGAATGTTTTGTCTATAGAGATCACTAGAATCCGGGTATGGTCTTTAGTGATATTGCTTAGAGGCATATTAAAGTACCTTATATTGATGGTGTTGAGATTGGGTTTTCAGATACACCATCTGATAAGTCTGAGAGTTTTCATAAACAGTTTGATGGAAGTGGATCAACTTTCTTTCATTTTGATTAGTTAATGATGGTCAGTGAAGAACTGCATCTGGAACACCATTTTTGACAGGTCATGTTCAATATAGAGGTTGGATGGGATGCTTCAAGGTTTAGATGAAATGACCAAGCTAAATATGGTCTATTAGAAATGACTTATTTTATTGATTTAGGAAATGATCTAGCAGTATCATTAGAGTTCTACGGTAATGCATAAGTAGAAAATTATGATGGTCGGAGCACCATGACATGGAATTGGCCATTGAAGCTAAAACTTATGGTTGAGATCCCCAAATGATGGTTTAGGGAATAGATATTAATTATGTGATAATGTTTTTATTTAGATGGTCTAGGATGAGTTCGGTTTATGTGCTTCAGTTTTGGATATGAGTATTAGGTTATGTTTCAATAACTAATGTTCAATGTGTTATATGTGACGCTTATAGGAACATTGGGTATTTAAATTGCATCAAAACTTTTTTAGTAAGAATTATATGACCCATGTATTTTATTTAATGTTTATTTTTCCATGGATTATCAAGGACAATAAGTTATAAGGTGTAGAGAGTTTAGGATTACATGATTTGAACCAGATATGTTTTCCTAAAGAATTTATATTTTCCCATCTGGTGAATCATTTAAATTCTAAACCAATATTCAGAATGTAATTCTGATATTTTGAACAGTCTAAAGTCTAATTTTTTGATATGTTTTTGGTTTTATGTGTGTTGAGAGTGACCTGGAGATGTTTTTGGGTATATCAGATATCCCAGATGGTATGCAGCTATAATTTACATCCATTTACATCATAAAAATATCATTTTTAGTGTAATTTTTTTGAATAGGGGATAAAAACAATTTCCAATGTCTTTATGGTGAAAACCTTCTATTTTTTTACTAAGGAATTCCCAAGTAGGGAGAATTGGATTTAAGGACTATAACCAAGGTTTATACCGTAAAAGTTCCCATCTCATATTTTAGATTAAAAAAATAGTCTTGGACTTTACCTTTATTATATAGTAGCAATAGAGTGAGAGCTCCCTTTCCACATAAACCTATGAATTGTAGGATATGATTCATCTAACATCCAAATAAAATTATGTTCATCACATTGGATTACTCTAAGTAATCCTTATACTTTAGTTACTTATTTTTTCAGTTTCTATCACCATCTCAGATTCAATCTCCATAACATATAATATTTCCTATTTTTATGGTGTTGTTTATTCAATCATTTTTTATTTAACCAGAATGAATAAAGAATCAATATTGGACTAGTGAAGAATCTATATAATGAGGTAGGTGGTCTAGGTATTTTCCTTTAAAGTCTTTTTGTTTAAAAAATTACACCGTTGTTCCCTATGGTAATTTTTCCTTGCATCAATTCAAAACTGTTAAATTATTTTGGTAAAGCTACAATTATAAATTAGTTAACCATTGCATATATAATTTCATCTCCATAGGTCATCTACCTAGACATGAACAACGCTTTTCATGGTGTGATTATTACATGTATTTAACCCCTACTTAATGACTATAATATCAAACAACATTTATAGGTGTGTTATTTTAAATTGATGTAAATATAATGACTTGCATACGATTCCATCCCCTTTTATGGGTATTGAATTTTCCATCGTGAAAGAAAAGTTTAAATAGAATAAACAAAAAGGGTATAAAATCCATGACCCCATTTTGTTAACAAAACCACTAATAAGGCACACTATATTATCTAGTAAAAAAGAGAAAATTTATAATAGATATTTAATTATATTACATGGAATTATTTTATACATGGACTGTTAGTTTCCTATAAAAAGTAATGACACTTTTCCATTCCACCTTGACTAATATAAATTAAATTACTAAAATTGTATATTCGACATAGTAAATTTCATGATTAGGGACATGTCCTATTTATTACCCATACTTGAATAGTGATATTACATACATACTAATATGGACTTCTATATTTCTTCATTTATTTTGTTAGATTAATTGTACAATGCCTTGAGTGATACTAGGGTTCATTTTTATGTAATTCCTTAGATGTGATCATAGTTTGAATGAACCATTTATGCCTTGAGAAAGACTTGGTAACCATTTTACAGAATTCATTGAAATTTCTCATTGATTTAATGAATTATATAAACCCAAAGTGTTAATCAAATTCCTTATAATGGTCAATGTAATGTCCAAACCTAGGTTCCACACACCGGTGCCCCGAGCTGATCTGTCACAGGACCTCAAGCTCACCTCCCCATATTCTAGAGGATATCAACTTATAGTGAGGGTCTAATGTCGATAGTGGGCAGACTATAACCTATTTATCAATATATGTCAACAAAAATAATAAATAATAACAACCAAGTCATTTAACATAAAAATAAAAATACTAGTATCAAATGATGACCAAAACTAGAAATACAATATCAAAACTGAACAGTAGACATGCCATGATAAATTACATGCCAAGTGTCAAAATGAAAACCCAAAAGTAATGAAACTATTAAGTACAAATGGTTACCAAACCACATCTAGTTCCCTCATCTATGCTCAATCCCAACTCATCAATCTAACATAGGCTCTTTTCCCATATCCTATCATGAAAATATAAAGTCTACTTAGATACGAATCAAGAAGTTTGAGTAGGGTGTGATTACAACTCAGTAGGAACCCCCAATGGTGTTTAAGGAAATATACAATCAACAATACTAGATGCATATGTATAAAGAACAAATAAAATAAATACAGTAAATAGTTTAAAATTATTCAATTAATCTTTATTAAACTACAAAACCCCTGGGTTCAGAAGGACACCCAAACCAATCAATACCTGCTTCATCCCATACCGAAGTCTATCCCATGTCACGTAATCAATTCAATATTCATTAATAATTTCATTTCAAAACATAAAGTGGAAAATTATTACCACTGTCAATGAAAATATCATGGGCATAGAATGTCATGTATAGAACTCCGTGGGTATTTAGAGCATCTGTCTATGTTCTAAACCCCATTTCTCAATCAAACACATATATCTTGGACATAGAATATCATGTCTAGTACCCCATCGGTATTTGGAGCGTCAGTCCAAGTCCCACATCACATTCTCAATCAAACACATTTATCACATATATCACATCATTCAAGGATAATCAAAACTAACATTCTTATCACATTTCACCATAGAACCATTAATTAATTCACTAATTAATTAATCAATTTGAACAATTACATATTCCTAGAATCCATTAATTAATTCAAAAATTAATTAACCACATAAATTCTATTTGTTAATTCAAAAATTAACTAATCACATCAATAACATTAATTAATTCGAAAATCAATTAATCACATTAATCTAATTAGTTAATTCATCAATTAACTAATCACATCAATAATATTAATCAATTAAAAAATTAATTAATTACATCAATTCTATTAGTTAATTTAATAATTTACTAATCACATCAATAACATTAATTAATGCAATAATTAATTAATCACAAAAATTATATTAGTTATTTCAACAATTAATTAATCACATAAATTTTAAAATTTAATTTGATAATTAACTTATCCCATCAATAACATTAATTAATTCCCTAATAAATTAATAAAATTTATTCAATTTCATTATCACAATAATCCCCATTATTTAATTTTTCAATTTAATAATACAATTTTTTCAATTTCATCAACATAACAATCACCATTAATTAATTAACTAATTAATTAATCAAATTCATTTAGTAGCTTCAACACAATAATCCCGATTAATTAATCTACCAATTAATTATTCCAGTTCACTCAAATGCATCATCACTACAATTCCCATATATTTAATCACCAATTAATTAATTTAATTCATTAAATTTCATCAACACAACAATCCCCATTAATTAATTCATAATTAATTAATCAAATTAATTAAATTTAATTAACAAAAAACTACCATAAATTAATTCAACAATTAATTAATCCACTTCATTCAATTGCATCATCACAAAAATCCCCATTAATTAATTCTAAAATAATTATTCCACTTCATTTAATTACATTATCACCAAAATACCCCTTAATTAATTCACCAATTAATTAATATAATTTAATTAATTACATCATCACAACCATACCCTTTAATTAATTGCTCGATTAAATATTCCAATTCTTCCAAATTTATAATCAATACAACCCATTAATTAATTCAAAAATTAATTAATATATTTCAATAAATTCCATAATAAAAAATCCAAATAATTAAATCAACAATTAATTATCCCAATTCCATAATAAAAATATCACAAAAATTAATTTATTCAAATTTCACAATCCCAATATCTCAAAAATTAATTAAATAATTAATTATCCCAATTTAATAATCCTATATTCTATTAATTTATTCAAATATTAATTAATCCAATTAATTTCCAATAAATAATTCCACAATTAATTAATCACATAAATTATATTAATTAAATCCATAATTAATTGATCACATCAGTCCCATCAATTAATTTTTTAATTAATTAATCCAATTCGAATTTTCAATACTCTAATAAGCAATTCAACATTTAATTATTTCCAAATCCCAAAATTTCAACATCATCATCATTAATTCATCAATTAATTATACCCAATTTCACAATTTCTATATTATAATAATTATTTTGTCAACTAATTATTCCCAATTCCACATTTTCAATATTGTGATAATTAATTATATAATTAATTATTCCAAATTCAAATCCACTTAATTAATTAATTCACCAAATTAACTAATTAAATTTATAAATGTAAATTTCAAGTTGCACCCTATAAATTCCATAATTAAATACTCATAATTAAAATAAATTCTATGGGATTTTAATAATAAACAACCTACCTCTGGATTCATATGTAATCCATAACAAAAATCCCCAATTTGGACGGAACAAAGATGAAGAACAAGATCCAAATTAAATTCTAAGATTTATATCTTAAAAGAATCAAGATATAAGATAACTATGTCTAGATACATCATGAAGAGAGGAAGAAGTCCCTTAAAGGATGGGATACGAATCAAAAAAAGATGGGAAACCAATTAGGATGAGGTTCACATACCAGGGAAGGTGCATATCTTTAATCCAGACCATAAATCACCAATAACGGAGATTAAGAGCCCTAATAATTCGTCTAGGAGGGTAAAATATCGAGAGGAATTGTTAGTGGCTGAGTAGGGGTTCGATTTGGAATTAATATGGGGGTCTAGGTATTTTAAAATCTAATTTCTGGGTTAATTTAATTAATGGGCACGATTTTATATGTAGGGGTGCACAGTTTTCAAAACTTTGCACTTTAACTGTGCGTCTCTTCTGGGGGGGGGGGGGTTCATAGTTTCAACTTTTAGGGAATCCGGTTTAAAAAGTTGTGCAACATACATGCAATCCCTCTATATCTAGGGTTGCATAGTTTGCTGGGTTTGGGCACACGGTTTGGGTAAACTGTGCGCCAACCGGGAAATGCCCACTTTTTTCCTTTTTATCAAATTTTCTCCCAAACACTCCACAAGGTACAACCAAAACAAAAATTAATCAAAACTAGAAAAAATAGTACCTGATAACATGCCGTAGATATCTATATAAAAGGTTGGGATATTATAATATCTCCACTTTATAACAGCTCATCCTTGAGATATACTCTCATACATCTCTATAATTTTTAGCCAAAATTATTTGGACACTAAGCCTACATATCTATTTATATCTCCCATTTTCCATCCAGAAAACATCCATGTTTCCACAATACACGAACTATCGACAGAGTCTTTCCCCATAACATTTTCTCACTTTGACCAAACGGACATATTAGATGCTCCTAAAAGGATGTATATATTATCAACACACCACTCCCAACCTTAGGTTTGTCATTGTAATAACATTCTTCAATAAATTACCAACTATAATGTCTCACGCTCCTCACTTGTAGAGCCCAAGAACTGGCCATAGTTGTCTTATCCTCAATTGAGAATCAAAATTTAAACATAAACTGCCTCCGATTCATGGATTCCATTAATGGAAACCTTAGAATTTATCGACACACCACCTACATATGACCCTAAATCATATACCACTGGTGCATCACTAGATACCAAATAGTTTCACCATTAACCTGATCAGAGGGACCAACCTTCAAAAAGTCCCCTTCTCCCTACATAAAAAATCTTTAAAGTAGATTTTCATATATCCAATGCTCTATCTGTGTGTGGAATATGATGTCAATGTATACGGAATGATCGTCTCATGTGTGTAAGTAAAGCATGATTTTCGTTGATGAATAATAGCATCTCGCAAAAGTAGCCCAACCAAGTGACCTACCCTCACCTATGGTGTAACATCCCCCCAAAATTTCCACACGATCAAAACAAAGGTGCAATCACCACCCTTAACCATCTTATGTATAGGTCATGGCTAACAAGGATAAACACAAATCATTATTCAAGATTTCACAATAGACACTCATTTATTTACATCATGCATACTTTATCAATTATCAATTTCATATAGGTACCATTTTATATTTACTTCACACAATAAAGGAAAAATAATTCAAATTCCACAACTTACCCAAAACCCATTTTCCATGCATGAATAAGATGATGCATGTAAAAAAATAATCACGAGTGCCTAAAATGATCCATGATAAATCAAATCTCATGCCATACGATAAAACATTGAACTTTTAATGATATGTATTGGGCATTTTTTGAGGTACTCTTTTTTCCATATGTTGATTACTTTTCATTTGGGTTTTACCTTGGTGAGTGTTTGGGTGAAAATTTGACAAAAATGTTTGAAAGAGGATAGTGCACGATTGGTGTATAGTTTTCATTAAACTTGTTTCTCTGGACAAGTAAACCATTCAACGTTAGAAACAGAGGGATTTTATGGACGGTGCACAGTTTTACAAATGGTGAACCTAGAGAGTAGAATTCATGCACCCCGTAGAAGAGGCATATAGGTAAGGTGCACTATTTGGAAAACTGTGTGTCCAAGACCAACAAACTGTGAACACTATTTTGATTTACACGAAAGTTAAGTTTTAAAATACTCAAACTCCTATATAAACTCGAAATCGACCCTCCACTCATCCCATGATGTTTCAAATCAATTTTGGAAGAACTCAAATGATTTCCAAGTCCTCTTGACCTCTGTTCTCGATGATCCAAATTCTATATTGAAAATTTACACCCTCCCTGGTAAGGGAATCTTATCCCGATTAGTTTCCCATATATTTCTCATTTATTTCCCATCCTTGAAAGAATGTTTTTCTCAATTCATGTTGGACCTAGATCTAGGTTTTAATATATTTAATTTTTTTAGATCATGAATCTAGTAACATGAATCCTTATATCATTTTTAATCGTTATTAGAGTTATTTTGTTCTAATTGGGTATTTCTATTATTGATCATTCATTACTGTATTTGAGGTAGGTGGTCTATAATTCAAATCCTAATGTCTAGATTTCTATTATGTGTTTTCAATTACAGAATTTAAATTGGATGATTTGAAATTAAGTTTCCAACATTGAATTAATTAATTTGATGAATTAATTAATTATAAGATTTCTAAATTGGGGATATTGAGAATGTAGACTTGGAATAACTAATTATGAATAAATTATATGGACATAATAATTGTAAATACGATTAATTTATTATGGAATTAATTAATAGAATTGACAAAAAGAGTTAATTGGTGAATAAATCAAAGGAGTTAAATGTGATTAATTATTTGTCGAATTAATTCATGGAATTAGATTGAACCATTAATTGGTGAATTAATTTAAGGGAATGATGTGATTAATTAATTATGGAATAAATTAATGGAATTAATGTGAAAAATTAATTGACATAGTTGAATGTGATTAATTTGTTATGGAATTGAGTAATGAAATTGGCCTGTATAATTAATGGGTGAATCAATTGAAGGAGTTAAATGTTGTTAATTGATTATGGAATTAATTAATATAATTTACATTAACAACTAATTGGTTAATTAACTAAATTAAATGATGCGATTAATTAATTGTGAAAATAATTAATGGAATTTACCTAGACAATTAATTAGTGAATTAATTTAAGGGGATGAAAGTGATTAATGATTACGAAATTAAATAATGGAATTGAATTGAACAATTAATTAGTGAATTAATTGAAGGAAATGACGTGATAATTTCATTATGGAATTTATTAATGTTATTTATGTGAATAATTAATTAGAGAATAAATTTAAGGGATTGAATGTGATTAATTAATTAATATAATTGACATGAATAATTTATGAGTAAATTAATTGAAGGGAATTAATGAGATTAATTAATTTTCCATTTAATTAATGGAATTTATGAGAAAAATTAATTAGTTAATTAATTGATTCATTAAATGTTTTGATTGTTGATTTGGATTAATTAATTAATTAATTAATTAATGGATTGTTGTGATTATAAATTTGAGTGATTAGGTTAATAAATTGGTGAATTAATTAATGGTGATTTTTGTGTTGATGAAATTAAATGAATTGGATTAATTAATTAGTGAATTAATCAATGGTGATAGCTGTGTTGATGAAGTTGAATGAATTAGATTATTTAATTGGTGAATTAATTAATGAGAATTGTTGGGATGATATAATTGAATTAATTGGATAAATTAGTTGGTCAATTAATTAATGTTATAAATGTGATTAGTTAATTATTTAAATATCTATTAGAATTGATTTGATTAATTAATTGGGTAATTAATTAATATTTATGATTTTATTCATTAATTGATGAATTAACAAACAAAATTGATGTGATTAATTAATTATTGAATTAATAAATTTCATTGATGTGATTAGATAATTGTCTAATTGACTAATAGAATTGGTGAAGATTCATTAATTGGTGAATTAATCAGTATTATTGATATGATTAGTTAATTTTTTAATTAAAAATTTTAATTGACATGATTAATTGATTATTGACTTAATTAATGTTATTGATGTGATTTCATAATTGATTAATTAGCTAAAGGGACTGATGTGATTAATTAATTTTTGAATTAATTAATGTTATTGATGTGACTTGTTAATTATTGAATTAACTAATGGAATTTATGTGGTTAATTTATTATTGAATTTATTAATGGATGATGTGAATGTGAAATTGTTTAATTTTATTAATTAATTGTGGAATTAGTTAATGATGTTATTGTGAAATGTGATAATAAGGTTAATTATTATTAACTATGAATGATAAGATATATGTGATATATGTGTTTGATTGAGCATGGGGTGTGGAACACAGACTGATTCCCCAAATACCCATGAGGTTTCTAGACATGACATTCTAGAACCAACTGCATTCATGTGAATATTTGTATTCAACATGGACTAATGCTATAAATACCCATGGTGTGTGGGACATAAGATGATGCTCCAAATATCCACAGGGTTCTAGACATGACTTTCAACTTCTATTCTATACGTGTTTTGTTGAGAAATGGGGTGTGAGACAAGGAAAAACTCTCCAAATACCCATGGGGTGCTAGACATGATGTTCTACACCCATGAGGTTAATATTGTACTATGGTTATAATTATATAGGATAATGAACTGAAATGAATAGAAAATGAAATCCCATTGCATTAAAATTAATTGTGAATTAAATGTGTGAACTGGTTTAAACTCAGTGATGGGTTGAAGTAGGTATTGAGGTTCTTGTATCCTTAGGAACCTGATGGGTTTATGTGGTTAAATAAAAATAAATAATAACGTGATAACTATTTACTCATGAATTATAATTATTTATTTATACAACTAATTTTTTTTTATTAACTAGAAATTGTTTTAGACTCTGTTGGTGGTGACCTACTAAGTTTTACTCACACCTTACTCTGGATTCCCGATTGGTACTCGAATAAACTTTTTGTCTGTAGGACATGAAAAGAGAAAATTCATTGTGTTAGATGGATGAGTTGGGGTGGAGAATATATGTGGTTAATAGACATGGTTTTGGACCCTCTTGGGAGTTTTCAGTGTCTTTAATTTTTGTGTTTCATGTTGACACTTGACATATACATTGACATAGAATATTTACTATTCTACTTTGATATTTTATTCCCTTCTTTGGTCATAATGTGTTATTCATACTTTTTTGTTCTATTTATATATAATTATATTATTTTTTGTTATTTACACTAGATATTACTCTGATAAAAGATGATAAGTCACCCCAAGATTAATATAAGACCCTCACTATTAGTCGGAAACCTATGGTGTTTGTGGAGGTGTGCCTGATGCCTATGATCGATCGGCTTGGGGCATCGAAATGTGGATTCAGGTCAAGACATTACAAAGTGGTATTAGAGGTGGTTTATTTTATTTCATTTTTTCTTACTATTTGGGAATGGTACATTGGATAATATGATGAGTCTAACCTTGGTTAAGAGCATGTGTGAGGGAGTAACTAACCCATGTATGAGGGTAAAAGCCTAGCGCCTAGGGTGGGATTTATATTATTGATGTGTGCTATTAAAGTTGGGTGTTATTTCACATTGGGTGATGAAATCGTTGTTTTATGTTGATATTTTCATAGATTTGATTCATTTCCTGGTATGGAATGAGATTTGAGTTTTCATGCATCTTTCTAGGAACTCGAGATTATCTGTTGACATGCATAATTTTAGGCTATCATGGAAAATGGGGCCAGGGTATGTTTTTAAACATGAACTGTTTTTCTTTGGTTGTGAATTTGAAGTGAAAATTATTTCTACTATGAAATTTAAAGTGTTAAAAAATGATTCAAAATGCGAACAATTTAGTTTCCAAATGAAAAAAATTAATACGGGAATGTGGTCTCCATTCTTAACCATGACCAAGATATAAGATGAATAGGGATAGTGCCTTTGTTTTTACAGTGTGTAATGGTTTTTTGGAAGTAAAAAATAGGTAGAGGGGTGGTCACTTTGTTGGGATTGTTGTGTGAAAATTAGGTATCTGTTAGAAATAATCATGGGGTACTTATAGATATGAGATGATCATGACCTCTACCTTGACATCATCCTCGGTACACCGAGAGAGCATTAGTTATACACTGAGATACTTGAGGAATTTGTATGATGGAATAAAAAGGTCCCTCTTGAAGGTGGATCCATTGGATCAAGTTAAAGGTGAGGCAGTGGGGTGTGTTTTGAACCACAAACCATAACATAGTGGGGCTCATAAGGATGTAAAATTTCAATAAATTATATGTGTTCTGTTCTTGGATTCCAGGAATATGAAATAGTTAATGTTTTTATTTGGATAATCGATTTAGGATGAGACAACCATTAAAAAATCAGGGGTTCTGTAGGGGAAGGAGGAAAGAGCTGTTAAAGTTAGTAATTTATTAAGAAAAGTGATGATTAAAAAACACATAAGGTGAAGAGTGATATGTCAGTAATATATAATTACTTTAAAGAAAATATGTTATTTGTGTTGGATTCCATTGAGAAATAGTTGGGTAAAAGAACATGCTAATAATTCATGTATTATAATAACATGTCCATGTTCAGGAGGAAACATGGGAGAGAGATGTTGGTTTGAGGGATCAGTGGCCTAATTTTATTGACTCGAAATCTTAGGGATACATGGTTGTACAACATGAGGATGAGCTGTTATATGGTCAGGAGATTATAAAACCCTGACATTTTAAATACATGTCTTGGGTTAGTTTACATGTAATATATATTTCCTTATGTTGGGTAATTTCATTTAGGGTTTTACCTCAAGTGGAATTTGGATGAGGATTTGAGAAAAAATGGATGAAAGATGTCTAGGCATAGTTAGAACACAATTTTCCATAACTGTGCACCCTGGTCGAGCAAACCACAAAACCCTAGGTAGAGAGGAATTGCATGGATGGCACATAGTTTTCTCAAACTATGTTTCCTAAAAGGAGAAACCATGCACCCCGAAGAAGAGACACATGATTAAGGTTCATGGTTTGAAAAATCGTACATCTGTAAGAAGAAAACCGTGCATGTTGTTTTAAATTCCTAGAAAATAAGATTTTAAGATACCCAAACCCATATATTGACCCCAAATATTCCCCCAATTGTGCCCTAATGATACATATATATTTTAGAGGTTTTTGGATGAATTTATAGGGCTCCCACGCTCTGTTCTTTTTGAACCAATTTCATGATTGAAGACATGCACCTTCCATGTTAAGAGAATCTTATCTCAGTTAGTTTCACATCTCATTCCCATTATTCTCCCATCCTTATAGAGATTTTTTCCCCTATGTTTTATGGATATATATCTAGGATTTATTAGATGTAATCTTTTTGAATCTTGGATCTAGGAAATTGAATGAATATCTTGTTCTTCATCATTAATAGGGTTATTCCATTCAAATTGGGTATTTCTATTGGAGAGCGTTCATCACGATTTTTGAGGTAGGTGGTCTATAATTAAAATACCAATGTCTTGATTTTGATTACATATATTTAATTTTATAATTTATATTCTAAGATTAGAAATTGAGTTTCTTAAATTGAATTAATTTATTTGGATAATTAATTAGTTAAGGGATTGTGAAAGTGAGGATATTGAGATTATAGACTTGTAATAATTTATTGTTGAATTAATCATGAGGCTTTCCGGATTATTAATGTGATAAATTGATTATGTAATTAATTAATTTAATTGAGCTGAAAAATTAATTTTGGAATTAATTAAAGGATTTTAATGTGATTAATTTATTATAGAATTAATTAATGGAATTGTAATGAAAAATTAATTGGTTAATTAATTGAAGGGAATGATGTGAATAATGAACTATAGAATTTATTAATATAAATGATGTGAAAAATTAATTGGTGAATTAATTTAAGGAGTGGAATGTGATTAATTGATTATAGAATCAATTAATGGATTTGAAGTGAACAATTAATTGGTTAATTAAATAAGGTAGTTGAATGTGATTAATTGATTATGGAATTAATTAATAAAATTGACATGATCCATCAATTGGTCAATTAGTTAATTGGAAGGATGTGATTAATTAATTGTGGAATTATTTAATGTAATTGATGTGAATAATTAATTGGTGAATTAATTGAAGGAGTTTAATGTGATTAATTTATTTTGGAATTAATTAATAGAATTTACATGAACAATTAATTGGCACATTAATTAATGATTTTTTTGTGATGATGCAATTGAATGAAGTGGATTAATTAATGTTATTGATTTTATTAGCTAATTGTTCAATTAATTATTAAAATTAATGTGATTAATTAATTGTTGAATTAATTAATCTTTTTGATGTGATTAGTAAATTGTTGAATTACTTAATTGAATTTTTGTGACTTATTAATTTTTGAAATAATTAATGTAATTGATATGATTAGATAATTTTTTAATTAAATAATGGAATTGAACTAGATTAATTAATTAGTGAATTAATTAATGTTATTAATGCGATTAATTAATTGTTTAATTAACTACTAAAATGGATGTGATTAATTATTTTTTTAATTAATTAATTTTATTGATGTGATTAGTTATTTTTTTAATTAAATACTGGAATTGATGTGATTAATTAATTCTTGAATTAATTAATTTTGATGAGGTTATTATTAAATTTTCTTATTAACTAAGGGGATTTATTTGGTCAATTAATTGTTTAATTAATTATTGGATGACGTGAATATGAAATTGTTGAATTTGATTAATTAATTGGTGAATTAAATAATGGTTCTACCACTCTAAATACCCATGGTAGTTCTAGAAATGGCCTTCTAGACCCAACAATGTCTATGGGAATATTTTTACGGGATATGGAATGATGATCCAAATACCCATTGGGGGTGAGATAGGTAATTATGCTCTAAATACCCATGTTGTTCTATACATAAGGTTATATGCCAATGATATATGCGTTTGATTACGAAATGGGGTGTGGGACACAAACCGATGCTCCAAATACCCACAGGGTGCTAGACACGACGTTCTACAACCATGGGATTATCATTGTACTATAATTACAATAAGCCATTATAATGAGTTGAAATTAATGGATAATGAAATACCATTTCATTATAATGAATTTCGAATTAAATGTATGAATTGGTTCAGAATTCTGAATGGGCCGAAGTAGGTATTAAGGTTCAGGTGTCCTCAGGAATCAGATGGGTTTATGTGGTTAAATAAAGAAAAAAATGATTATGTGATAACTATTTACTTTTGAAGGGTTCTCATTTCATTATAAAAATACACACAATGTTATTGACTGGATATTTTTTAGACACCATTCATGATGCCCTACTGAGTTTTACTCACACCCTACTCTGGCTGCTTGGTCATTACCAAAATAGAATTTTTGATTATAGGACAAGATAAGGGTTAGGGCCCAATTTTAAATGGATAATTTGTGATGGAGCATGTATGAGGGATATAGAAGTGGTTTGGGACCCTCTTGGGAGTTTTCAATGTATTTACCTTTTTAGGTTTCATGTTGACACTTGACATGTACTTTGGAATGACATATTTTGCCCTTCTGTTTTGATATTGTTTTCCCTATTATGGTCATCATGTGATATTGATACTATTCTGGTTATGGTAATATGTAATTATATTATTTTTTTATTTTCCATAGGGTATTACACTTTTATAATTAGGTATAGTCCCCCAAAGATCTATATTAGGCCCATGCTACTTGTCTGTAGCCTCTGGCATACGAGGATGCATGCTTGAGGTTATGTGATCAAGTAGGTTAGGGTACGACATGTGGCACTAGGTCGCGACATTACACATACTAGTCCATGAGTCAAATAATAGAAAATATCCACATCAATAATCACATCACCCAACAAGGGTATCACCCAAGGTAAAATAACATCCAACTATAACAACACACATCAGTAATAGAAATCTGTCACGACCGGTCCCCCGGGGCCCGTTCCGTGACTACCCCAAGCCCGCCTTAGATAGGTCAGGGGCTGGTGACTAACACCAAAGGCGTAATTCCCTTAAACTAGGAAGGTATTGCCTTTATATCCTACAAGCGCACACAATAGAGTACAAGTTGGAAGAAAAACACTATGTAAAAAATTTATAACGAAAAAAGAGTGCTAAAAGTTAAGGGGCCGGAATAAAAGCCCAACAGGAAAGTACCAGTACAACTAAAAAAAGTACAAATAAAGAAAGGTAATACAACTAATGGGTCGTCCTCCAGGATTCTTGCCTAAACGGTAGGTACAGATAGCCTTCTCAGTACTCCACGTCTGACAGTCTCCTCCGTGTACCGATTCGTCGTAAAGTCCACCGTCGGGTACCGTCCAGTCCATCTAGTCTCCACCTTAGTCAGCGCTATCCATCGTCTGCATCAAACATAATGAGGTGCGGGCATAGCCCATGTAGGGGCGAGTATAATGATACTGAGAAGGGACCCCGAGACCCTCATGGTCTCCCAAAACCCAACAAAGATAAACCACAAAGTATGAAATCAACAGATAACCCCACTTAGGTATATGCCTATACATATATGTAAGTTATCATGTAATTCTTCTCAATCATGAGGAAAACACAAAAGTTACCGACTCAACTCAACCAAGATTTTTATTCACATTATTGAAACCACGACTGCTGGAGAACTCCAGATAAATCGAGTATAGTGGGCCTACTGCGACACCAAGGCGCTTCCCACTAACCTTGGACTGCTAAGGTACTCCTCCGATCGAGTACCGGGGGTATGCTGCATCACACAGAGGCACTCCCCCCCAGGGGACTGCCGCGTCACCAAGGCGCTCCCCCTAATAGCCTACAGAGGTACTCCTCTTGTCGAGTACCGTGGGTCTGCCACTAAAACTAGGTGCTCCTCTACCGTGGGTCTGCCGTGACACCAAGGCACTCCCCACTAGGCTAGTAGAGTCCCTCCGAGTCGAATCGATCAGCAGTCATCAGGTCTCAACAAGCTACTAGGTTTCTGCACTCTGCTCGCTCATCACCGAAAGGATCTGCTCCATGAACTACTGGTTGATACTCCAACTATTAGAAAGTACTAGGTAGAAGTATCTCAATGTTTTTCCACATTATAGGGATCTCAACGCAATAGACGACGCATCAATCGGACGCCCGGTCTGTGAGTTATTTTCCATTTAGTCCTAGGGCCCGGTTGGATTTGTGCATGATCCAACCAGAACATATCTCAACTATACCCAAACTCTAGTGGGGTATACTCAAAGGGATCTTCATACTCTAATATTACCCGTTCCACTGATGGTTCGTCAATCGGACGTCTGGTGCCAAAGATATGGCCAAAGAAAGTAAAGGGTCGGTAGTGGGCCCGGGTCCAGTCTAACTCGGTTGGACTGACCTGGTCCGACACAGTCTGGGCAGACTCAGTCTGGGTTGATCCAGCCAGACCTGTTGGGTCTGGACTGACCCATTGGGTGGGCCAGCCTGTTAGGTTCGGCCCGAACTGTTGGGCCCCGCCCACCAGGCTGCATGGGCCGTTTGGCCTGGGCTTGGGCCCTGTTCAGCCCGGAGCACCGTGAGCGTGTGGCCCGATGTGGCTTATCCTGGAGGGCGCTACTGGGCTGGTTAAGCCAGGGCACTGTGAGGGGGGCTGCGGGCTAGCTCAAGAGGTTGTCGGGAAGGCCGGCAGGGTTCGGACAGGCCGGCAGGCGGCAAGGAAGGGCACCAGGCGGGCAGCCGGGCAGGGCACCGGGCGGGCGGGCGGGAGGCTTGGAGGCCGGGTCAGTGCTGTTAGGTGCCGCTCAGGATGGTGCGGGCCGGCTGGGTTTGGCCGGGGAATGCGGGATGCCAGCAGGGGCCGAGATACTGACACGACTCAGGCTGGCGGTAGGATTAGCTGACGGGCGGCATGGCCGACGGGGCGCAGAAGCCAGCGGGCAGTGCGGTTCAGCCAGAGGTGGTAGAGCCAGTTCGGTCCGAGCATCGTGGGGGGCGGCGTGGTTCGCGGAGGCCTCAGGCAGCGCGGTCGTTGCCTCCGTCGTTCCGTCGCCTCATCGGCATGCCGAAGATCATCACACACAAGAACAATAGAGGGGTCTGACCATGTTGGTTAGGCCCACACCCTCTACATTTAGGGTGGTAAAAAGTGGTTCAATCTTTCTTGAATTTTCAAAGAATTACTCAAGAATAGAAAAGGGGAGAAAGATCAAACAAAACACCCACATCATCCCACAAATAAAACAAACTCAAATAATTCCCCTACCTTTGTTCGTCGTTCGTCGACGGAGTCGCGGGGAAGAGGACAATGTTGTCGCCGTTTATCGTATCTGCTGCACACTTCCCATCCCGAGCTCGCACATCAGTTGTGGAAGACGCTCCATGTCGGTAGGATCTAAAGAAGGAAGTCGAAGTTGCTCCTCACCGTCATTCTTCATTCTTCGTTCTTCATTGGGAGCTTTTCTCTCATCTCCCAAGTTCTTCCAAAAGAGTAATTCCAACCAAAATAATAAGATATTGTGATATCATATTAATTCATTGGCATAAAATTCAAATTGGATGAAATAAATTTATTGGATCCACCTAATTAATGTGAAGTATTGGCATAATAAATTATGCGTTGGCTCAAATAATTAAAGGGGAGGTGGTGGCACCATAAATGGTAGAGGGGGTCAAGGGGATCCCCCTCATTAATGAGGGTAGTGGAGAGATTTTTCTCTCCTCCCATTAATAGGGGAGTTTAGTGTTATGTAGTCCCCACGTCGTAACCTCTTGCGGGAGCTTAGGTTTGGGTGGGCCCCACCACCATAACCTCTCATGGTAGGTTAAGGTGTGGTGGTACCACCTCCAACTTCCATGAGGAGGTTTTAACCAACAAATAAGAATTATGCCACAGACCTTATTTTTATTTAATTCATTTTCCAAAAACACAAAAACTATCTTTTAATCTTAACCTACTGCCATCAAGGTGATAGTCTTCTTAAGAGAATACCGACACTACATGTTCAACGGTGTCCACAGATTTCAATTTCGAGCACCGGTTCAAAAGGTATAAACACACCCTCAAACGTTTACTGAACGTACCCGAACAAAACTTGAGAAATTGATTTCGGGCACACCGGGCCTCAGAATCTTGCGCTATCAATTTTCACAGACTCGTAAAATTACCATGTATTTAAGAAAAAAAATTTCCATAGAATTTATGAGTCTTTACATTCTCCCCACCTCAGGGATTTCCATCCCCATAATCTACAACTTGAACTAAGGGAACAAGTGGGGGTACTAATCATGCATCTGAGCCTACCTCTCCCATGTGCTCTCTTGGAGGTTCCCATGCTACCAGCGAACGCACACCAGAGGTATGGACCATCCACGTAGGACCATCTTTTGTCGATCCTAAATCTCCACTGAAACCTCTATGAAAGTCTCCCCATCATTGACGTCCAGCTCTCCATGGTCGATGATGTGAGAAGGGTAGTGCACATATCTCCTCAGATGAGATACGTGGAAGACGTCATGCACCCGGTGCAACTGAGGTGGAAGATCTAAGCGGTAAGCCACCTCACCAACTCTGGTGAGGATCTAAAAGGGTCCGATTAATTTTGAATATAACTTTCCGCCTCGGCCAAATCTCTGTAAACCTCATCGAGGTGATACTCGTAGAAATACGTGGTCTCCATCCTCGAATTCCAGAGTTCTTCATCTCCTGTCGTCATATTACTTCTGTCTTCTTTGTGAAGTCTTCATTTGCTCCTGAATGATATGCCCCTTCTCCATGTTAGCCCATACCATCTATGGTCCCACTAGTGCTGACTCCCCAGGGTCAGTCCATCACAAGGGTGATCTGCAAGGTCACTCGTATAACGCCTCAAAAGGTGCCATCACTATGGTGGAGTGATAGTTGTTATTGTATGAAAACTCCACCAAAGGTAAGTGATCCTCCCAGCTACAACCGAAGTCAAGGAAACAAGAACATAGCATGTCCTCGAGGGTCTGAATCGTCCACTCAGTCTGGCCATCTGTCTGAGGATGGAAGGCAATGCTCAGATGAAGATGCGTCCCGAAATACTCCTGCAACCGCTTCCATAGTTGTGAAGTAAACCGTGCGTCCTGATCATAGACAATAGATGAAGGTACTCCATGTAGCCGCACAGTCTCTTGCACATAGAGGCATCCCAAGATCTCTACTAAACCCTTCTATCTGATCGATAAAAAGTGGGACAACTTGGTGAGTCAATCAACAATCACCCAAATCAAGTCGTGACCCCTGGATGTACGTGGAAGCCCTGTCACGATGTCCAAGGATATCCCATCCCACTTCCACTATGGGACCTCTTAAGGCGGTACCAAGACTGCTGGTACCTAGTGCTCTGCCTTCACTTACTGACAAGTGAGGCACCAAGATAAAAACTATGCTATTACCTTCTTCATACATGGCCCCCAGTGCTGTCGTCAAAGGTCCTGGTACATCTTCGCCACTTCTGGATGTACCATTAAAAGGGATGTGTGGAAATCCCTCAGCACTTCCTCCTGAAGTGACACTAGTACCATAGAACATCCTCTAAAGATGATTACGTGGTCCCCACCTTCAGAAAATCCATCAGGTGCCTGCCCTATGGATATCTGAGCACGCCGTGTCTCACAGTCAGGGTCCCCATGCTGTGCCTCCTTGACTCACTGATGAAGTGGGGGAGTGACTGTAAGGGACTGGAGGAAAGCTGGTCCATCTCTATCCACAAACAATATCTGCAAAGCGGACAACTGCTCCGTCGGCTCACCTAGTAGCTATATACCTGATCTCTTGCTGAGTGAATCTGCTACAATGTTCCCCTTTCCAGGAGTATAGACTATCTTTAAGTCATATTCCTAGAGGAAGTGAAGCCATCACCGCTGTCTCAGGTTCATGTCCTTTTGAGTGAAAATATACATGAGACTTTTATGATCAGAGTAAACAGTAAAACGTTCGCCCATCAGATAGTGTCGCTTCATCTTCAAGGAAAAGACCACTGCTGCTAACTCCAGGTCATGGGTAGCATAGTTCTTCTTGTTCTATCTTAGCTACCAAGAACCATACACGATCACTACTCTCTTCTGCACCATGACACACCCGAGTTCGGTCCCTGATGTGTCATAGTAGACTACATACCCTACGACTTCCTCTGGAAGCCTCAAGATGGGGGCACTAGTCAGCCTATGCCTTATCTCTTGAAAGCTCTGTTGATATCTCTCCGACCACACGAAGGATTTACCCTTCTTCTTCAAGGCTAATAGTGGTAATGCAACTCTGGAGAAGTCTGAAATGAACCTCCGGTAGTATCCAGACAAACCCAGGAAACTCCATACCTCTGTCACACTCCTGGGTGGCTCCCAAGAAAGTACTGCCTCAATCTTCACTGGATCCACTCCAACTCCCGCCTCTGAGACGACGTGTCCCAAAAAGTGAACCTCTAGGATCCAAAACTTGCACTTCAAGAGCTTACCATAATGTTGGTGCTCTCTGTGTGTGTCCAGTACTACCTACAAATGGTAGGCATGCACCTCCTCAGTAGTCGAGTTGATCAGAATGTCTTTGATGATGAATACGACAAATCGATCAAGGTATTTCTAGAAGATCCTGTTCACGAGTCCCATGAACACTGTTGGAGCGTTGGTTATGCCAAATGGAATTACCGCAAACTCGTAGTGGCCGTAACGACATCTGAAGGCTGTCTTCTACACATAATCATCTCGAACTCTAAGCTGGTGATAGCCTGATATGAGGTCTATCTTTAAGAACCACTGTGCTCTATTCAACTGATCAAAGAGGTCCTCAATCCTCGAGAGTGGGTACTTGTTCTCCACATTCACATGGTTTAGGCGATGGTATTTGACACCAAGCATCAAGCTCCCATCTGCCTTATTGGCGAACAGAATCTGGGCTACCCAGGGAGTAACACTGGTCCAGATGAATCCCTTCTCCTGCAAGTCCTCTAGCTATACCCGCAGCTCGCAAAGCTCCACAGGATCCATACGACATGCTGGTGTAGATATCTATGCCGTCTCGGGGTAAATGACTATGTAGAAGTCCACCTCTCTACAAGGAGGTTATCCTGTAACCTCTTCAGGTAAAACATCCTAATACTGGTCCACCACTACAGGATATCTTAGACTATCCACATCAAATGCTCCAAGGGTAAGCTAGGCCAACTAACGAGTGATCAGTTGCACCCTCCTCCGAGTAAGTCCGTCCTATGCTGCAAAGGCTCCTTTCTCGCTGGTGAAGGTAAACCTGGTCCCATATGTGTGGACACACCGCACTTTGTGCCTCATACAGTCGATCTGAGCATTGAATATAGATAACCATTCCATACCCAAGATGACATCATAAGGCCTCGAAGGTGCTTCTAGGAGATCCCAACTGAAGCTCTCACCTCATAGAGTAATCTCACACTACCGACACCAGTGCGTAATCGTCGAGTCTGCTCCCGTATGAGTCTCTAGCCGTAAGGATCGGGCCAACGGCTCTATCGGAATCTCCAAGATCTGAAATAGGGTAGTTATAATGAAAGAGTGTCTGACACCTGTGTCTATAATAACTGCAGCTAAGGTGGAGTAGAAACAGACCGTACCTCAAATCATCTCCGGAGCACCATGATCGTAAGCCTCAGCTACCTAGAGCTAAGCTCTTACCTGCCCACCTGCTCTCTGTGGTCGGGGTAGACCTCCAAGTGTTGGTGGTGGGGGTAACACCTCGAAACGTCGTCCACCGCCAGCTTCATGTCCATCTCCTCTACCACATTACCTGCTCCCTATGAACTGCCTAGATCGAATCACTATCTCTGCCGTGGTGGTCCTTTGACCATCTGCTGATCATCCGAATGGCGGGTCAGGCGGTCACAAGTCATGTGACCCTACCTGCCTCATGAGTAACACTGCCCGCTCCTGGAAGGTCTGTCTCCACTCAGGGTTCCACACACAACTAATCCTGCGTCATGCAGTCGTCCACCTATAGGTCTAGTTCCTCTTGGACCTCTATAACATCTGTCTTCTTCTAGCTGCAGAAGAATCCACTACGTGTCGACTGGTGGTGGATCTCACTGCTGAAGATTGGTCAGAAAGGAAAATCTCCACCAGGAGGGCTCTCTCTTGCACCCCAT
This sequence comes from Viscum album, assembly GCA_963277665.1. Classification (NCBI taxonomy): domain Eukaryota; kingdom Viridiplantae; phylum Streptophyta; class Magnoliopsida; order Santalales; family Viscaceae; genus Viscum; species Viscum album. The sequence continues at coordinate 1,318,081 of CAUJRU010000136.1, read as the reverse complement.
CATGTGTCGGGATGCTGAGTGAGATCATCGATACTCTGATCTCTCATCTGATCCCCTTATCGAAGGTTTGGTCCCTGAAGAATCGGTGTCTATAACATATTGGTGGAGTAGCATGAGAGATCTGTGAACCATGCTGAGTACTGAGCTACAGTCATGCTGCCCTGCTGCAGATGAAGTAGCTCATGTATGTGCACTTGGTGAAGATTAACTGGGATAAACATTGCCCGAAAAAGGCTCTCAAAGTCTACCCAGAGAAGCATCATCTCATTATGAACATGGATCATCAAGCTCCACAATCTTCTCGCTGCTTCCTGTAGAAGGCTGGCAGTAATAATCACCATGAGGTCGGCTGGTGCCCCTAACACTTGGAAAACTCTCACCACAACCTCCACCCAATCCTCAGCTGCCTGTGGTTTCATCTCTCCTCTGAAACTTGGTGGCCTCTGGCGCTGTAACTCATGCAATGATCTCAATCGGCATGCATCGTATGCTGCTAGGGTTGGTGGCATCGGTAGCCCAATGGGTAGTCATACCACGGGTGCCTCTGCTAGAAAAGGGCCCTACACTGAGGCCTTGTCGTTCGGTGGGCTATATGCGCGTACAACTCTCGGTGCTCTAGCTGGTCATTCGTGGGGAGGAATCCTAAAATCTATGAGGATTTAATTTCTGGGATCAATCAGGAAGTCAAAATTCATTTATTCTCCTCCAAAATTAGGGGAATAATTAAAGGAGTATGGGATAAAACTTTCAATCCCAAACTCTAAAGAAAATGGGCCCAACTAATTCTTTGAAGTCCATCCCACCATTCTAGATGGGAATTAAAATCAGTACAGTGTTGATGACATGCATCCTAATATAAACATCATTTTGAGCTGATATTTTTCAGTGTGAAATAAGATATATAGGCGGCCGACTTTGTTTAATACATCATTGGGTTTTGAAGTCATCTTCCTATTCAAAAACAATTTCACAATTTGGACATAAAAAAGATAGGATTAAAATGGACAGATAAAATTTGTTTAAATAACCGGCTATAAATTTGGATACATAGGTCCCAATCACTCCAAATTTTAAGAGAGGTCGTCCAAATCTATTATCTACAACTTTTAAGAAGGAGATATTTCGATATTCGGCTGTCTTGATGTCCAAATCATCGATCCAAGTGCATGGATAGATTTGGAATGCAAACAGTCCACTTCCTTGGGCTATAAATACATCCCCCTCCTCTCCTTACAAGGGGTTGGCATTTCAGAAGAGAAGAGATCATATTTAAATGACCAAAGCCTTTCGAAAGGCTTGGGAGGACCTTCCATACTAATGTTTTCACATGAGAGACCTTTCGTCCTCTCTTTGTTTTCATTTACTTTTATGTTCTTCATTGTTGTAATTTTGTAAGTCCTTTCTTTTGTAATTCTATTTTAATGTAAGTTTCTTCTTCAATATCTCTTATTCTCATCCACATTCTGTAGTTTAATTTTAATTTTCATAAAATATTTTAAATATAGTTGAATCCCCTTCCCTTATTTTTCTTCCTCATTCAATTCAAAGTCTATTTTTTTAATTCTCATCATTGTTCGTGTGTGTGTGTTCGACACATCACTCTTTTCTTATCCCTTTATTTTTATTCTATTCTTAATTTATCATCATAATAATTATAAATAGATTATTAAACACAAAAATGGATGATTAAATATTTCATTGGGGTGAGTCATAATTTATGTATGTTATGTGATTGAGAGTATTTTCTCTATGAGTATTCGTTAATTTAACATCGTGTATGTTGGACTTAACATGTCATAGATTAATGAAATATTTTGTTTAACATGTGGTTTCCATGGATTATTGGAACCATAAATACACCACCATCAACAATATTTGATTGAGATTAGAAACTTAAGTTAAGTTAAGGCTTGGATTAAAGCCTTAACACTTTGGAATTCCAATCAACATTATCTTGTGAAGTGGGTGTTAATTTAATGGAATATAAAGCAAGGATCAATGATTTCACAAGCTTAACTACCTAATGATGAACTCACCCCAATATTTATCAATTTTTTAAATCAATTAAATTCAATCAATCATTTAAAATAAGACCTGCAAACAAACTCCCCTAATCAAAATACAATCAACTAAAAACAAAGAATATTACAAAGTATCATCACCGAGGATTCGACCTGAGTGCTGCTATACACATTAGCAGAGCACCGGACCCTTGACCGGTCAATAGGTGAAAATTGGCCGTGTGTTTCAAATGGAGCTATTGCCGGGGATGTTTCTTTAATTAGTTATTAGTTTCTAGTTATTTAAAAAAAACAACAAAACAATGTTTAAAAAAATTAAAAAAAAACATAAAGAAAAACTCATCTTCTCATAAAAATAATAAACCGAAAAAACAATGAAAAACCAGTCTTCCATTTTCTTCCAACATCATTTTGAATACCCCATATCCTTCGAAATAATCCCTCGGATTTTTTTGACCCTGAAATTGAGCGAACACTTCACTAACTTAGGAGGAACATAAGATATAATCAAATAATTCAAGAACCAATCCTTGGCCAACCAATTGAATTAGATATGGCCAATCCTAGGGGAAAAACACTTAAAGAACTTTCTACTCCTAATATTAATTAAAAAACTCTTTGTATTCAATATCCAAACATTGAATCTGACTTCAAACTCAAATTAGGGTTGATTCATCTTCTCCCTCATTTCCACGGGCTAGCTGGTGACGATCCACATCTCCACCTTAAAGTGTTCCATGTGGTGTTCTCTACCATAAAGCCTCATGGGGTTTCTGAGGAACAAATCAAACTCCGAGCATTCCCTTTATTCCTAGCTGACACTTCCAAGTCATGGATTTACTACCTCCCTCCTGGTTCCATAACCACATGGAATGACATGAAGCGACTTTTCTTAGAGAAATTATTTCCTGCTTCTCGTACTGCTTCTATCCGAAAGGATGTAAGTGGTATCCATCAGTTCCCAAGTGAGTTGCTCCATGAATACTGGGAGAGGTTCAAAAAGCTTGTTGCAACCTTCCCACACCACCAAATTCATAACCAACTCTTAATCCAATACTTCTATGAGGGGTTATTGGCTATGTAGAGAACTCTCATTGATTCCGCAAGTGGCGGTGCTCTTGTTGATAAAACTCCTGTAGCAGCAAGAGATCTCATAAGTAACATGGCTGCAAACACACAAAAATTCCATAATCGAGAACATGATCAAGTGAAACAAGCCCAAGATAATCAATCAATTGAGATGAACAAGATGACCGAGTGGATGAGTGAACTTATAGGTCTTGCGCGACAACTAGATGTGGCTACCAAATCCCCAACCTCATCTTCTCTACAATCAGTGTTTCATGGACCTATCAAAAACTGTGGAATCTGTAACTCTTCATTGCATCCAACTGACACATGTCCAAACCTTCAAGTGTATCAATACGATTCATCTAGACCAATGGAGCTCAATGCAGCATATGCTCAGGGGAACACCAACCCTCAATTATCAGGTGAGTTTGTCAGAAACTTCAACCAACCTCACTCTAATCCCTTCTCTTCTTCCTATAACCAAGGCCTGAGGTATGGCAATCCCATCTCTCATCCCCCTCAATTCCCTCCTCAAAACCCAAACGAGTTTCAATTTGGTCAAGGTGTTGGTAACTTCCAAAAACCTTAGCCTTTTATTCCTCAACCTCAAAGGAAAAATCCTCCTCCGGGATTCCATTATCCTAGTGAGCCTTCCCAATTCTAAAACCAATACAATCACTTTACCAAGAACCAAAATCAAGGTAATCCCAATCTGGGAAAATCCACTTCTTTGAAGAAACCACGGGAAAGTGCAGTGAAAGATCTTGCCTTTTCCACCCGTTCTAGCCTCAAGAACATTGAAACCCAAATCGGTGAACTTTCATCCCACCTTAGTCAGCAACAACCATCCAATTCTTCCCAACATCCAGCTCAACCATTACCCAACCCCAATGTTAATTTTAGTGAAATTTCACTTAGATCAGGAAAGAAAATTGCTATGCCTCAAGATAAGTCCTCCAACCCTCCTTTGAATGTTGAACTAGAAAATGAAATGAAAAAGAAACTTGAAAAGGAACCTGAAACCATTCCCTCACCTCCTTTAATTCCAATTAGGAATCCAATTTCTTTTCCTCAAGCTGTTTCTAAACCAAGGAATTCCTTTGAGCCAAATCCTGAAATTCTCAACATGTTTAGACGTGTTGATGTCAACATTCCTCTATTAGATGCCATAAAAGAAATTCATAAGTATTCCAAGTTTATCAAGGAGTTGTGTACCCCCAAGAGGAAACTTTGGACCTTTGAAAATGTTTCCTCCCATCAGTATATACCCATTAAGTGTAAGGATCTAGGGACCTTTACTCTTCCATGCCAAATTGGAAGTTCCATCCTTGATGATGCACTCATAGACTTAGGAGCCTCAATTAATATCATGCTCAAATCCATCTTCTCAAACCTTGGTCTAGGTACCTTACATCCAACGGGTGTGGTTATTCAGTTATCCAATCGAAGCACAACCAGACCTGAGGGAATAATTGAGGATGTCCTTGTCCGAGTCAATGATCTTATCTTCCTTGCTGATTTCTATGTCCTTGACTTGGAAGGTGAGACGAACTCTTATCGATCTCCCCTAATTCTAGGAAGACTATTCCTCATGACTATGAGAACCAAGATTGATGTCCATTCATGCATCTTATCAATGGAATTCGGTGACCAACTGGTCATGTTCAACATTTTTGAAGCCATGCGATACCCATCTGAGGATCACTCTACATTCTCAATCCATGCTTCTTAAGGACCCTTCTAAGAGTAAATAGAACCTAAATCCACCATGTTCTTCCTATTCTACTGATGAAAGATCTAGTGAAATATGCACCATGATTAACCATGTCATAAATGGAGAAGTGTATGTTGACATTACAAATGCAAACTCCATTGATCTAATGGATCTTGAAAAATCTTTGGAATCTCATCTCACTTCTGACATCCACTACTCCAACTTGGACAATAATGGGGAAATTGAACAAGCATGTTATTTTTTTGATTCAAATTTGATTACCCAACATTCATCATTTCATATCCATGATTCTAAAAATCATGTTATATGTGAGGGGAACCCCATACCAATTTGTTTATATAGTCTTGATGGGACTGAAGGTTGTGAGATTTGTTCCATAATTAATAACGTGATCATTTGTGAGGTTGAAATTGACCATTCTTTGGTGAGAAACATATATTTAAAGGATATTGAAAATTTTATTCAGTATTATGACTCCACTGATCCTCATTACTCTACATCAGTAAGTGATGAAATAAATGAGTCAAAAACAATTGGGATATCATACTGTGGTTTTGTGTTATCTGATCCTTACATAAATGAACCATCATAATTAAGACATCTTTTTAAATTCACAATAATATAAACCCATCAATTTTGGGATAAAATCATTCATCATGTTGAAGACCAAATAGAGGATAGTCATATTATCTTTCAACCCCTGTTGAATTTCAAGCACCACATCAAGGAAAGAGAGAAATTATCCAATGAACAATCAGGAAACCCAAAGAATATGTTTTTCCGGAAGCACACTAGAGTGGAAAAACTAAGATGGCCACCGTCAGACTATGGGTAGTCCACTATAACTGTCCAGCTATAGACAAATAAATACATCGCTTCTTAGGAGGCAACCCATATTTTCTTTTACTTTTATGAAATTTTAATTTCATTTTAGTTTATCATTATATGAATAATGATTTTTCTTTTTCAGGTAACATCCCACTTAAGGCACATTAACTTCCAATGACCCACCACTGGATGGAGATGGAAACCCACCAAATCTAAACCAGGGGAAACCTCTTTCCCTTTAACTCTCTCTCAATCTCTTACCCTCTCTACCTCTTTCTTCTTCTTCCTCTCTCTTTCATTTTTTACCACTTTATTTATCAAAACCTTTATTTTTCACTTTCACTTTTGTGTGGGTGTATCTTTATAAAAAAACAAAAATAAAAACCTAAAAAACAATAAAAAAAACAATAAAAAGAACAATCACTTAAAAAAAAAATCAACAGTCAGGCTTACTAACCATTGAGTTTTGAAATTTATCCAACCATTTTGCAGAGTTAACAGACATTTTTTCATCTCAATTTTTTTTTATTTTCATCATGACTTTGGATAATGAATTTTGTGTCAAAATTAAAAATTTTTGAATGATTAATTTTTGATTTAGAAAATTATTTTCCCAAACCATGAGGAACAACATTTGATTTCATTCCAATCCCACCTATGACCATCTTTTCAAAATGTTTCTTTTCGCCCCCATTTGTGAGTATTGAGTTTGTGGACCTTCGAGCTGAATTTCCTATATTAGCGTGCATTAATATGATAGAGGCATTTTCTGAACCACATGAGATTCACAATATCCAAATAGCCTCCCATTTCCCTTACATTAATCCTCATTTTGAAAGCCCCTTTGAGCCTAATAAAACATTTTCTTTGATTGCCACATTACAAGACCAATACCTTTTCCACCCAATATCAACATGGATTTTCATTGCATAATTTTTTTAAATTTAAGTGTAGGGGGAATGGATTTCATTTTTTGGGTACCCTATTATTGATTTTCAACGAGTTATCATCTACTTGAGGTAAAGAATTCATTTTAGTATTGGGGAGAGGTAGTCATTCAGTGTGTTTTGGGGAATGTAATGTACTTCAATTTATGTAATTCTGTAAATATTATTGACAAGTGTTTAAAACAAAATAAAAAATGATGAAAAAAATTAAAAAAAAATTGGAAAAATGGGTTGTGTCTTGGGTAGGTCAAAAATCACTCTTCCTCAACCATTGATCTTGTTATAACTATTCCAATTAGTGTTGTGAGGAGATTAAACATGGGTTGGGATATGAGTGTGATATCTGTTTCAAGGTCAACTTTCGAAAAAACAAAGAATAAAAGGAAAAGAAAAAAAAGAACACTTGCATTATATTCTTACTGGGAGAAGTTTTGTGTTTTGTAAATATTTCATATTCTCATTACCTTAATATTTTCTTCCTGTATTTTGTATTTCTTCACACAATCATTCCCCTATAAATATGTGTTTTCATTTCCTTCCATGTTTTATTTCAAAAAAATGTGCATTGCTTTTTCTATGTTGGTGTTTTAACCCTCTTCTTCTCTCTCTTGGACATTATATTCCTACCGTCCCATAGCCACAGAAAAACCCCTTAAAAATACCTCTTGATTCTTATTCACATTGGATAGGGATTGGAATCTAAGAAATCTTTCAAAATCTAAGATTTTCACTTTTGGTTGGTGAAAGGGTGAACCTCCACAAATGAATTTTATCATCTTGAGAGGTGTGAGTTTTGAGTATCCACATTTTCCATTTCTAAATTTGAGCATGAAAAAATGAATTAGTTTTGGAACATTATTTCTGTAACAACTTGTGGTGGAATTCAAAATGGATGAGTGAAATAGTCTAAACCTCCCCTGATTGGAGAAAACAAAATTTTAATATTTGTTGGTGAGTGAAAATGAGTTTGTCATGTTTTTATATTTGTTGCACATGTGGAAATGCACAAAACAAAGTGTAGGGTATTTGATGTTATCAATATTTTCATGACTTATTATATACCCCCTTTACTGATTTTATATTAAATGTGCATAATGTGTCTGAAATATTAATATTTTAATACTAAGTATAATTTTTGAGCATTTTTAGAAGTAGTCCAATTGAGTCAGTTTCGTATTTTATTTATAAATGTCACCCTACTGATCCAAATTAGGTGGTTCTTGTTTTGTAGGATTCCTAATTCAATATAAAACATTTAATTAGAAGGGATAATGGGCTAATTCGTCCATTTTAAGGCACATATGGACCACACAAGGAGGCCTATAGAGTATGTGAAGAAACTGGACCAGCCATGAATATTTAATTTCTGGGCTCAATAAGGAAGTAAAAATTATTTTATTCTCCTCTAAACTTCGGGGAATAATTAAAGGAGTATTGGATAAAAATTTCAATGTCCAACTCTAAAGAAAATGGGCCCAACTAATGCATTGAAGTCCAACGCACCATTCTGGCCAGGAATTAATATCAGTAAAGTGTTGATAACAAGTCTCCTGATCTAGACATAATTTTGAGCTGAGATTTTTCAATGTGAAGGAGGAGATATATGAGGAAGACTTTGTTGAATAAATCATTTGGTTTTTAAGGAATCTTTTTATTCTAAAACCCTTTCAAATTTTGGATATCAAAAAAATTAGATTGAAATGGACAGATTAAATTTGTTTAAGAAACCAGCCATAACGTTTGCTACATAAGTCCAAATGAATCCAAATTTTTAGAGAGGTCGGACATCGTTATAATATACAACTTTGAATAAGGAGATATATCGAGATTCAGCTGTCTTGATGTCCAAATCGTTGAGCCAAGTGGAGGGACAGATTGGGAACGGAAACAGTCCACTTCGTTGGGCAATAAATACATCCCCTCTATTCTCCTTACAAGGTGTTGGCATTTCAGAAGAGAGGAGATCATATTGGCACGACCAAAGCATTTCCAAAGGCTTGGGATGACCTTACATACTCATGTTTTTACTTGATAGACCTTTCCTCCTCTCCAGGTTTTCATTTACTTTTATGTTCTTCATTGTTGTAATTTTGTAAGTCCTTTCTTTTATAATTCTATTTTAATGAATGTTTCTTCTTAAATATCTCTTATTCTCATCCACCTTATGTAGATTGATATTAATGTTCTTAAAATAGTTTAAATACAGTTGAATACCCTTCCCTTATTTTTCTTACTCATTCAATCAAAAGTTCATTTTTTTTAATTCTCATCATTGTTCGTGTGTGTGTGTGTTCGAAGCACCTCTCTTTTCTTATCCCTTTATTTTTCTTCTATTCTTAATTTATCATCATAATAGTTATAAACAGATTATTAAACACCCAAATGGATCAGTAAATCTCTCAGTAGGGTGAGTCATAATTTAGGGATGTTAAGTGATTGAGAGTATTTGCTCGATGAGTATTTGTTAATTTAACATCGTGTATGTTGGTCTTAACATGTCATAGATTAATGACATATTTTGTTTAACATGTGGTTTCCATGGATTATTGGAACCATAAATACACCACCATAAACATGTTTTTATTGAGATTATAACCTTAAGTTATGTTAAGTCTTGGATTAAAGCCTAAACACTTAGGAATTTCAATCAACATTATCTTGTGAAGTGGGTGTTAATTTAATGCAATATAAAGCAAGGCTTAATGATTTCACAAGATTAACTACCTAATGATGAACTGACCCCAATATTTATCAATTTGATATATAAATTATAGTCAATCAATCATTTCAATTAAGCTCTGAAAACAAACCTCCCTAATCGAAATACAATTAACTAGAAACAAATGACTATTACAAAGTATCATCACCGAGGATTCGACCAGAGTGATGCTATACACATTAGCAGAGCACTGAAACCTTGACCGGTCGATAGAAGACAATAGGCCGTGTATTTTAACTACCCCTATCCAATTTCTTCATCCTTGAAGGCATTTAGCTCCCCACCTTGCATAAATTATTGGAGAGAATTGACCCACACATAGCTTCATGATGCTTGGTACTAATGAAAATTGACATAACATCCCATTCATACAATCTGATTAGCTCTGATCGGGTGGATTCTACTTTCCATGAATCCTCTTCTCGATATGCTCTTATGTGGTATTACAGGGAAGTTCTTGGACTTTTGTGTCCTAAAGGATCGAAGGCCTTTTGTGGACCAAAGTCCATATGGCCTGAAGGACTTGGTGGACTGAAGGTATTAAGACATGTAGGCCCAAACCGATGGCCTGAATCCCCAAATGAGTTGAATAGTTCTTGCTGATATAGTGAATACTGTAAAATTGTAACAATACTTACCCAAAAAATTCCCCCTTACCTGGATTTAATCCTTGTCTTTTGGATCCCAAGCAGGAGCCTCAACCACTCAGGTAGAAGCTATTTGGTACATTAATTAATAAACAAATTAGTTAATCCACTTCATTAAATTGCATTGTCACAATAATACCCATTAATTAATTCACCAATTAATTAATCTAATTCATTAAATATCATCAAAACAATAATCCCCGTTAATTAATTCACTAATTAATTAATCAAATCCTTTCAATTTCACTAATTCAATAATCCCCATCAATTAGTAAACCAATTAATTAATCCAATTCATTAAATTAAATCAACACAACAATCCACATTATTTAATTCACTAATCAATTAATCCACTTCATTAAATTATATAATCACAATAATACCCATTTATTAATTTCTTAATTAATTAATCTAATTTAAAACTTGAATCAACACAACAATCACCATTAATTAATTCACCAATTAATTATTCTAATTCATTCAATTTAATTAATACATCAATCATCGTTAAATAAATCACCAATTAATTAGTTCACTTCATCAAATTTTATCAACAAAACAATCCCTATTAATTAATTCATTCATTAATTAATACACTTCAATCAATGAAATAATCACACCAATCCCTACTTATTAATTCACTAATAAATTAATCTAATTATGTCAATTTCATCATCACAAAAATCCTAATTACGTAATTCACCGATTAACTTATCCAATTCATTTATATGTATAATGATAAAAAACCATTAATATATTCATCAGTTGAATAATCTATTTCAATCCATTCAACAATCAAAACTATTCCGAATGTTTAATTTAGAAATTGATTATTCCAATTTCACAATCAAAATGTAATGAAAATTTATTAAACAATTAATTTATGATAATATCAAAATCCCAATATCTCAATAATTAATTAAATAATTTATTTTCCAAATTTCACAATCCTACATTACATAAATTAATTCAACAAGTAATTAATCTACTTTAATTCCATTAATTAATTCAAAAAATAATTAATCATATAAATTGCATTAATTATATCCACAATTAATTGATCGTATCAATTTCATCATTTAGTTCCAAAATTAATTAATCCAATTTACAATATCAATACTCCAATAATTAATTCAATAATTAATTATTCCCAAATATCAAAAATTTCAATATCCTAATAATTTATTCATCAATATATTATTCCCAATTTTCAAATTTCAATATTCCAATAACTAATTCATGAATTAATTATTCCCAATTCTACAACTTCAATACAATGATATTTAATTATACAATTAATTATTCAAAATTCAAATTTTATGCAATCCCCCGACCCCAGTTACCCACAGTCGGTGCCTTATTGCGTAACATTGGCATGATCACAAATGATCAAGTCTTGAAAGACCGATTAGTTTAGTATCCTTGGAAACACTAGATACATTCATATGTCTTACATTACATCATAAAGTGAAAAATCACAACAACATAGTCTCCATAGTCCACACTTCTATCCCCTTCAGACTATCCCAGTAGGTCAGTCATAATATATTTCTTCACATCCTGGGAAAAATTAAAACATTGAAAGTGGTGAGCTCAGATGCTCAGTAAGGATAACAATATAGCGGAAGCTTTCATAAATAAACATAAACATTTAAGGCAATGTATAACTAAAACAAAAGCCTTTTAAACTTGAACATCAACATAATATGGAAAAAGTAAAATGAAATAATGTCATTTACTTATTCACATGGATATTCTACTGGTCGAAGAATTACATGCAATATCAATAACCACTTTTATAATGATGGAATGCATAATGCCTGACTATCATAACCATGTAGCCAAGGCCTCGTGCCAAGACCACAAATAAGATTTTGTCAAGGCCCCGTGCCAAGACACTAGTTTGTCTCATGAGACCTACCTATGCATCTAGGAGCTATAGCGGGCTCCACCCGTCACTTATTAAGTCCAACGCATTCCTCATATGAACAGGTTTAAACATATCGTAAACCATAACATAATCATATCACATAAAACATGCATAAAGGAAACATAACATTTCCACATTTTAATCACAAGATATCAATAAAACACATTGATATAATAAAAACACTTTCAAAACCATCTTCAATACCAAAATAAAAGAAAATTAAAACTTGATATTTATTTTTCATTTAAAAAAAGTTATGGGTTGTAGAGAAAGCCTAAACTCAAATAATGGTCATGGCGGTAAAGAAGTTGTTGTCGCCGCATACATACAACAAGAAAAACATTCCTTTTTTTCATTTAGTAAAACGCTTCGTTTAAAAATATTCCTTTTGAATAAATGTAAAAGTCAAAGGGGTTTATACACCGTATAAAAGAAATTTGTGTATAAAACAAAATATGCCTCAATGAATGGAGATCGAGACAAAGTACCTTAAAAAGATCATTTTTTAAATAAAATAGATCTATTATGTGTAATATCTAGAATTACACACAAAGAAAGTAAAAATACAAGATAAGACATAATAATATCATGACATAATTTGAAAGTAGGAGATTAATCCAAAGAACAGAAATTGAGTTGAGAGGTTCCCTTACAAAGTTAATTTTTTAATTAAAATAGATCTATTATGTGTATTCACTATAAGTACACATAAATAAAGTACAAATACAAGATAATACATAATAATATCATGGAATAATTTGAAAGTAGGAGATTAACCCAAAGAACAGAAATTGGGTTAATAAGTTCCCTTACCTCGTGTCCAACTTGACTCGATCGTTCTTTAACCATTAGATGTAAGTGTGTGTAAGTGTAGCTCGAATCCTTCTTATAACAACATCCTAGTATATTTAGGATTCTTGTGATGTTACAAAATAAATGAATAAAAAGATTTTAGGGGGTTGTATAAGCAAAATAAAACATAAGAACACAAGAGAAAACACTACCTTTAAAATGGGTAACTCTTTTTGATTTGAGCTCAAAGGCTTCCTTGGGAAGACTTTTGCCCAAAGTGAGGCTTCTAGGAGTAAGATAGGGAAGTTGGGAGAGTATTTGGGTAGAGGTTGGCTGATCCAAATGGCTTGAAGGTGTGAATAAGGTTGTAGAGTTGGGGGCCTTTTATAAGAGGAGAGGAAGGGCACTCTTTGAAAGTCATGAAATGTTACGTTATTATATAATGAGTTTCATATTTTAAAGGTCCCATACTTATATATTTCAGTGATAATGTGATAAGGGTTCTAAATATACTCATAAAATAGGTTTTTGACATGTTAAAATCTTATATTTTACATTATCTTTTCATTTTATTTAAATCGTTAATTAATGAGGTAATCGCTGCATCATCATGGTGTCATAAAAAATTTAATTTATTTAAGGTCGAAAAATTATAAAAAAGACTATAATGATGTAGGAAATCTATTTATATTTCTAATGAATATTTATAGTCAAAAATATAACTTGTATAACCCCATTTAATAATTGTTTTAGTAAAAAAACTCATGTTTGTGACATTTTTATTTTAACATTAAATAAAAAGTTTTTAATGTCATTTTCCTACCAATGTGGCTCCATGGGGTCCCCAAGTTAACCCATAGATTGTCTTGGTCGGCCAGGACTCATCCAATTTGGGTAGGACAAGTGTAAGGGTATTTTCATATTTTTTATAATACCATTTTTACCTTAAATTTCACTAATTACCTTTAATCACGATTAATTAAACTTAAAAGTTACAATTCACCAAAAAATTATTTTAATGTAACGCCCGAGACTTTTATGAGAAATATTTTGTTTTTATCAAAGAAATCTTTCACTACAAACAACACTATCTTGGCTTTCTTTACACGCAACCGCGACCTTCCTCAATAGCTTGCGTCGTACGCAATACCGAGTTTCACTAAACAACGATATGCTATTAAAATATTATTAAAACTAGCCATTATGAATAGTAATTACCACTTTTTGAAATTTTATAATTTTTATTTTTCAAAATGGTCTTCATTTTTGGATTCGGAATATCTAAATTAGCCTAGGGTGAAATTTTGGAATTTTTCTGAAAACATTCAATTTTTGATGAATAGTGAAACCACTAAGTGGTAGTTAAAAAAAGTGAATTTTTTCATAAAACTTAATTTTACCTCTTGTATGAGTGGAATTTCGAAAATCTGAGAGACACGGTTAATATCAAGGACTAAAATGTGGTTCAATGAGATGAAAATAATTTTTGTTGAATAGTAACCTTTTACTTTTTTTTACCACGGTTAAAAGTAAATAGGGTAATTAAGGGTAAAAGTGTTATTATTATTACCCTAACACATGTCTTAATTCTATTGGATAAGTGTAATTCGACCAAAAACAACCTTAGGAATAAAATATTACCATTTATGCCCACTTGGATTAGATTAGAACATTTATTATTAATTTATTTAAAGAAGGGTTAAAATAGTTAAAATCAAAGTTTAATAAGTAAATCATTTTTAATATGGGGTTATACATAATATAAATTCTACTATAAATATTAATTATAAAGATAAAGAATTTCCTACAAAATGGTATTTTATTTGTAATTTTAGACATTAAATAATTTAATTTATTTATGACACAACGATGATGCAGTAATTATCTTATTAATGAGATGTTGACATAATTGATGTTATAAATACCCAAATAAATGTAATTTGAGACTTTTTAGGAATTAAAATAATTTTATAGGTTAATATGACATTTTATTATTGATTTAATTAACTTGGTTAGAACTAATCATTCTGTTATGGTTTTTCACAAAAATCAATTACTAAATAGTGTCAAAATTGACATAAAATAGTTTTTAAAATAGATATTATATTATTAATTGTTATTTTATTCCTAAAAATATAAGGTTCTAACAAATGACTTATATAAGGTTATATATATAAATAATAAACAACTTGGGGTTTGTTTGGCCTGATATAGTATGTTTATTAACCTTATAGTGTAAGAAAACAAGAAGACACGGTAAAAGTTAAATTATCTAACTTAAAGTTAAATCTAAATGATAAGGTTAAAATTGATACCTAAACATGTCTAAATTATATTGGATGAGAGTATTTCTACCCATACCCACCTTATATTTTAATTATATCAATTTGGAGCTATTAAAAACCGAATTTGACTTTATAATAAAATAATATTTTTAGTTATTCCAAAGGTGCCCCTCTCCTCCCTTATAAAAGGGCACCTCCTACCTCTCTTCCTCACACCACTTTGAGCCTTCAAGCTCGTCCAACCCCTGCCAATTTCTTCTCTCCACTTCCCTAGAGACATCTTAGAGGTCCTGGTCTTCTTCAAAGACCAATTTTAGTTCCCTAAAAGGAGGTCTCAAAGAAGCGCTTCAAAGAAGAGGTAATGTCCGTTACCGATTCTTTCATCTTTATTTCTTCTTCAACTTCTTCTTGTTTAGTAGTTTCATTATGAAGTAATAACATAAGTATCACTCATATACTTATATGTTATTATAAGTATGAAACAACCCTATTTCACCATCTATCCATCCTACGGAAAACGAAATCACCACGCTTGCGTACGTACGGAATACCGTCTCCACGCCGTGGTGTAATCTATTTTCCACCACCACCTTACTTGGATGGGTATAATGGTGTAAATAATGACTATATATGATTATTGTAAAGTGATATTGATTCTTAAATAGCATATATACACTCCAATAAAATTCCACAATCATGTGAATGATATCATCGCTCATGGGTACGTACGGAATACCGTCTCCACGATGTGATGCGACTCGTTCTACATGATCTTCATTGCATGATTATTATATAAATGAATTGAATGAATGAATATGATATATATTACACTAATAACATTCTGGAAATGAGGTATCTATATCCTAAAAAGAAAAATAAGAATTTATTCGACAAAACACGCATAACAACAAAAAGTAATAAACACCCGAATAACAAGTAGTAATGAAATATTACTAATAAAAAGCTAGGAATATGACCATATATGATATCATAAAAATGAGTATGATTCTGGAATAAGTCAATATCATTATTTAAATCATTATACAGGAGGTTCGGACACTTACGATGCAAATTGGACCCAAGGTAAGGGAAAATCTCGTAATATCAATTTTTATCCGAGATTGTTTATACTTCAGAATTTACTGGGGAATATTTATCATCCACATCCATGTTTCCTCAAAATGTAATATTTACATCCTTCTACAATAGTTTATATCCAATTTTACCCTTCGGTGAGTTTTTAGTAAAAGATATGAAAGGAATCTTTTGTCGTTTTTTGTACGATGTACTTTTTGAGTTTTCCGACAAAAGTACGAGAAGAATGTTTTCTTTTAACTTATACGACATGAATGAATTTTTAAAACATTATTTCCATGAAGCTTCCTTTACAAGTTTTAAAGTTTATTTTTAATCAACTTCTTTTATTTTAGAATTGTATGACATGTTAAGAAAGGAAAAGTGTTTTTGTAGTACAAAGGATATTTTCCTCAAGAATGGAGTTCAAGTGTTTTATCAAAATTATTTTCCATCTAAGATAATTTAGGGTTCTGTTTCTATCCCTATTATTACATTGATTTGATTATTTTGTGATGGAATTATTTTTATGAATTCCTTTATCTTATATGTATTGTTTTATGATGTCATGTTGTTTAAGAATCCCGTTTTTATTACATGGGTTATGCAATGATGTATGATTTATGATTTTGTGGCACACATAAGAATGGTATCATTATGATATGGGTGGGACCTATATCTCCCTCCAATGCATTGGGTAAAGATTTTATATCTCATGAGATTGACATGGCTGGAACGACAGGTTAAACCGGTTCAGTGAAACAGGACTGGAACGAGGAATGAACTCGGTTCAAAAATGGACTTTGTCCACTAAGATAGTCTTGGACATGAGTCTTGACTAATAAGAAATGATTCTCTATGATTATGTGTGTATGCCACATAGTTTCCTATTTTATGTTATGATTATTGGGATTACATTTCACTACTATGATTTATCCCATATGCTCTCTTTTGCAGGTTAAGATTTCCAAAATGTTATGTTCTTATGAATATGATGTGATTGATATTTCTTTTGTTTACCTTTATTGAGCATTTGAGCTCACCATTTTGTATGTTTTCTTTCGCCAGGTCAGGAATAAGGTTATTAAGTAAGATATGCCAAAAGGGTCTTTAGATATTATGAAATAAATGGGAGATAGTGTAGACGCTTTATGAACCAGTTGTTTATGTTTCCCAGTTTCTAAAGACACTATACCTGTACGGTCCTTTCCTGGTTTTATTATATGTTGTAATAAGTGTGATTCAATTCTGAAGTAATAACAATGTATGTAAAGTATGGGTTGTTATAGTTGGTTATTAGAGGAAAGTTATAGTCAACCTTTGGAAACTAGGATGCGAAAGCCTTAGTAAGAACCCTAAGGATAAGTCTAAGCATAAAACACAATATTAGTGTTTTAGAAATGGCCATGAATAACCTAGGATAAGACCTTAAGTGTGAAATTTTATTCTTGATTATGTGGTTTCCCTATTATATTTAGTGTTTCTCACACTATTATTCTTGGATTTAGTCAATTGATGGAACCTGAAGGAACCGTGTTATTGCAGAATGTGACGGGCAATGCAATGATTGTCCCCCTGAGAAACCAAATGTTATGGGAGCTGGAATGAAAAATCTTGTAGCCATGCTCACACAACTTTCTCAATCTATGAATCATGCAGCACTTCCAAACGAGGAATGGAAGGAGCAATATTCTGTTGAATCCTTCATGAGGCAGCGCCCACCTTCATTCAACGGGTCTACTAATCCATTAATTGCTGAACAATGGATTAGTACTACTGAAAAGATATTTTCAGTTCTTCAATGTTCTAAACATGATAATGTCATCTTAGCAGTGTATCATTTGGAAGGTGATGCTGATCAATGGTGGAATGTTATCAAGAATATGAGGCAAAGAGATGAAATTGAGTCCATGGAATGGGAAGAGTTCAAGAACTTATTTTTCAATAAGTACTTCCATCGTATTCTCCGAACAAAGATGGAGAAAGAGTTTCTTGAACTAAAGCAAAAGGATGACGAATCTGTTGGTACCTATGTTGAATACTTTACAAGACTTTTAGGGTATGCTATTGGTATTATTATCCAACCTGAGAGTAAGATCGATCGATTCTTTAGTGGCTTAAAAACAAGTCTTCGAAGGGCCTTATCCATAAAGGAATTCAATAGCTATGAGAAAATCATTTGATGTGCTCTCAAAGTTGAGATGGAGATTGGAGTAACCCATCAGTCATATGGGTTTGATAAGAAGAGGAAAATGGAATTCAAAGGAAAATCTAAAGAGCACACTGAAAAGAAGATGAGATTTCCCTTATGCTCAAAGTGTGGAAAGAAACATGGAGGGAGTTGTCTTAAAGGGACAAGTAAATGTTTCAAATGTGGAAAGGAAGGTCATCGGGCATTTGAATGCCGCAATGATGTGAAGAAGATGTCTAAGGATGCAACCAAAGGAAGGGACACACAGAATGAACCTACTACACTTCAATGCTTCAAGTGAAAGGATATGGGGCATTATGCCAATAAATTCCCTAATCCAAGGGTTGTTGATGATGATCGACATCAACAAAATCTTAAGGCTAAAGACAAAGGAAAGTCACATGCAATTTCTATCAGTGATGTGGAGTACGATAACGATGTGGTGAAAGGTACACTTACCATCTACTCTAAAGTAGAAAATGTTTTATTTGATTCTGGATCCACCCACTCTTTTATTTCTGAAGATTTTTCTAAGGGTATCACCATATTACCTCAACAATTATATGTTGAGTTAGCTGTGACAACACCTAATGGCACAACAGTCGCATCAAAAGTTTATAATTCTTCCCCGATTGAAGTTTGTGGGAAAGTGCTTCCTGAAAATATTGTGATCCTTCCTATAGTGGAATTTTATGTGATTCTTGGCATGGATTGGAATTCTTTATATGGATATCATATCAATTTCCAATGAAGGGAAGTCACATTTCATATTCCAGATCAATCTATGATCGTCTATCGATGCGAGGATGAACATAACCTTCCAGTGGAAATTTCTTCCATCTTATGGGTCTTGATTCCACTAAATTAGGGTTATTTATCTCAAATGGTTGGTGAGAAACTCACGATTAATAATATGCCCATTGTACGGGAGTTTGATGATGTCTTTCCGGAGGAATTTCCAGGTCTTCCACCAAATCCTGAAGTTGAGTTTTCAATAGAACTCGTACCGGGTGATTTGCCTATTTCAAAGACACCTTATAGAATGGCCCCAATTGAGTTGCAGGAAATGAAGAAGAAACTCCAAGAGAATCTTGATAAGGGATTCATACGCCCTAGTGCGTCATCTTGGGGAGCACCTATTCTATTTGTTAAGAAGAAAGATGGATCAATGAGACTCTACATTGATTATCGAGAACTTAACAAGATCACTATCAAGAAAAAATATCCTCTCCCACACATTAATGACTTATTTGACCAACTACGCGGAGCTCAATACTTTTCCAAGATTGATCTTCATTCAGGGTATCATCAATTAAGGGTCAAAAGGGAGGATATACCAAAGACGCCTTTCCGTACAAGGTATGGACAGTATGAATTTATAGTGATGCCATTTGGTCTTACTAATGCCCCTGCTATCTTCATGGATCTGATGAATAGAGTCTTAGAGACTATCTTGATCAATTTGTGGTAGTCTTTATAGACGATATTATTTTCAATTCAAAGAGCAATGAAGAACATGAAGATCACTTGAGAATTATATTGAAGACCCTGAGAAAGGAGAAGCTTTATGCCAAATTTACCAAGTGTGAATTTTGGCTTCAAAAAGTTTCATTTTTGGGTCACATAATCTCAAAAGAGGGGATATCTGTAGATCCAGCAAAAACAGAGGTTATCGAAAGATGGTCGAGACCAACAACAGTAACCGAGATCCGAAGTTTTCTTGGTTTGGCTAGATATTATCGACGTTTTGTGAAATATTTTTCACGATTATCTAATCCACTCACCAGGTTGACTCGAAAAGGAGTTAAGTTTGTTTGGACGGAGGAATGTGAAGAGAATTTCAAGGAGTTGAAAAGAAGGTTATCCAGTGCACCTGTGCTCACATTGCCTTGTAGTGAAGAAAGGTTTGTGATCTACAGTGATGCATCCAAGAAGGGGCTGGGGTGTGTTCTTATGAAAAATTATATGGAGATAGCTTATTCCTTCACGACAGTTGAAAATCCATGAGCAAAATTACCCAACACATGATTTGGAGTTAGCTGCGGTAATCTTTGCATTATAGATTTGGAGGAAATATCTTTATGGAGAAAGGTCTGACATTTATACTGATCATAAAAGTTTAAAGTATATTTTAACACAAATGGAGCTGAATATGCGCCAAAGAAGATGGTTTGAGCTGATTAATGATTATGACTGCTCAATTCATTACCACCCTAGGAAAGAAAACATGGTGGCAGATGCATTAAGTTGACAAGACCATGCTAGTTTATCCATGATGAGGATCAAAAAAGATCCAATATTTATGGATTTACAAAGTATGGATCTTGGAATTATAATGGAAGGGGAAAAATCGTATCTTTCTCAAATGAATGTTCAACCATCTATACATGTGAAGATTAAAGAGGCGCAGAAAGAAGATGTAGAGTTACAAAAGAAGGTGAGAAATATTCCTGAATTCAACATTGATTGTGATGGGATAATAATGTTCAGGAATCGGGTTTGTGTTCCTCCCATCCCCGAATTAAAGAAGGAGCTGCTGGATAAGGCTCATAGTTCTTCATTCTCTATTCATCCTGGAACCATGAAGATGTATAGGGACCTGAAAGAGTACTTCTGGTGGGATGGCATGCAAAGAGATGTTGCTGAATATGTCTCTCGATGCTTGGTTTGTCAGCAAGTTAAAGCTGAGAGACAGAAGTCTAAGGGGATGTTACAACCATTACCCATACCCGAATGGAAATGGGAAAACATCACTATGGACTTTGTCACAGGACTTTCTAAAACATCCAAATGCAATAATGCTATCTGGGTCATAGTTGATCGTCTAATAATGTATGCACAGTTCATTGCTATTAGAGAGGATTTCTCTCTGGATCAGCTTTCCAGGATATATGTAAAGGAAGTGGTAAGATTGCATGGAGTACCAATTTCTATTATATCTGATCGGGATCCGAGATTTACCTCGATGTTCTGGCGAAGTCTTCAGCATATTCTGGATACAGAGTTGAGTTTCAGCACTGCTTATCATCCTCAGACAGACGGTCAGTCTGAGAGAACAATTCAAAATCTAGAAGATATGTTGAGAGCTTGCTCTATGGATTTCAAAGGTAGTTGGGATCAACACCTAACTTTGGTGGAATTTTATTATAATAATAGCTTTCACTCCAGTATTCAGATGGATCCTTAGGAAGCTCTCTATGGAAAGAAATGTAGGACTCCAACTTGCTGGGATGAAGTTGGGGAAAGAAAGCTATTAGGACCTGATCTTGTTGATGAGATGGCAGAAAAGGTCCGATCTATTCAACAACACATAAGAGCAGCTCAGAGTCGACAAAAAAGTTATGCCAACAACTGAAGAAAAGACCTAGAGTTTGAAGTGGGTGATAATGTGTTCTTATGAATATCTCCCTGGAAGAGGGTCATGAGATTTGGAAAGAAGGGGAAGTTGAGGCCTAGATATATCGGTCCTTTCAAAATACTAGATCGTGTTGGAAAGGTAGCTTACTGATTGGCACTTCCACCGAATATCTCTCAAGTTCACGATGTGTTCCATGTATCTCTCCTGAGAAAGTACATACCTGATCCTTCACATTTACTCAGCTCAGAAGTTGTACCGCTGGAGCAAGATCTTTCTTATGAAGAACAACCGATAGAGATTCTGGATCGTAGTGAAAAAGTCCTACGAAACAGGACCACTCGATTGGTGAAAGTTTTATGGAGGAACCACCAATTATAATAAGTTACATGAGAGCTTGAGGATATGATGAGGGAGAGGTATCCTCATCTTTTTGTTACGAAGTGACGAATTTCGGGGGAGAAATTCATTTTAAGGGGGGTAGAATGTAACACCAGAGACTTTTATGAGAAATATTTTGTTTTTATCAAAGGAATCTTTCACTACACACAACACTAGCTTGGCTTTCTTTACACGCAACCACGGCCTTCCTCAATAGCTTGCGTCGTACGCAATACGGAGTTTCACTAAACAACGATATGCTATTAAAATAATATTAAAACTAGCCGTTACGAGTAGTAATAACCACTTTTTGAAATTTTATAATTTGTATTTTTGAAAATGGACTTCATTTTTGGATTCTTTATATCGAAATTAGCCTAGGGTGAAATTTTGGTATTTTTCTGAAAACATTCAATTTTTGATGAATAGTGAAACCACTAAGTGGTAGTTAAAAAAACTGATTTTTTTCATAAAAAATAATTTTAACACTTCTGTGAGTGTAATTTCGAAAATCCGAGAGACACGGTTAATATCAAGGACTAAAATGTGGTTCAATGAGATGAAAATAATTTTTGATGAATAGTAACTTCTTACTTTTTTTACCACGGTTAAAAGTAAATAGGGTAATTAAGGGTAAAAGTGTTATTATTATTACCATAACACATGTCCTAATTCTATTGGATAAGTGTAAATAGACCAAAAACAACCTTAGTAATAAAATATGACCATTTAGGCCCACTTGTATTAGATTAGGACGTTTATTATTAATTTATTTAAAGAAGGGTTAAAATAGTTAAAATCAAAGTTTAATAAGTAAATAATTTTTAATATGGGGTTATACATAAGATAAATTCGAATATAAATATTCATTAGAAAGATAAAAAATTTCCTACATAATGTTATTTAATTTGTAATATTTAGACATTAAATAATTTAATTTATTTATGACACAACGATGATGCAGTAATTATCTTATTAATGAAATATTGACATAATTGATGTTATAAATACCCAAATAAATGTAATTTGAGACTTTTTATGAATTAAACTAATTTTATAGGTTAATATGACATGTTATTATTGATTTAATTAACTTTGTTAGAACTAATCATTCTGTTATGATTTTCACAAAAATTAATTACTAAATAGTGTAAAAATTGACATAAAAAAGTTTTTAAAACAGATATTATATTATTAATTGTTATTTTATTCTTAAAATCTAAGGTTCGGCCAAATGACTTAGATAAGGTTATATATATTAATAATAAACAACTTGGGGTTCGTTTGGATTGATATAGTATGTTTATTTGCCTTATAGTGTAAGAAAACAAGAAGACATGGTAAAAGTTAAATTATCTAACTTAAAGTTAAATCTAAATGATAAGGTTAGAATTAATACCTAAACTTGTCTAAATTATATTGGATTAAAGGATTTAGACCCATATCCACCTTATCTTCTAAATATATCAATTAGGAGCTATTAAAAACCGGATTTGACTTTATAATAAAATAATATTTTTAGTTATTCCAAAGGTTCCCCTCTCCTCCCTTATAAAAGGACACCTCCTCCCTCTCTTCCTCACACCACTTTGAGCCTTACATCTCGGCCAAACCCTGCCAATTTCTTCTCTCCACTTCCCTAGAGACATCCTAGAGGTCCTTTTCTTCTTCAAAGACCAATTTTAGTGCCCTAAAAGGAGGTCTCAAAGAAGCGCTTCAAAGAAGAGGTAATATCCGTTACCGATTCTTTCATCTTTACTTCTTCTTCCACTGCTTCTTGTTTAGTTGTTTCATTATGAAGTAATAACATCAGTATCACTAATATACTGATATGTTATTATAAGTATGAAACAACCCTATTTCACCATCTATTCATCCTACGGAAAACGAAATCACCGCGCGTGCGTACGTACGGAATACCGTCTCCACACCGTGGTGTAATCTATTTTCCACCACCACCATACTTGGATGGGTATAATGGCGTAAATAATGACTATATATGATTATTGTAAAGTGATATTGATTCTGAAATAGTATATATACACTCCAATACAATTCAACAATCATGGTAACAATATCATCGCTCGTGTGTATGTACGGAATACCGTCTCCACGATGTGATGCGACTCGCTCTACATGATCTTCATTGCATAATGATTATATAAATGAATTGAATGAATTAATATAATATATATTACACTAATAAAATTCTGTAAATGTGGTATCTATAACCTAAAAAGAAAAATAAGAATTTATTCGACAAAACACGCATAAGAACAAAAAGTAATAAACACCCGAATAACAAGTAGTAATGAAATATTACTAATAAGAAGCTAAGAATATGACCATATATGATATCATAAAAATAAGTATGATTCTGGAATAAGTCAATAAAATTATTTAAATCATTATAGAGGAGGTTCAGACACTTACGTAGCAAATTGGACCTAAGGTAAGGGAAAATCTCGCAATCTCAATTTTTATCCGAGATTGTTTATACTTCAGAATTTACCGGGGAATATTTATCATCCACATCTATGTTTTCTCAATATGTAATATTTACATCTTTGTACAATAGTTTATATCCAATTTTACCCTTCGTTGAGTTTTTAGTAAAAGATATGAAAGGAATCTTGTGTCGTTTTTCGTACGAGGTACTTTTTGACTTTTCCGACAAAAGTACGAGAAGAATGTTTTATTTTAACTTATACGACATGAATGGATTTTTAAAACATTATTTCCATGAAGCTTCCTTTACAAGTTTTCAAGTTTATTTTTAATCAACTTATTTTAGTTTATATTTGTATGACATGTTATGAAAGGAAACGTGTTTTTGAAGTAGAAAGGATATTTTCCTCAAGAATGGAGTTCAAGTGTTTTATAAAATTATTTTCCATCTAAGATAATATAGGGTTCTGTTTCTATCCCTATTATTACATTGATTTGATTATTTTTTAGATGGAATTATTTTTATGGATTCCTTTATCTTATATGAATTGTTTTATGATGTCATGTTGTTTAAGAATCCCATTTTTATTACATGGGTTATGCAATGATGTATGATTTATGATTTTGTGGCACACATAAGAATGGTATCATTGTGATATTGGTGGGACCTATATCTCCCTCCAATGCATTGGGTAAAGATTTTATATCTCATGAGATAGAAATGGATGGAACGGCAGGTTAAACCGGTTCAGTGAAACAGGACTGGAACGATGAATGAACTCGGTTCAGAAATGGACTTTTTCCACTAAGATAGTCTTGGCCATGAGTCTTGACTAATAAGAAATGATTCTCTATGATTATGTGTGTATGCCAAAAAGTTTCATGTTTTATGTTATGATTATTGGGATTACATTTCACTACTATGATTTATCCCATATTCTCTCTTTTGCAGGTTAAGATTTCCAAAATTTTATGTTCTTATGAATATGATGTGATTGATATTTCTCTTGTTTATCCTTACTGAGCATTTGAGCTCACCCTTTTGTATGTTTTCTTTCCCCAGGTCAGGAAGAAGGTTATTAAGTAAGATATGCCAAAAGAGACTATTGATATGATGAAATAAATGGGAGATAGTGTAGACACTTTATGAACCAGTTGTTTATGTTTCCCAGTTTCTAAAGACACTATACCTATACGGTCCTTTCCTGGTTTTGTTATATGTTGAAATAAGTGTGCTTCAATTCTGAAGTAATAACAATGTATGTAAAGTATGGGTCATTATATTTAATCCCATTGAACCACATTTTACTTCATAATGACAACCATGTATGTCGGATTTTTGAAAATAAAATCACAGAAGTGGTAATGTTTCATTTAAAAAAAATCAGTTTTTAACTACCACTTAGTGGTTTCACTATTCATCAAAAATTGAAGTTTTTCAGAACAATGCCAAAATTTCACCCTAAGCTATAATTGATATTACAAATTAAAAAATGATGTCTATTTTAAAAAATTACAAACATATAAGTTTCATTAATTAATTTTATAATTAATTCCTGCTGTCAGAACAAATAACATTTTTTAAGAAACAATATATATAAAAAGATTGACAATTGTTTATGTCTAATTTCAAAGTGAAATTAATTCTAATGACCACCATTGGATAAAATGGTAAAAATATATTCTAATTATAATTTAAAACCACTAAATAGTATAATTTATCACTATAAATTATTTTGATTAAAAAAGTTGTTTTAAGTATTTTTCACTATTCATAAAAAATTGGAAGTTCTCAGAAAAATACCAAAAATTCAACATAGGCTAATTTTAATATTCCGAATCCAAAAATAAAGTCCATTTTGAAATAAAAAATATATATAATTTCAAAGAGTGGGTATTACTATTCATAATGGATATTTTGATTGCTCGCGGTGTGTTAGAATCTCGAACTTGCGTACAATGCAAGCTATAACATTATTGAAAGAGAAGCGTATCATGGAAGCTCGGGGTGTTACATTCTCCCTTCCTTCAATAAATTGCATCCTTTCAATTTGATATTTTTTTTGAAAATAAAAGGTTGAAAATAGAAAATACCTTTGTGGAAAACCCACATTAGAAATAAGGTTAATAAAAATATAACTTTAAAAGAAAGAATGATAAGTACAAAGGTCACCCTAGATAGCCCATACTAGGATTCTATGAAAATATCGATATGGAAGAAAAAAACCATCAAGGTCTGATGGAGAGTTGTAGAAAACTAGATTAGGAGATAGTTAACCATAATAAAATCACAAAATTGTGATTCGTTAAACGGTCATTGAATCCCCAGTTGGAAAAGTTAACTGGCAACATTTTTGTTTTAAGTTACCTTTTATAAATTTGAGGAATTTATTTAGGAGATTTACTAAGAACATAAGGGAATATACATACTTGTCATGTAGACTTTCATTCATTAATAAATGTTTTACCACAAACCCATCTTTCACTCTAAAAGGTAATAGAGCTAAAAAATATTCTATTTATCCTAATTGTATAAGGTTCTAAATATTAACACATA
This sequence comes from Viscum album, assembly GCA_963277665.1. Classification (NCBI taxonomy): domain Eukaryota; kingdom Viridiplantae; phylum Streptophyta; class Magnoliopsida; order Santalales; family Viscaceae; genus Viscum; species Viscum album. Next base: position 1,291,100 of record CAUJRU010000136.1, on the reverse strand, counting down.
CCATTTAGATTAGGAAATTTTTTTGTAATAACCAGGGACTTCCTATAGGCTAGTGGTAGGTAATAAAGGCCTGTCGCACTATGGTTGTGGGTTCGATTCCTGCAGCTTTGTCCGACGTGACGGGTTATCCCCCGACCTGCAGGTTGTCCTTTTCCTAAAAATATATTATTATAATATTCCAAAAGTAATCTTCAGAAATTTTTTAACCATAAATAATACTATCCAAAGTTCAACTTAATCCATTCCAACCATTATATTTATCCAAAATACCTCTGTCCAGACTTTCTCTAAAAGGTCTCTAAATTCCAAAATCAATTGTATCATCAGATTCCCAAACAAAGTAAAGTTTCTCTTATTGTCACATACTAAAAATATGATTACCTTAATCATATTAAAACCTTAATGAAAACAACAAGTACTACAGTAAAATCCGTATATATATTTCACATTATTCTTACAACCATAATATAGTTCTTGAGTCCAACAACACAAATACAATAATTATTCAACTTCATCCGTAGTAACAGCATAAGATTGGCCTTGATCCATTGGCCTTTTCGGAGGTATGTTTCCCTGATGATTAGGATATTCATTTGCATAATGCCCCATTTCCCTACAATTTTAGCATTCATCATTGATAGCCTCTTTCTTTCCCTTGCAATCATGAGCCTGGTGACCTTTTTCTCCACATTTATAACAAACTCCCATTCCTTTTAGGCAATTACCAGGGCGATTCTTCCCACAATTATCGCATAATGGAAAATCCTTGTTTCCCTTTTTCCCTTTATCTGTCTCTTGTTCAACCGTTCTCTTCTTCTCATGATTTAATTTATTGTCATAAGATTTAGAGAATTCCTTTTCTGTCTTGATAGCACATGAGACAATATCTTCGTACGACGAGAAGGTTTGTGAGACCAATGCTCAACAGAGAAACGGTTTTAACCCATCAAATAAATGATCGATCTTACTTATTGGGTTACATATATAATCTGCAGCATACCTTGCTAACCTTGTAAAGTTGGCCTCATTCTTTTCGACATTCTCATCCTCCTTTTGTCTCAGACTCAGAAATTGCCTTTCCATATCTGCTCGATGGTCATGAGGAAAGTATTTTTCTAAGAAAAGATCTTTGAACTCTCTCCATTCCATACTTGATACTTCTTCATCTTCCGTTGTATTTTGAATCAATGACCACCATTGATCAGCATCTCCAGTGAGGTGGTAAACTTCCATGATAACCTTTTCCCATTCACTACTCCCCAAGTCATGAAATATTTTCTCTGAGGAGTTTATCCATTACTCAGCTACTACTTGATTTGTACCCCCATTAAATTTTGGTGGTTGTTGCCTCATGAAGCGGTCTAACATTGATCCTCCAAGTTGAGGATCAGGGTTCTTCATACGAGTACGGTTATTATTCATAGCCTGAGTGAGTTGTCCCAGTATGTTCATAAGCTGATCAGCACCAGTTGTATCACTAACTCCATTATAATTATATTGATTAGGAGAGAAATCCCTACACGGAGTGCGTGCATTGATACAGTTTCCATTCCTTCCACTAGGCGCCATTTCTAAACAATGGCATAAACTATATTTGTTTATGAATCAAAATACATAATTCCATGCTTGTAAAACACTTAACATAAATTGAAAAATTTATGGATATAATCCATAATCATAAAAAGAAATGTTTTCTTTGAGGAAGTATATACTCATAAACCATTCATAATGGTTTGTAAATAAAATGAGAATTATCCTAAGAATATCCCTCGGGAGTGTCGTAACCAAGAGTGCAGCAAGGCTCGTTGCCATGCACCAGCTCACGTTCGAGTCTAGCTCAAAGCGGTGTTTTCAGGTTTTACCCCTAGGTACATCTATTCCAGAGCCGCCTCTACCTGCTCGTATCCAGACAGAGATGTACTGCTCGGAAAACTCACAAAATGTCTATAATACCAAAATTCTAGGAAGTTATTCTATACTAATCCTCAAAGTCTATCTTCGGGCTATGTGATCTAATCAGAGTTTATCTAAATCTAGCTTCCAAGGTTAGTATTAAACTGCCTCTGATACCAACTGTAACGCCCCGACCCCAGTTACCCAGAGTCGGTGCATTATTGCGTAACATTGGCATGATCACAAAAGATCATGTCTCGAAAGACCGATTAGTTTAGTAGCCTTGGAAACACTAGATACATTCATATGTCTTACATTACATCATAAAGTGAAAAATCACAACATCATAGTCCCCAGAGTCCGCACTTATATCCCCTTCAGACTATCCGAGTAGGTCAGTAATAAAATATTTCTCCATATCATAGGAAAAATTAAAACATTGAAAGGGGTGAGCTCAGATTCTCAGTAAGGATAACAATATAGTGGAATATTTCAAAAATAAATATAAACATTTAAGGCAATATATAACTAAAAAAAATCCTTTTAAACTTGAACTTCAACATAATATGGAAAAAGTAAAATGAAATATTTCCATTTACTTATTCACATGGATATTCTACTGGTCGAATAATCACATGCAATATCAATAACCACTTTCATAATGATGGAATGCATAATGCCATACTATCATTACCACGTAGCCAAGGCCTCATGCCAAGACCAAAAATAAGATTTTGTCAAGGCCTCATGCCAAGACACTAGTTTGTCTCATGAGACCTACTGATGCATCGAGGAGCTATAGCGGGCGCCACCCATCACTTATTAAGTCCAATCCATTCCTCATATGAACAGGTTTAAACATATCGTAAACCATAACATAATCATATCACATAAAACATTCATAAAGGAAACATAAAATTTCCATATTTTAATTACAAGATATCATTACAACACATTGATATAATAAAAACACTTTCAAAGCCATTTTCAATACCAAAATAAAAGAAAATTAAAACTTGATATTTATTTTTCATTTAAAAAATGTTATGGCTTGTAGAGGAAGCCGAAACTAAAATAATGGTCACGGCAGTGGAGAAGTCATTGTAGCTGCATATGTACAACATGAAAAATATTCCTTTTTGTCATTTAGTAAAACGCTTCGTATAAAAAGATTCCTTTTTAATAAATGTTAAAGTCAAAGGGGTTTATACACCGTATAAAAGAAATTCGTGTATAAAAAAATATATGCCTCACTGAATGGAGATTAAGACAAAGTACCTTACAAAGATAATTTTTTAAATAAAATAGATCTATTATGTGTATTCACTATAATTACACATAAATAAAGTAAAAATACAAGATAGGACATAATAATATCATGACATAATTTGAAAGTAAGAGATTAACCAAAGAACGGAAATTGGGTTAAGAGGTTCCCTTACAAAGATAATTTTTTTAATTAAAATAGATCTATTATGTGTATTATGTATAAGTACACATAAAGAAAGTACAAATACAAGATAGTACATAATAATATCATGGCATAATTTGAAAGTAGGAGATTGACCCAAAGAATGGAAATTGGGTTAAGAAGTTCCCTTACCTCATGTCCGACTTGACTCGATCGTTCATTAACCATTAGATATAGGTGTGTGTAAGTGTATCTCGAATCATTATTATAAAAACATCCTAGTATATTGATTATACTGGTGTTGTTACAAAATAAATGAATAAAAAGAGTTTAGGGGGTTGGAGAAGCAAAATAAAACATAAGAACACAAGAGAAAACACTACCTTTAAAACAAGTAACTCTTTTTGATTTGAGCTCAAAGGATTCCTAGGGAAGCCTTATTCCCAAAGTGAGGCTTCTAGGAGTAAGAGAGGGAAGTTGGGAGAGTATTTGGGCAGATTTTGGCTGATCCAAATGGCTTGAAGGTGTGAATAGGGTGGTAGAGGTTGGGGCCTTTTATAAGAGGAGAGGAAGGGCACTCTTGGACAGTCATGAAATGTTACTTTATTATATAATTATTTTAGGATTTTAAAGGTCTCATAATTATATATTTCGAGGATAAGGTGATAAGGGTTATAAATATACTCATACAATAGGTTTTTGACTTGTGTAAGTTTTAGAGTTTACATTATCTTTTCATTTTATTTAAATCGTTAATTAATGAGGTAATCGTTGCATCATCATGGTGTCATGAAAAATTTAATTTATTTAATGTCTAAAAATTATAAAAAAAATTCATGATATAGGAAATAGTTTTAGCTTTCCAATGAATATTTATATTCAAATATATGACTTTTATATCCTCATTTAATGATTGTTTTAGTAAAACAACTCATGTTTGTGACATTTTTATTTTAACATTAAATAAAAAGTTTGTAATGTCCTTTTCCTACCAAAGTGGCCTCATGGGGTCCCCAAGTTGTCCCATGGATTGTCTTGGTCGGCCATGACTCATCAAATATGGGTAGGACAAGTTTAATGGTATTTTCATATTTTTATAATACCATTTTAACCATAAATTTGACTAATTACCTTTAATCGCGATTAATTAAACTTAAAAGTTACTATTCACCAAAAAATTATTTTAATCCCATTGAACCAAATTTTACTTCCTAATGACAACCATGTATGTTGGATTTTTGAAAATCAAATCACAAAAGTGGTAATGTTTTATTTAAACGAAAAATCAGTTTTTAACTACCACTTAGTGGTTTCACTAATCATCAAAAATTGACGTTTTTCAGAACAATGCCAAAATTTCGCCCTAAGCTAGAATTGACATTCCAAATTCAAAAATGATGTCTATTTTAAAAAAATCTAAACATATAAGTTGTATTAATTAATTTTATAATTAATTCCCGCTGTCACAACAAATAGCATGTTTTTAAGAAACAATATATATCAAAAGATTGACAATTGTTTTTGTCCAATTTCAAAGTGAAATTAATTATAATGACCACCATTGGATAAAATGGTAAAAATATATTCTAATTATACTTTAAAACCACTCAATATTATAATTTATCACTATAAATTATTTTGATTTAAAAAGTTGTTTTTAAGTATTTTTCACTATTCATAAAAAATTTGAAGTTCTCAGAAAAATACGAAAAATTCAACATAGGCTAATTTCGATATTTAGAATCAAAAAATGAAGTCCATTTTGAAATATATAATATATATAATTTCAAAAAGTGGGTATTAATATTCATAATGGCAATTTGGATTGGTTGCGGTGTGTTAGAATCTCGGACTTGCGTACAATGCAAGCTATTGCATTATTGAAAGAGAAGCGTATCATGGAAGATAGAGGTGTTACATTCTCTTAATTAATTAACTTACCAATTTAATTAATTACATTTATGAAAATCAATTGCTAGAACAAACCAAGAAATTAAAAAATTACATATATGTAATTTAAATCAATACAATAATATTTTAATAACAGAAAAAACCACATCAAGATTGATAATAAATTCTCCCCAAAAGAAGTCCCGAATTTGAGAGGGAAAATAATGAAGAACATGTTCTTGGTTCAATTCCTAGATTCAAGATTTAAAAAAATCAATATAAAATAAACCTAGATAAAGATCCACCACTAACAAAGCAAAATATCCCTAAATTAATTGGATAATAATGATAAGGGGTGTGAAACCAACCAGGATGTTATTCACATACTAGGGAAGGTGAAAATCTTTTAACTAGAGTTTAAATCACCAAGAATGGTTGTCAGGAGCCCAATGAATTTATCTAGGGGTCAAGAAAATTGAGTGGAATTGTTATGGGATGGTTGGGGTGTATTTGGACTTAATATGGGGGTTCAGGTACTCTTAAATCTAATTTTTGAATGAATTTAAACCGCGTGTATGATTTTCTGGGAAGGGGAACATTATATTCCAAAATATGTGTCTTATTCTGGCACCTCTTCTATAGGGGTGCACAGTTTCCCATTTTAGGGTTCATGTTTTAACAAACTATGAACTAGCCATGAAATCCCCTTATATCTAGGGTTGCACAATTTTCTGGGCCAGGGTTCCCGATTAGGGAAAACCGTGGTCCAATCGTGCATTGTAAAGACCCGTAAAATTCAAGGGAAATTTTTTCTTAATTTTCTTTAGAATTTTACAAGAGCGCGGTTTCAGACGGCACCTAATTCCGAGGCCCGGAGTGCCCGGAATCAATTTCCGAAGTTTGGCTCGGGTACGTTCAGTGAACGAACGAGCGGGAATTTCTAACTTTTGATCCGGTGCTCGGAATTGAAATCCGAGGGCACCGATGAACTCGCAGCGCCGATATTCGCTTAAAGAGTCCTTTTCGGAAGTTGCGTTTGTTGCGGGACGAAAGTTAGTTTTTGGGTTTTTTGTTTAAGTTAAATAAAATTTGTGAAGAACAAATTTTATTTTAACTAGATAAATCCTACCAAAGGGAGTTGGGAGTGGGACCCACATCCACTTAACCTCCCTTGGGAGGATTAAGTGTGGTGGGGCCCACACGAACCCCAACTCCTCATTTTCTCTCAAAACCTCCCCTTTAACCCATTTCAATTAAAGTTGACAACTTGGCTTAATTAATTGAAGAGGGTTAATTTAAATTTCAAACCTTTGAAATTCTAAGAGGAGGGTTGTGTAATAAAATAAGCTTAAGCTTATTTTATTTTGTTGGGTTGGTTTCCTTTGTTCTTGTGAGGATTTTTGAGAGCTCCTCCTCCTTCTTCTTCAACTTGACGAAGAACGCTCAACTTGACAAAGAATGCTCAAGTTCCGACGAAGAACGCCGCTCCGCTCTTCTTCGTCTTCCATGTCAACGAGAGGGAACGCCGCTTCCTCCTCGGATTCCCTTCGTCGACATAAGAAGTTTCGCCAACGACGTATCACATCGGACGCACCTCTTCGTCATCGGATTTGACGAACGGCGACCGCGACGCCCGACCTCCGCGACGTTGTCTTCCGCGGAACGTTGTCAAATCCTCGAACTTATACCCGAGGTAGGGGTTGTTGTTTTATTGTTTAATTATTCCGTTCTTGATCATGGAACTAGCATGTCTAACGTGTGGCTTCTGAATATTTTTAAGTTATGTTTTAACGTGAGGGGGCCGGACCGCATGAACACGGCCGAACCCCCTCCTTCGTTCTTGGTGTTTATTTTGCGGATGAATCAAGGGGCATGGTGCCGTCGCACCACGCGATTATTCGCTTAAATCTTTTGCGCGGCGCCGTCGCGCCGCGTCGTAGAAGAACCATCAAGAACGCGACACCGTCGCGCCGCGTCAAGGGGGAATCGAAGGCGCGGCGGAGGGGCGCGGTGCCGTCGCACCGCGCCGGACGACGAACACCGCGGCCGGTTCCGGGCCGCGGCGGAATGAGAAGACCGGCGGCCGGGCCGCCGGCGTCGGAAGCCGAAGAGGGGACCGGAATTTCCGGTCCCGTTGGAGAAAACCGGCCGGCCAGCTGGCCGGCCGGATGGCAATAAACTGGGGGAAATTAATCCCCCGGCCGGCTCACAAAACCCCCCTCATTATGAGGGGAGCGGTTTCCATGAAGGGGGGGTGGGGGCAGCAGCCCCCCGGTTTTTCTTCAAGCCGGCCCCCACGTGGGGGCCGTTTTCTTGCAGAGGGCGCGACACAAGGCCGCGCCGCCATCCCAATCAGCGGGGGGGCTTCCCCCCCCCCCCCCCCCGCGTGCTGCCTCCATGCGGCGCCAGGCCGCCGCGCCACCGCCGGGCCTCCGCGCCGCCGGCCGTCCGGGCCGGGTCAGACCCGGGTCGGGTCGACCCGGACCCGGACCCCCCCGTTTCGAATCAGTTTCGGTCTTTTGGCCATAACTTGAGCCTCAGACCTCCGAATGAAGAACCGTCTGCGGCAGCGCGATCCTTGGATCGAGACGGTCGTTTCGGTATATCGCACCCAAGGTTTCGGTTTACTTTGAGTTCGGCCAGGTTGGTTCGATCACGAAACCAACCGGGCCTTCGGAGCGGAAACGCTCATATCTTGAGCTACAGACGTCTGATTGACGTGCCGTCAGCTGTGTTGTGTTCCTCTTAGTGAGACGGAGCTTTTGGCATACTCCGCCCGAGGTTTGGACACAGGTGGAGTACGGTCGGGTTGGTTTTTCTTTAAAAACCAACCGGGCCCCGGGGACGAAAATGCCAATAACTCTCAGACCGGGCGTCCGATCGACGCGCCGTCTGTTGCGTTGAGTTCCTGTTGACGATACGGAACTTTTGGATACATCAACTCTGGTCTTTGTGACAGTTGATGTATCAGTCTCTCGGCTCGTGGAGCGGACCCTCCGAATGAGTTTGCTGTGTGCGGGAACCCTAGTGCTGGCTGCGACTGCTACTACTGCTACTACTGCTACTACTGCTACTGTGATTGCGACGAAGACAGTACAGAGATCCTGTGTGGATTCGACGATGACGACTACTGCGCTCAGCGATCCTACGTAGATCAGTGCTACAGGTCCTGCGTGGGCCCAATCCTATGTGGGTCCGATCCTGTGTAGGTCACAGCGGGGGTTAGTACCTATCGATCCTTCGTGGGTCCGACGACTTAGATGGTTCAGTGATCATCTTTATCGTCATCCGAAGAAGTATATTTGTGTGAGATGAATCTTCTGTTTTACTCGATAGAGGTGGTGCGCTTGGTTGTAGCGGCAGACCTGCGATACTGGAGACGAGCGTACGGAGTACGGAGACCATGTAGCCGACTGAGACCTGAAGACTGCTCGACCGACTCGACTTGGAGTGAGTCGACTAGCCCAGTGGACGGAGCGCCCGGTAATTGGCGGCAGACCCACGGCGGACGGAGCGCCTGGTAGTTGGCAGCAGACCCGCGGTACTCGACTGGAGGAGTACCTCTGTAGGCTATTTGGGTGAAGCGCCCGGTATTTGGCAGCAGAACCTCAGCGGACGGAGCGCCCGGTAGTTGGCGGCAGACCCACAGTACTCGACAGGAGGAGTACCTCAGCAGTCTTAGGTTAGTGAGCAGCATCTCAGAGTCGTGACAGGACACTGTACACTTCAGAGATGGGGCTCTTCAGCAGTTACGTTTTTGATAATGAAAATCCTGTGTGAGCTGAAACCTATTGCTTTCCTGTGTGGATTGTGTTGTGCAATCCTGTGTGGATTACGTTTTGCTTTCTTGTGTGGAATACGTTTACTTTCCTGTGTGGACTGAGTTGTACTTGGGCTCGGAGGTTAGAGCGTATTTGAAATTGATGACTTAGGTATATGTATGGGCATATACCTAAGCAGTGTCGGTTATTACTTCGTGATTGTTCCTTTCTTCGTGGTATATCCTTTGTGGATTTTGAGAGACCTTCAGGGGTCTCGGGGTCCCTACTGAGTAGCTTATACTCACCCCTGCACGTGCTTTGCCCGCACTACGTTGTGTTGGTTGCAGACGACGGACAGCGTTGACCCTAGCTGAGGCTTGCAGAGCGGGACGGTACCCGGAGGTGGACCACTGGGCGGGACGTGCTCGGAGCGGACGGCGGGACCCATGGAGCAGAGGAGCTATTTGTACCCACCCTTCAGGTGGGATTTCCAGTGGACAGCTCGGTGTAGCGGCTTTTACTTTTCAGTTGCTGTTTTTCCCTTTCGAGTTGTACTTTACTTCCAGTTTGGGTTTGTATACTGGCCCATTTACTTTTCCGCACTTTCAGTTGTACTCTGCTATTACTTAGTATTTACTTTCCGCTTACTTACTCTGTGGTGTTTGTTTACTTTACAAAGGCAATGCCTTCCCTTTTTACCGGGATTTACGCCTTGGTGCTAGTCGCCAGCCCCTGGCCTATGGAAGGCGGGCTTGGGGTAGTCACGGCACGGACCCCGAGGGCGGGTTGTGACGAATTGGTATCAGAGGAGTTCGGTTCTACCGCGAACTCTGATCTTTTCTATGTGAAGCAATAATGTTTAGCGTATTGAGTGTGGTTCTCAATCCAGGGAGTCCAGTGTTGGTGCGGCGGCCGACGTATCCGTACACCAGGACCCTGACTTCTGATTTCCGACTTAATGCACGAAAACATTGATTGCGTGTGTGTTTCAAAGTTTCTTTGTGATTACTTATATCAGCTCACCAGGTATACTGTTCTGACCGTGGCACACCTATTTTCCTTTTCAAGGATGGCCCCACGACGGCAGCCAGCTAGGGTTCCGAGAGTCGAGCGTGACGACAGCCCACCGAGCGATGAGGCCTCAGTGCAGGGCCCTTTGTCAGCAGTGGCACCGGCGGTAGCTCTACCCACCGAGCCCCCGATACTTCCAGCACCAGCCGCTGACGATGCACGTCGCCTCAGCGCACTGCATTAGTTTCAGCGCCAGCGACCACCCAGGTTTCGCGGGGAGACGGATCCCCAGGCAGCAGAGGACTGGCTGGAGGCAGTGGTACGATTGTTTAGGCTAGTGAGGACACCAGCAGACCTCATGGTGATCCTCGCTGCGAGCCTACTACACGCAGCAGCAGGACGATGGTGGAGCTTGATGCTCCAGGTGCACGATGAGGCATCTCTACTTTGGACGGACTTTGAGAGCCTTTTTCGCTCGGAGTTCGTCCCAGCCACCCTTCGTGCGGTGCGTATCCAGGAGCTTCTTCAGCTGCGGCAGGGCAGCATGACGGTCGCTCAGTACTCGGCGAGATTTACTGATCTCTCGCGCTACTCGACCGACATGGTACGGGACCCATTCTTCCGGGCCCGGACCTTCGAGCAGGGTTTGAGACACGAGATCAGGGCATCGCTGATCTCCCTCAGCATACCGACTCAGACAGGAGTACTGGAGCGAGCCCTCCTGATCGAGAGTTTCCTGGCTGAGTCCACAGCAAGACCTACCGCAGGGCGGCAGATAGCGGAGTCTTCTGCAACAGGTAGCCGACGGATGACTCAGGGTTCCAGGCAGACCAGACCTACCGGTGGCCGACTACACGACTCAGGCTCAGTTGTACGGGGAAGCCGGGGCGGAGTCAGAGCCAGGCGTGCCAAGAGTGGGCAGTGTTACTCCTGTTTTGGGATTGGTCACATGGCTCGTGACTGTCCGACCCGCCATGCTGATGATCAGCAGTTAAGTGATGAACCACCCATGCAGAGGCAGAGGTTCGACCGTGGCGGTCCTCAGGGAGGAGGTGGACGAGGCAGAGGAGCTGGACGAGCAACCGGTGGTGGGCGACGCTTTGAGGCTCTTCCACCACCACCACCAGGAGGTCCACCCCGACCACAGGGAGTAGGTGAACATGCAAGAGCTCAACTTCAGGCAACTGAGGCCTTCGATCATGGAGCTCTGGGAGCCGATGGACAGGAGCAGAACTAGTGGATACATCCTTTGTACTGCTGGTTCCTTGTTGCATTTGTGTAGCGTCTTGTATTATGAGCTGCAATAATAAAAGACGCATACCTTTGTGATATTTTCGTTCCTTTCCTCTTTCGTGTTGTTACTAAGAGGTTCCAGTTTTGGCTGTTGACTTGACCCTCACTTGTGAGACATCTACTGGAGGAGACCCAGTTACCACACACTGATGCCGACAGTGTGACTCAACCCTTGATGGCGAGAGTAACGGTTGAATCTCTTAGTAGTAGCGTCGAGGCCTTACGACGTCATCCTTGGTATGGATTAGTATCATCCATGTTAGGATTGACTGTTTTAGGCAAAGAATGTGGTTTATCCAGGGGATGGAACCAGATTTCTCTTATAGGCAAAGAAGAAATCTTGTAGCTCTGGTGGGACCGGAGATGGTCCAGGCCATGACTGAGAAGGTCCAGGTCATCCAGGAGCGGATGAGGACAGCTCAGAGCCGGCAGAAGTCATATGCTGACAGGAGGCGGAGGCCACTAGAGTTGAAGGATGGCGACCACGTCTTCTTGCGGGTCTCACCTCGACGTGGTATTTGGAGATTTGGCCGAGGTGGCAAGTTATCTCCGCGCTTCATCGGACCCTTCCAGATTCTCAGCAGGATTGGTGAGGTGGCTTATCGCCTGGCTCTACCACCTCAGTTGCACCGGGTGCACGACGTCTTCCACGTGTCTCAACTGAGGAGATACGTGCACGACCCGACGCACATCATTGACCATGGGGAGCTTGACGTTGACGATGGGGCGACATTTACGGAGGTCCCGGTGGAGATAGAGGATCGACAGGAGCGGGTCCTGCGTGGGCGATCGATTCCTCTTGTGCGCATCAGATGGCAGCACGGGAATCTCCAGGAGAGCACATGGGAGCGGGAGGCTCAGATGCGTGCTCAGTACCCTCATTTGTTTCCCTAGTTTTTGATGTATCTTTACGGGGACGTAAAGCCCTGAGGTGGGAGTAATGTAAAGACCCGTAAAATTCAAGGGAAATTTTTTCTTAATTTTCTTTAGAATTTTACAAGAGCGCGGTTTCAGACGGCACCTAATTCCGAGGCCCGGAGTGCCCGGAATCAATTTCCGAAGTTTGGCTCGGGTACGTTCAGTGAACGAACGAGCGGGAATTTCTAACTTTTGATCCGGTGCTCGGAATTGAAATCCGAGGGCACCGATGAACTCACAGCGCCGATATTCGATTAAAGAGTCCTTTTCGGAAGTTGCGTTTGTTGCGGGACGAAAGTTAGTTTTTGGGTTTTTTGTTTAAGTTAAATAAAATTTGTGAAGAACAAATTTTATTTTAACTAGATAAATCCTACCAAAGGGAGTTGGGAGTGGGACCCACATCCACCTAACCTCCCTTGGGAGGATTAAGTGTGGTGGGGCCCACACGAACCCCAACTCCTCATTTTCTATCAAAACCTCCCCTTTAACCCATTTCAATTAAAGTTGACAACTTGGCTTAATTAATTGAAGAGGGTTAATTTAAATTTCAAACCTTTGAAATTCTAAGAGGAGGGTTGTGTAATAAAATAAGATTAAGCTTATTTTATTTTGTTGGGTTGGTTTCCTTTGTTCTTGTGAGGATTTTTGAGAGCTCCTCCTCCTTCTTCTTCAACTTGACGAAGAACGCTCAACTTGACGAAGAACGCTCAAGTTCCGACGAAGAACGCCGCTCCGCTCTTCTTCGTCTTCCGTGTCAACGAGAGGGAACGCCGCTTCCTCCTCGGATTCCCTTCGTCGACATAAGAAGTTTCGCCAACGACGTATCACATCGGACGCACCTCTTCGTCATCGGATTTGACGAACGGCGACCGCGACGCCCGACCTCCGCGACGTTGTCTTCTGCGGAACGTTGTCAAATCCTCGAACTTATACCCGAGGTAGGGGTTGTTGTTTTATTGTTTAATTATTCCATTCTTGATCATGGAACTAGCATGTCTAACGTGTGGCTTCTGAATATTTTTAAGTTATGTTTTAACGTGAGGGGGCCAGACCGCATGAACACAGCCGAACCCCCTCCTTCGTTCTTGGTGTTTATTTTGCGGATGAATCAAGGGGCATGGTTCCGTCGCACCACGCGATTATTCGCTTAAATCTTTTGCGCGGCGCCGTCGCGCCGCGTCGTAGAAGAACCATCAAGAACGCGACACCGTCGCGCCGCGTCAAGGGGGGAATCGAAGGCGCGGCGGAGGGGCGCGGTGCCGTCGCACCGCGCCGGACGACGAACACCGCGGCCGGTTCCGGGCCGCGGCGGAATGAGAAGACCGGCGGCCGGGCCGCCAGCGTCGGAAGCCGAAGAGGGGACCGGAATTTCCGGTCCCGTTGGAGAAAACCGGCCGGCCAGCTGGCCGGCCGGATGGCAATAAACCGGGGGAAATTAATCCCCCGGCCGGCTCACAAAACCCCCCTCATTATGAGGGGAGCGGTTTCCATGAAGGGGGGGGGGGGGGGGCAGCATCCCCCCGGTTTTTCTTCAAGACGGCCCCCACGTGGGGGCCGTTTTCTTGCAAAGGGCGGTGCACAAGGCCGCGCCGCCATCCCAATCAGCGGGGGGGCTTCGCCCCCCCCCCCCCCCTGCGTGCTGCCTCCATGCGGCGCCAGGCCGCCGCGCCACCGTCGGGCCGCCGCGCCACCACCGGGCCGCCGCACCACCACCGGGCCGCCGCGCCCCCGCGCCACCGCTGGGCCGCCGCGCCACCACCGGGCCGCCGCGCCGCCGGCCGGCCGGGCCGGTTCAGACCCGGGTCGGGTCGACCCGGACCCGGACCCCCCCGTTTCGAATCAGTTTCGGTCTTTTGGCCATAACTTGAGCCTCAGACCTCCGAATGAAGAACCGTCTACGGCAGCGCGATCCTTGGATCGAGACGGTCGTTTCGGTATATCGCACCCAAGGTTTCGGTTTACTTTGAGTTCGGCCGGGTTGGTTCGATCACGAAACCAACCGGGCCTTCGGAGCGGAAACGCTCATATCTTGAGCTATGGCCGTCCGATTGACGTGCCGTCAGCTGTGTTGTGTTCCTCTTAGTGAGACGGATCTTTTGGAATACTCCGCCCGAGGTTTGGACACAGGTGGAGTACGGTCGGGTTGGTTTTTCTTTAAAAACCAACCGGGCCCCGGGGACGAAAATGCCAATAACTCTCAGACCGGGCGTCCGATCGACGCGCCGTCTGTTGCGTAGAGTTCCTGTTGACGATACGGAACTTTTGGATACATCAACTCCGGTCTTTGTGACAGTTGATGTATCAGTCTCTCGGCTCGTGGAGCGGACCCTCCGAACGAGTTTGCTGTGTGCGGGAACCCTAGTGCTGGCTGCGACTGCTACTACTGCTACTACTGCTACTGTGACTGCGACGACGACAGTACAGAGATCCTGTGTGGATTCGACGACGACGACTACTGCGCTCAGCGATCCTACGTAGATCAGTGCTACAGGTCCTGCATGGGCCCAATCCTATGTGGGTCCGATCCTGTGTAGGTCACAGCGGGGGTTAGTACCTATCGATCCTTCGTGGGTCCGACGACTTAGATGGTTCAGTGATCATCTTTATCGTCATCCGAAGAAGTATATTTTTGTGAGCTGAATCTTCTGTTTTACTCGATAGAGGTGGTGCGCTTGGTTGTAGCGGCAGACCTGCGATACTGGAGACGAGCGTACGGAGTACGGAGACCGTGTAGCCGGCTGAGACCTGAAGACTGCTCGACCGACTCGACTTGGAGTGAGTCGACTAGCCCAGTGGACGGAGCGCCCGGTAATTGGCGGCAGACCCACGGCGGACGGAGCGCCTGGTAGTTGGCAGCAGACCCGCGGTACTCGACTGGAGGAGTACCTCTGTAGGCTATTTGGGTGAAGCGCCCGGTATTTGGCAGCAGACCCTCAGCGGACGGAGCGCCCGGTAGTTGGCGGCAGACCCGCAGTACTCGACAGGAGGAGTACCTCAGTAGTCTTAGGTTAGTGAGCAGCATCTCAGAGTCGTGACAGGACACTGTACACTTCAGAGATGGGGCTCTTCAGCAGTTACGTTTTTGATAATGAAAATCCTGTGTGAGCTGAAACCTATTGCTTTCCTGTGTGGATTGTGTTGTGCAATCCTGTGTGGATTACGTTTTGCTTTCTTGTGTGGAATACGTTTACTTTCCTGTGTGGACTGAGTTGTACTTGGGCTCGGAGGTTGGAGCGTATTTGAAATTGATGACTTAGGTATATGTATGGGAATATACCTAAGCAGTGTCGGTTATTACTTCGTGATTGTTCCTTTCTTCGTGGTATATCCTTTGTGGATTTTGAGAGACCTTCAGGGGTCTCGGGGTCCCTACTGAGTAGCTTATACTCACCCCTGCACGTGCTTTGCCCGCACTACGTTGTGTTGGTTGCAGACGATGGACAACGTTGACCCTAGCTGAGGCTTGCAGAGCGGGACGGTACCCGGAGGTGGACCACTGGGCGGGACGTGCTCGGAGCGGACGGCGGGACCCGTGGAGCAGAGGAGCTATCTGTACCCACCCTTCAGGTGGGATTTCCAGTGGACAGCTCGGTGTAGCGGCTTTTACTTTTCAGTTGCTGTTTTTTCCTTTCGAGTTGTACTTTACTTCCAGTTTGGGTTTGTATACTGGCCCATTTACTTTTCCGCACTTTCAGTTGTACTCTGCTATTACTTAGTATTTACTTTCCGCTTACTTACTCTGTGGTGTTTGTTTACTTTACAAAGGCAATGCCTTCCCTTTTTAACGGGATTTACGCCTTGGTGCTAGTCGCCAGCCCCTGGCCTATGGAAGGCGGGCTTGGGGTTGTCACGGCACGGACCCCGAGGGCGGGTCGTGACATGCATTACCCTCATTTTTCTATTTTTTTTTAAATTTTCAACCAAACAATCCCCAAGATACAAGCCAAACAAAAATTACTCAACACTAAGAAACTGAGTACGTTAAAAAATCCCAAGGCATCTGAAGAATAGGACAACATCTTACATATGGAATCATATTATAATTAATATTATATATAACATGAGTTCTATGCAGTTTTATTAAATTAAATTCCTTGGGTAGACTTAGAGGACACAAGAATTATGTTAATACATGGGAGATATATTGGTTCCTTATACATAATTACTTGAATGATCTCATTTGATAAAAATTGTTATTTACCATGGAGTGATACATGGGTTCCTTACACCAAATGTATGGGATAGACTGATTATATAGAAGACTTATATTACTCCTTTTGACTGAAATGAATTCCCATATATGAATAAAATTCATGGGATCGTAGGAAAATGAGTTTATTTCAAGCTTGATCGCCATTATACATTGAATACATGGGTTTAACTAGGGTTATATATGACTGCTATATTTTTATAACCATGTCTATATTCCCTTATTGGGGTGTTTAGGCTGATTCCATAATTATGTAAATGTCTCTTGTGACTCTATTATATTAATTCATTATGATTACACCTCGAGTCCTCACTGGTGCATTTATATCTTTACATATGTATCAGCTAATATGTATGCATATATATATATATGTATATATATATTGTTGAGCATGTTCTGAGCCTTTCCTTCATAGCTTGAAGCAGGTACAGTTGGCCTTGTATCCCTTAAGGAATCTGAGAATGACATGTGTTTTTTACTTATTGCATGGATTTATTTTTGATATACGTACACACTGTTGAATTTTATATTCAAAAACTGGATATAGTTAAACACTATTTTTGGGGAGCTATAGTGTTTATATGACACCTTATTTAGGATTCTGTTTGGTATCTGAATAGATCTTATCCATTCAGGTTTTCGATCATGTATTCATTCTTATGTTGTTACTCTCATACATGGTAGATTAAGAGCTTAGGAATAAGGTAGATAATAGGATTATAATGGATTTGTACTTAAGGGATTTAGTTTTTTTAATCTTTTTTTCTATTCCTACTATACGCTTACTCCATTGTACATTGTAAAATCACATGGACATTCATTATTGCATAATTCGGAAATGAATAGATTTCAATGTTTATTTTATCAGAAATTATTATCATCCACTACTATGCTTTTCATCTACATATACTATTATTTATTTATTATTTCTTCTAATGTATTTATTATTGATAAAGAGGGTAGAATATACCCACTATACCACTTTAGGCCCTCACTTATAATCAATATCCTTAGGAATATCAGGATACAAGTTTTAGGCCATTGGGTGACCAATCTGACTACTATTATATAGTGATCTATGATGTTAAATGACACTTATTCCATTACTCATGATTATTGATATTCAATTTATGAATTATGACTTCCTTATTTTATGATTATGTTCTCATACCCTTATACTATAATATGATTTTTGATTGATATCTACGATGATTAACCATACTAAGAATCCATGACCACCATTTATTATGTTTTCCTTCCCCAGGATATAGTGAATGATATTAAATTAATTATTTCTAGAAATGTTTCATTTTTGAATAATTTCATGGGTGATGTTGATGAAATATTTTAAAATAATAAAAGATGGGTGTAACACCCTAAAATTCTAAAATAAGAAAATTACATTCGATAGTGTGTATGAAAGATAACACAAATATTAGAAGAAAATATAAAACCCTAAGAGATTATGATATATTTATTTTTATATAAATTTATTCTCTTCAATAGCTTTGATTACACATGACACTAATATCAGATCACATTAGAAGCAACATAGAGTTTAGCTTGTGTTTCACGCAACACTAGGTTTATATGAAACATGATATATTATTAAAATAATATAATTTAATAAGATAAGTATAAATAGTCAGACAATGTTAATCTATTAATATAACTAACTAATTTATAAAAATTATGCTTATATATTGACTAGGAATAAAATAAGAAACATTTAAATGAAAAAAATTGTATTTTGAACAACTGTATTGTTCTAAAAGATGGAATAGTCACGCTTTGTGCCCAAAATTTTAATATATTTTTTTAAAAAAATTTTAAAAAAAATTGAAAATATAAAATTAATTTTTTAAATCCTAATATCAATATTATATTATGGTACGTTTTGGAATTTTTTTGAAAAGTTTTGTTTTTTTGATGAATATTGAAAATACTAAATATGAATCGAAAATGACCTATTCATTTAAATAATTTATAATATTATTTTTTTTGAATTTGTTTTAAAGTAGAATGACTTCAATAATATATCATTTAATCTAATTTAGTTTATTTTAATCATTCTAATATTTTATTTTGATATAAAAACCATCTAAACTTTTGATCAATTTCTCTTTAAAACCGACTTTTCTCATCATGTTCGAGAGATTACTTTTAATTTAAAACTTTACAATTATGTGAATTGAATTTTAAAAAACTGTTCCATATTTGTAATCATCACAATTTATAATTTCTAATAAAGTAAATGTAAATTGTAACTGATATTAGTAGCGAAAATAGTATACATCATTTAGCATGTTTAAGGAAGAAACGGATTACCAGGGGTTAAACTTAGAAGATAAGTTAAATATGATCATTAAAGCTGTAAAATACTCAATTTTTGGACATATTTCTAGAGAATATATTTTAGTTTCTATAATATCCCATTTTGGAAGCATTTGGCATGATGAAAACCTTGGTATTATTGAATCTTGTCAAAAAATAACAGGTGTGTAACTCACCTTACTTATAAAAGGCCAAACACTTTATTCTCTTCATCATGGATTCAAAATTATTTAGATCAGACATAAAATACCTATATCACATCTAAAAATTCCTTATATCCTCATATAAGGATTATTTTTGGATGAAAGCCAACCTAGGAAGGCCTTTTGTGCAAATATAAGGAGGATACCTGAAGAAGTTGTAATGTTCTTCAACGTTGGTTTTATATTATTTCCCCCTGCACCCCTAAATTGTTATTAAAACAAATTGATATAATAAAAATAGTATCTATATATACTTAGATATTTTTTATTTTTAATTACATAAATAATCCTCTACTTCCATCACATTGGCTATGAAATCATCTTTCTTTTTTACGACAGACTACTGCCCAGGAATCAATGTCATTAATTATTTTTTCCACCATTCACAGTTGGATATGATGATGGATATAAATTATAGGTATGATATATATAATTTATTTGTATATTTTAAATAATTATATCAAACATAAATATTTATATTCCATTCCATTGTAGATACAATAATGTCGCTCATGTGTTCAACGGACTACCGCCCCCGAAGTGATGTGATTTATCTTTCACTAACTCATTACATGGAAGGTGATTAGGATAAAGTAAATTACTAAATATGACATTAATTAAATATATACGATATTAAAAATATATTAGTTATTCTAGGAAGATAATATATCATTTTCATTCTCAATATTTCACCCACCAAAGACGATAACAATGTTCATGTGCTTAAAGACTACCACCTTCATGAAGAGATGTGACTCACTTTGCATCACTTCCCCACATAGATGATATGTATAAGCATATTTAAAGAACTAATATGATATTATTTTCAATATTTTATGATAAAATATTACTTAAATTATTTATATAATGATCATTGAAAATGGAAACGTTAATCATGGGTACATACGACCTACCATCTTCGTGATCGTAACATACATCATTTCGCAAACAAAATCATTTATTATTGGTTAAAAAAATATAATTTATATATAAATATGATAATTATGGAATGATTGTTATTCTTTAGATGATTTTATTATATAATATATGCAATTACTAGATGTTCATGACAAAACATGCATTAAAAAACAAGGAAATTAACACCCAAAACAATGAAATTAACAAAAGACTACTAACAAATGGGTGATAATATATTATAAAAGGATCATATATGATATTATAAATATTAATATTTTTGTTTAATAAGTTAATAAATTTTTTAAAAATAATAATTAATGATGTTAAGGAACGTTCAACCAAATTTTATCATGAGGTAAGGGTTTCTTATCTCACTTCTACCTCTGTGAGACAGATGCTATATTCACCAATTATTTATTTCGTTTGGTGAATATACTAACCATTTTTTATGTTAGATAATTAATTTATTTATATTAATGGTATTTAAATTCTTATTTATTGGGTTTTGTTTCATGGTTATTATGAATAAGAATTTTTAAAATTAGTAAAGGATTGTTTCATAATCTCATCAATATTCAAGATTATTTAGATTTACATCTCCCTTTGTAGAATTATTTGATATTTACATCATTAAATAAATATATTTTCTTATAAACTGGTTTTTCATGACATTTCTAAAGAATTGTTACCATTTTACACTCTTTTGTACATAAAAAGATTGAGAAAATGGTTTTTTGAAAATTAGACTTTTTTCTCTCCTCGGTCAGGAATCAGTTTTCATCAAAAAACGTGTTTTGTAAAAATTAATGTAAAATATTTTTGAATTTTTGAAAATGATTTATTAAATAAATATTTAAATATTTTAAAATTTTGAAAAATGATTTTAAAATAATATTTATTTCATTTTCAAAACAATTCATGTTTGTCTTTTTGTGAAAATGTGAAAGGAATCATTGATTTAACATGTATGAAATCTAAATAACTTCCTACCATCATACCCACACTGTAACACCCGAGACTTTTATGTTATCATCAAAGGAATCTTTTTCTACACAACACTTGCTTGGCTTGCTTTACACGCAATCGCGACCTTCCTCGATAGCTTGCGTCGTACGCAATACCGAGTTTCACTAAACAACAATATGCTATTAAAACTAGCCGTTATGAATAGTAATAACCACTTTTTGAAATTTTATAAATTTTATTTTTCAAAATGGACTTCATTTTTGGACTCAGAATATCGAAATTAGCCTAGGGTGAAATTTTGGTATTTTTCTGAAAACTTTCAATTTTTGATGAATAGTGAAACCACTAAGTGGTAGGTTAAAAACTGAATTTTGCATAAAACTTAATTTTACCGCTTCTGTGAATGGAATTTCAAAAATCCGAGAGACACGGTTAATATCAAGGACTAAAATGTGGTTCAATGAGATGAAAATAATTTTTTGGTGAATAGTAACTTTTTACTATTACCGCGGTTAATAGTAAATAGGGTAACTAAGGGTAAATATGATATTAATATTACCCTAACACATGTCCTAATTCTATTGGACAAGTGTAATTCGACCAAAAACAAACTTAGGAATAAAATATGACCATTTAGGCCCACTTGGATTAGATTAGGATATTTATTATTAATTTATTTAAAGAAGGGTTAAAATAGTTAAAATCAAAGTTTAATAAGTAAATCATTTTTAATATAGGGTTATACATAAGATAAATTCGATTGTAAATATTCATTAGAAAGCTAAAAAGATTTCCTACATTATGGTATTTTATTTGTAATTTTTAGACATCAAATAATTTAATTTAATTATGACACAAAGATGATACAGTAATTATCTTATTAATGAAATATTGAAAAAATTGATAATATAAATACCAAAATAAATGTAATTTGAGACTTTTTATGAATTCCACTAATTTTCTAGGTTACTATGATATATTAGTAATGATTTAATTAACTTGGTTCGAACATATAATTCTGTTATGACTTTCACAAAAATCATATATCAAATAGTGTCAAAATTGACACAAAATAGTTTTTAAATTAAATATTATATTATTAATTGTTATTTTATTCCTAAAAATCTATGGTTCGGCCAAATGACTTAGATAAGGATATATATATTAATAACAAACAATTTGGGGTTCGTTTGGCATGTTATAGTAAGTGTATTAACCATATAGTGAAAGAAAACAAAAAGACACGGTAAAAGTTAAATTAATTAACTTAGAGTTAAATCTAATTGATAAGGTTAAAATAATACCCTAAACTTGTCTAAATCCTATTGGTTGATAGGATTTCGACCCATCCCCACTTTATCTTCGAAATAAGACCCTTTGGAACCATTATAAACCGATTTTTACTTTAATATAAAATAATATTTTGAGATATTCCTAAGGTGCCCCTCTCCTCCCTTATAAAAGGGCACCTCCTCCCCCTCCTCCTCACACCAATTTGAGCACTCAAGCTCGGACAACCCCTGCCATTTTCTCCTCTACACTTCCCTAGAATAATCCTAGAGGTCTTGGTCTTCTCCAAAGACCAATATTAGTTCCTTAAGTGGAGGATTCAAAGAGGCGTTCCAAAGAAGAGGTAATATCCATTACCGATCTTTTCAATTTCATTCTTCTTCAACTTCTTCTTCTTTAGTTGTTTCATGATAAAGTAATAACATCAGTATTACTTACATACTGATATGTTATTATAAATATGAAACAACCCTAATTCACCTTCTATCCATCCTACGGAAAAAATGAAATCACCGCGCGTGCGTACGTACGGAATACCGTCTCCACGCCGTGGTGTAATCTATTTTCCACCATCACCTTACAAGGATGGGTATAATGGTGTAATGAGTAACTATATATGATTATTATTAAGTAATATTGATACTGAAATAATATATATATATACTCCAAAACAATTCCACGATCATAGGAACGATATCATCACTCGTGCGTACGTACGGAATACCGTCTCCACGATGTGATGCGACTCGTTCTACATGATCTTCATTTCATAATGATTATATAAATGAATTGAATGAATGAATATGGTATATACTACACTAATACCATTCTGGAAATGAATTATCTATAACCTAAAGATAAGAATAAGAATTTATTCGACAAAACACGCATAAGAACCAAAAGTTATAAAGACCCGAGTAACAAGTAACAATGAAATATTACTAACAAGAAGCTAATAATATGACCATATATGATATCATATAAATATGTATGATTCTGGAATAAGTCAATAACATTATTTAAACCATTATACAGGAGCTTCGGACACG
The DNA here is from genome assembly GCA_963277665.1 of Viscum album. NCBI lineage: Eukaryota > Viridiplantae > Streptophyta > Magnoliopsida > Santalales > Viscaceae > Viscum > Viscum album. Next base: position 1,267,953 of record CAUJRU010000136.1, on the reverse strand, counting down.
TACAAAGAAAATTGGACCTAAGGTAAGGGAAATATCACAATCTCATTTTTATCCGAGATTGTTTATTCGTAAGTATTTACTGGGGTGTATTTTATCATCCACATCCATGTTCCCTCAATATGAAATATTGTTTCCATCCACTTGCAATAGTTTAAATCCAATTTTACCCTTAGGTGAGTTTTTAGTAAAGAATTTGAAAAGAATCTTTTGTCGTTTTTCCGTACGAGGTACTTTTTGACTTTTCCGACAAAAGTACGAAGAATGTTTTTTTTAACTTATACGACACGAACGGATTTATACTGTTTTATAAAGCCTTATTTTCATGAAGCTTCCTCTAAAAGATTTCATGACTATTTTCAATAAAATCTCTTTCTTTTAAAATTGCATGATGTTTTGTAAAAGAAATTAATTTTGAAGAAGAAAGGATATTTTCCTCAAGAATTCAATTCAAGTGTTTTATCAAAATTATTTTCCATATAAGATAATAAAGGGTTCTGTTTCTATCCATATTTTTACATTGATTTGACTATGTTGTGATGAAATTATGTTTATGAATTCCTTTATCTTATATGAATGGTTTTATGATGTCATGTTGTTTAAGAATCCCATTTTTATTACATGGGTTATGCAATGATGTATGATTTATGATTTTGTGGCACACATAAGAAAGGATTAATTAAGAGATGGGTGGGACCTATATCTCCCTCCAATGCATTGGGTAAAGATTTTATATCTCATGAGATAGGCATGGCTGGACGGGAAGGTTATTTCGGTTCAGTGATACAGGACTGAAACGAGGAGTGAACTCGGTTCAGAAAGGGACTTTGTCCACTAAGATAGTCTTGGCAATGAGTCATGACTAACAAGAAATGATTTTCCATGATTATGTGTGCATGCCACAAAGTTTCAAGTTTTATGTTATGATTATGGGGATCTCATTTTCACTTCTATGATTTATTCCATGTTAAGATATTATGATCTCTTTTGCAGGTTTTGATCTTCATAAAGATATGATATGATTTTTATTTCCTTTATTTGCCCTTGCTGAGCATTTGAGCTCACCCTTTTATGTTTTCTTTTCCCCAGGTCAGGAAGATGGATATTAAATTGAATATGCTAAAAGGGACCCTAGATATGATGAAATAAACGGGAGATACTGTAGAAGATTTATGAACCAGTTGTTTATGTTTCCCAGTTTCTAAAGACACTATACCTATACGGTCCTTTGTGGTTTTGTCATATGTTGTAATAAGTGTGCTTCAATTTTGAAGTATTAACAATGTATGTAAAGTATGGGTCATTATAGTTGGTATCAGAGGAAAGGTATAGTCAACCTTTGGAAACTAGGATGTGAAAGCCTTAGTAAGAACCCAAAGGATAAGTCTAAGCATAGAACACAATCTTAGTGTTTTAGAAATGGCCTTGAATAACCTAGGATAAGACCTTAAGCATGAAAATTTTATTCTTGAATTATGTGGTTTCCTATTATAATTAGTGTTGCTCACACTATTCTTCTTGGTTTTAGTCAATGGCTGGAACCCGAAGGAACCGTGTTAATGCGGAATGCGATGGGCAATGCAATGATTTTCCCCCTGAGCAACCAAACGATATGGGAGCTGGAATGCAAAATCTTGTAGCCATGCTCACACAACTTTCTCAAGCTATGAATCATGCAGGATTTCCAAACGAGCAAAGGAGGGAGCAACATTCTGTTGAATCCTTCATGAGGCAGCGTCCACCTTCTTTCAGCGGGTCTACTGATCCATTAGTTGCTGAACAATGGATTAGTACTACTGAAAAGATATTTTCAGTTCTTCAATGTTCTGAGCATGATAAAGTCATCCTAGCAGTGTATCGTTTGGAAGGAGATGCTGATCAATGGTGGAATCTTGTTAAGAATACGAGGCAAAGGGATGAAATTGAGTCTATGGAATGGGACGAGTTCAAGAACTTATTTTTCAATAAGTACTTCCCTCGTATTCTCCGAACAAAGATGGAGAAAGAGTTCCTTGAACTGAAGCAAAGGGATGATGAATCTGTTAGTACCTATGAAGCAAATTTTACAAGACTTGCAAGGTACGCTTCTGGTATTATTATCCAACCTGAGAGTAAGATCGATCGATTCTTTAGTGGCTTAAAACCAAGTCTTCGAAGGGCGTTAGCCATAAGGGACTTCAATAGCTACGAGGAAATCGTTCGATGTGCTCTCAAAGTCGAGATGGAGATTGGAGTAACCCATCAGTCACATGGGTTTGATAAGAAGAGGAAGATGGAATTCAAAGAAAAATCTAAAGAGCACACGGAAAAGAAGATGAACTTTCCCTTATGCTCAAAGTGTGGAAAGAAACATGGAGGGAGTTGTCTTAAAGGGACAAGTAAATGTTTTAAATGTGGAAAGGAAGGTCATCGGGCATTTGAATGCCGTGATAATGGGAAGAAGATGTCTAATGACGCAAACAAAGGAAGGGATACACAGAATGAACCTACAACACTTCAATGTTTCAAGTGCAAGGAGATGGGGCATTATGCCAATCAATGCCCAAATCCAAGGGTTGATGATGATGGTCGACGTCAACAAACTCTTAAGGCTAAAGACAAAGGAAAGTCACATGCAATTTCTATCAGCGAGGTGGAGTACGATAACGATGTGGTGAAAGGTACACTTACCACCCACTCTAAAGTAGCAAATGTTTTATTTGATTCTGGATCCACCCACTCTTTTATTTCTGAAAAATTTTCTAAGGGTATCACCGTATTACCTCAACAATTAGATGTTGAGTTAGCTGTGACAACACCTAATGGCACATCAATCGCATCAGAAGTTTATAATTCTTCTCCGATCGAAGTTTGTGGGAAAGTGCTTCCTGCAAATCTTGTGATCCTTCCTTTAGTGGAATTTGATGTGATTCTTGGCATGGATTGGCTTTCTCTACATAGAGCTCATATCGATTGCCAAAGAAGGGAAGTCACATTTCATATTCCAGATCAATCTACGATCGTCTATCAATGCAAGGATGAACATAACCTTCCAGTGGAAATTTCTTCCATCTTATGGGTATTGATTCCACTAAATGAAGGTTATTTATCTCAAATGGTTGGTGAGAAACTCACGATTAAGAATATGCCCATTGTACGGGAATTTGATGATGTCTTTCCGGAGGAATTACCGGGTCTTCCACCAAATCGTGAAGTTGAGTTTTCAATAGAACTCGTACCGGGTGCTTTGCCTATTTCAAAGACACCTTATAGAATGGCCCCAATTGAGTTGCAGGAATTGAAGAAGCAACTCCAAGAGAATCTTGATAAGGGATTCATACGCCCTAGTGCGTCACCTTGGGGAGCACCTGTTCTATTTGTTAAGAAGAAAGATGGATCAATGAGACTCTGCATTGATTATCGAGAACTTAACAAGATCACTATCAAGAACAAATATCCTCTCCCACGCATTGATGACTTATTTGACCAACTACGCGGAGCTCAATACTTTTCCAAGATTGATCTTTGTTCAGGGTATCATCAATTAAGGGTCAAAAGGGAGGATATACCAAAGACGGCTTTCCGTACAAGGTATGGACACTATGAATTTATAGTGATGCCATTTGGTCTTACTAATGCCCCTGCTATCTTCATGGATCTAATGAATAGAGTCTTTAGAGACTATCTTGATCAATTTGTGGTAGTCTTTATAGACGATATTCTTGTCTATTCAAAGAGCAAGGAAGAGCATGAAGATCACTTGAGAATTATATTGAAGACCCTGAGAAAGGAGAAGCTTTATGCCAAATTTACCAAGTGTGAATTTTGGCTTCAAAAAGTTGCATTTTTGGGTCATATAATCTCAAAAGAGGGGATATCTGTGGATCCAGCCAAAACAGAGGTTATCGAAAGATGGTCAAGACCAACAACAGTAACTGAGATCCGAAGTTTTCTTGGTTTGGCTGGATATTATCGACGTTTTACGATTATCTAATCCACTCACCAAGTTGACTCGGAAAGGAGTTAAGTTTGTCTGGACAGAGGAATGTGAAGAGAATTTCATGGAGTTGAAAAGAAGGTTATCCAGTGCACCTGTGCTCACACTGCCTTGTAGTGGAGAAAGGTTTGTGATCTACAGTGATGCATCCAAGAAGGGATTGGGGTGTGTTCTTATGCAAAATGATATGGTGATAGCTTATGCCTCACGACAGTTGAAAATCCATGAGCAAAATTACCCAACACATGATTTGGAGTTGGCTGCGGTAATCTTTGCATTAAAGATTTGGAGGCATTACCTTTATGGTGAAAGGTGTGATATTTATACTGATCATAAAAGTTTAAAGTATATTTTCACACAAAAGGAGTTGAATATGCGTCAAAGAAGATGGTTGGAGCTGATTAAGGATTATGACTGCTCAATCCATTACCACCCTGGGAAAGCAAACAAGGTGGCAGATGCATTAAGTCGACAAGACCATGCTAGTTTATCCATGATGAGGATCACAAAAGATCCAATATTTATGGATTTACAAAGGATGGATCTTGGAATTATAATGGAAAGGGAAAAATCTTATCTTTCCCAAATGAATGTTCAACCATCTATACATGTGAAGATTAAAGAGGCATAGAAAGAAGATGTCGAGTTACAAAAGAAGGTGAGAAATGTTCCTGAATTCAACCTTGATTGTGATGGGATAATAAAGTTCAGGAATCGGGTTTGCGTTCCTCCCATCCCCGAATTAAAGAATGAGCTGCTGGATGAGGCTCATAGTTCATCATTCTCTATTCATCCTGGAAGCACGAAGATGTATAGGGACCTGAAAGAGTACTTCTGGTGGGATGGCATGAAAAGAGATGTTGCTGAGTATGTCTCTCGATGCTTGATTTGTCAACAAGTTAAAGCTGAGAGACAGAAGTCTAAGGGGATGTTACAACCATTACCCATACCCGAATGGAAATGGGAAAACATCACTATGGACTTTGTCACAGGACTTCCTGAAACATCCAAAGGCAATAATGCTATCTGGGTCATAGTTGATCGTCTTACAAAGTCTGCACACTTCATTGCTATTAGAGAGGATTTCTCTCTAGATCAGCTTGCCAGGATATATGTAAAGGAAGTGGTAAGATTGCATGGAGTACCACTTTCTATTATATCTGATCGAGATCCGAGATTTACCTCGAAGTTCTGGCGAAGTCTTCAGCATACTCTGGATACAGAGTTGAGTTTCAGCACTGCTTATCATCCCCAGACAGACGGTCAGTCTGAGAGAACAATTCAAACCCTAGAAGATATGTTGAGAGCTTGCTCTATGGATTTCAAAGGAGGTTGGGATCAACACCTACCTTTGGTGGAATTTTCTTATAATAATAGCTTTCACTCCAGTATTCAGATGGCTCCTTATGAAGCTCTCTATGGAAAGAAATGCAGGACTCCAACTTGCTGGGATGAAGTTGGGGAAAGAAAGCTATTAGGACCTGATCTCGTTGATGAAATGGCAGAAAAGGTTAGATCTATTCAACAACACATAAGAGCAGCTCAGAGTCGACAGAAAAGTTATGCCGACAACCGAAGAAAAGACCTAGAGTTTGAAGTGGGCGATAAAGTGTTCTTACGAATATCTCCCTGGAAGAGGGTTATGAGATTTGGAAAGAAGGGGAAGTTGAGCCCTAGATATATCGGTCCTTTTGAAATACTGGATCGTGTTGGGAAGGTAGCTTACCGATTGGCGCTTCCACCGAATCTCTCTCAAGTTCACGATGTGTTCCACGTATCTCTCCTGAGAAAGTACATACCAGATCCTTCACATGTACTCAGCTCATAAGTTGTACCGCTGGAGCAAGATCTTTCTTATGAAGAACAGCCGATAGAGATTCTAGATCATAGCGAAAAAGTCCTATGAAACAAGACCACTCGCTTGGTGAAAGTTTTATGGAGAAACCACCAACTTGAAGAAGCTACATGGGAGCTTGAGGATATGATGAGGGAGAAGTATCCTCATTTGTTTGTTGCAAAGTGACGAATTTCGAGGGCGAAATTCTTTTTAAGGGGGGTAGAATGTAACACCCGAGACTTTTATGTTATCATCAAAGGAATCTTTTTCTACACAACACTTGCTTGGCTTGCTTTACACGCAATCGCGACCTTCCTCGATAGCTTGCGTCGTACGCAATACCGAGTTTCACTAAACAACAATATGCTATTAAAACTAGCCGTTATGAATAGTAATAACCACTTTTTGAAATTTTATAAATTTTATTTTTCAAAATGGACTTCATTTTTGGACTCAGAATATCGAAATTAGCCTAGGGTGAAATTTTGGTATTTTTCTGAAAACTTTCAATTTTTGATGAATAGTGAAACCACTAAGTGGTAGGTTAAAAACTGAATTTTGCATAAAACTTAATTTTACCGCTTCTGTGAATGGAATTTCAAAAATCCGAGAGACACGGTTAATATCAAGGACTAAAATGTGGTTCAATGAGATGAAAATAATTTTTTGGTGAATAGTAACTTTTTACTATTACCGCGGTTAATAGTAAATAGGGTAACTAAGGGTAAATATGATATTAATATTACCCTAACACATGTCCTAATTCTATTGGACAAGTGTAATTCGACCAAAAACAAACTTAGGAATAAAATATGACCATTTAGGCCCACTTGGATTAGATTAGGATATTTATTATTAATTTATTTAAAGAAGGGTTAAAATAGTTAAAATCAAAGTTTAATAAGTAAATCATTTTTAATATAGGGTTATACATAAGATAAATTCAATTGTAAATATTCATTAGAAATCTAAAAAGATTTCCTACATGATGGTATTTTATTTGTAATTTTTAGACATCAAATAATTTAATTTAATTATGACACAAATATGATGCAGTAATTATCTTATTAATGAAATATTGAAACAATTGATAATATAAATACCAAAATAAATGTAATTTGAGACTTTTTATGAATTCCACTAATTTTCTAGGTTACTATGATATATTAGTAATGATTTAATTAACTTGGTTCGAACATATAATTCTGTTATGACTTTCACAAAAATCATATATCAAATAGTGTCAAAATTGACAGAAAATAGTTTTTAAATTAAATATTATATTATTAATTGTTATTTTATTCCTAAAAATCTATGTTTCGGCCAAATGACTTAGATAAGGATATATATATTAATAATAAACAATTTGGGGTTCGTTTGGCATGTTATAGTAAGTGTATTAACCATATAGTGAAAGAAAACAAAAAGACACGGTAAAAGTTAAATTAATTAACTTAGAGTTAAATCTAATTGATAAGGTTAAAATAATACCCTAAACTTGTCTAAATCCTATTGGTTGATAGGATTTCGACCCATCCCCACTTTAGCTTCGAAATAAGACCCTTTGGAACCATTATAAACCGATTTTGACTTTAATATAAAATAATATTTTGAGATATTCCTAAGGTGCCCCTCTCCTCCCTTATAAAAGGGCACCTCCTCCCCCTCCTCCTCACACCAATTTGAGTACTCAAGCTCGGCCAAACCCTGCCATTTTCTCCTCTACACTTCCCTAGAATAATCCTAGAGGTCCTGGTCTTCTCCAAAGACCAATCTTAGTTCCTTAAGTGGAGGATTCAAAGAGGCGTTCCAAAGAAGAGGTAATATCCATTACCGATCTTTTCAATTTCATTCTTCTTCAACTTCTTCTTCTTTAGTTGTTTCATGATAAAGTAATAACATCAGTATTACTTACATACTGATATGTTATTATAAATATGAAACAACCCTAATTCACCTTCTATCCATCCTACGGAAAAAATGAAATCACCGCGCGTGCGTACGTACGGAATACCGTCTCCACGCCGTGGTGTAATCTATTTTCCACCATCACCTTACAAGGATGGGTATAATGGTGTAATGAGTAACTATATATGATTATTATTAAGTAATATTGATACTGAAATAATATATATATATACTCCAAAACAATTCCACGATCATAGGAACGATATCATCACTCGTGCGTACGTACGGAATACCGTCTCCACGATGTGATGCGACTCGTTCTACATGATCTTCATTTCATAATGATTATATAAATGAATTGAATGAATGAATATGGTATATACTACACTAATACCATTCTGTAAATGAATTATCTATAACCTAAAGATAAGAATAAGAATTTATTCGACAAAACACGCATAAGAACAAAAAGTTATAAAGACCCGAGTAACAAGTAACAATGAAATATTACTAACAAGAAGCTAATAATATGACCATATATGATATCATATAAATATGTATGATTCTGGAATAAGTCAATAACATTATTTAAACCATTATACAGGAGCTTCGGACACGTACAAAGCAAATTGGACCTAAGGTAAGGGAAATATCACAATCTCATTTTTATCCGAGATTGTTTATTCGTAAGTATTTACTGGGGTGTATTTTATCATCCACATCCATGTTCCCTCAATATGAAATATTGTTTCCATCCACTTGCAATAGTTTAAATCCAATTTTACCCTTAGGTGAGTTTTTAGTAAAGAATATGAAAGGAATCTTTTGTCGTTTTTCCGTACGAGGTACTTTTTGACTTTTCCGACAAAAGTACGAAGAATGTTTTTTTTAACTTATACGGCACGAACGGATTTATACTGTTTTATAAAGCCTTATTTTCATGAAGCTTCCTCTAAAAGATTTCATGACTATTTTCAATAAAATCTCTTTCTTTTAAAATTGCATGATGTTTTGTAAAAGAAATTAATTTTGTAGAAGAAAGGATATTTTCCTCAAGAATTCAATTCAAGTGTTTTATCAAAATTATTTTCCATATAAGATAATAAAGGGTTCTGTTTCTATCCATATTTTTACATTGATTTGACTATGTTGTGATGAAATTATGTTTATGAATTCCTTTATCTTATATGAATGGTTTTATGATGTCATGTTGTTTAAGAATCCCATTTTTATTACATGGGTTATGCAATGATGTATGATTTATGATTTTGTGGCACACATAAGAAAGGATTAATTAAGAGATGGGTGGGACCTATATCTCCCTCCAATGCATTGGGTAAAGATTTTATATCTCATGAGATAGGCATGGCTGGAACGGAAGGTTATTTCGGTTCAGTGATACAGGACTGAAACGAGGAGTGAACTCGGTTCAGAAAGGGACTTTGTCCACTAAGATAGTCTTGGCAATGAGTCATGACTAACAAGAAATGATTTTCCATGATTATGTGTGCATGCCACAAAGTTTCAAGTTTTATGTTATGATTATGGGGATCTCATTTTCACTTCTATGATTTATTCCATGTTAAGATATTATGATTTCTTTTGCTGGTTTTGATCTTCATAAAGATATGATACGATTTTTATTTCCTTTATTTGCCCTTGCTGAGCATTTGAGCTCACCCTTTTATGTTTTCTTTTCCCCAGGTCAGGAAGATGGATATTAAATTGAATATGCTAAAAGGGACCCTAGATATGATGAAATAAACGGGAGATACTGTAGAAGATTTATGAACCAGTTGTTTATGTTTCCCAGTTTCTAAAGACACTATACCTATACGGTCCTTTGTGGTTTTGTCATATGTTGTAATAAGTGTGCTTCAATTTTGAAGTATTAACAATGTATGTAAAGTATGGGTCGTTATACACACATTTTTTAAATATTATTTTACATGAATTGAAATGTTACTAATGAATTCCTATAATTTGTCATGGAAAAAATAATTTAATTTTCCAAATTCAACATATAGGCTGACCGAGGTCGTCTCACTTGAAGAGAATCAGAGTGAGTTCAATCACTTATTATAATTCCCCTAATATACTTATTTTTGTTTGTTATTATTATTTATGACAAATATGGATTTGTGGTTTTCATGAAAAATGTAATTAAAATAATTCAATGAATAATTTAAATATAAAGGCATATGAAGAAAAAATCCAAATGTAGACAAAATGCAGATTTGAAAGGAAGGTCTTGGTCTAGAGTTTGATAACACAAGTTTTTTCATTATTTAATTTTTATTTAAATTAAATTTGATAATTATTTTGATGAAAACTCATTAATGAATGAATTTTATTTAATTTATTGAGTATTTGATTTTATCATTCCTTCAATGCACCAAAACACAGCACCTCCAACAGTTAAGTAGGATAAAACCTCATCTAAGAATGGGGTTTCTAATAGACCCAACTCTATCGTATATCATTTTATCCCTTCAATAGACCCCAAATATACTATATGAATGGTTTTCCTAAGAGAAGGGAGGGAAAAATAATTAATGAAAGAAAATAAATGGAACGGAAAATAAAATATTGGTGGTTAATTGCAACACTTATGAAATACAGTCACATCCACCACGAATTTAATAAAAATAAGTTGAATTCAATCGCAGTTACAAATAATGTAGTGAAACCTACCCCAGTGCCAAGGCTCTGGTTAGTTACTTACCATTAAAAAGTGAAAAGATATCATAGTGGAAGATGGAAGTTAAAATTTTTTAGATTAGGGTATAAATTGAAAAAGATATTGTTGAAGAAAAAAGAAAAACTTTAATAAAAATATGAATGCATTATATGGGAAAAGAAAACAAGAAAAACAAAAAGAAAAGAAAAGAGAAATCTTATAACATGGCTGCTATCTAAATCTCCCCTCTATGATCTATTATCTTTTAAATCCACTCGCACCTTCTTTTATATTGGCATGTAAGTGGCCTTGGATTGTCATAACAGAATGTTAATGACTTAAGGGTTATAATGGGTCTTCAATAGTTGAAATTTTAGTTACAAAATATTAGTTGAACAATAACCATGTTTTACCCACTTAAAATTAAAGAATTTGGGACATCTGTATTCATAAAACATGTTTAAAAATATGTTTTAAATTAGTCCTTAAAGGTTTACATTAATTGGAATTGTATAGAGTATGTCATGAAATAAATACTAATCATGACTTTTTATTGATTAGAATTAAGTAATTGATACCTCAATGTATAACATCCATGTGATCCATTAATGAGGATAAAATTTATTAAATCCATTATAGAAATGATTTTGTGTGTCATACTTAAAATCCATTTGTAATCACCACAATTTGAGGTGTGAAACCAAATTTATGCCTCATTTTTAGAGGTAGAATCCACAATGTCCACCCGAACAATATGTCAACTTGATTGATATTTTTGTGCCTCAAGTTGTTCAAACCAACTTTTTGACCCGAAATATTGAAGAAAATAAATCAACGAATACTAAAAAATAGTGTCACTCATATTGGAATAATAATTTTAAATTTATGATTGAAAAAAATGTGAATAAAATTTGCTAAAATTCATGAAATGGTGATATTATTTATTTTAGCACAAAACACAATATTAAACAAAAAAATTTCTAAATAAGATCAAATTGATAAATTTTTCTTGTTTAAATAACATGAATATATATAGAAAATTAGTAAAATATTATATTTATCAACTCTCCCACACTTAAACCATTCTATTTCTCAAGAATAATATATAAAAATGGAATTTAGAGGACACCAATGTTACTAATTTTTGAAATAAAAACTAATAAAATTAACGAATTTTCATTATTAAATACAAATTTAAAAAAACCAAATAAAATATCAATTTAATTTATCATTTCTAAAATTAACAATTATTTCATGTATTTTACTTTTCCCATTTTAAAAATTATGAAGCTTATCCATTCATCCATTCAATATCCTCAAGTCATTGTTATTAAATTTTCCTTGTCAGGATTTACATCACCTAAATCTTTTCTCTCATCTCTCATGATACAATTTGGGTGGATTTATGTTCATATCATTAAAACAGGCTACATATCCATATAATTGTAAAGTAACTAATTATTTTTAATTTATGAAGAAAATAGTCACATAAAATTATGAGTAATTTTAATAAAGGTTCAAATGACTCTGATCCTTATGTTTGGGAGGACTAATGTTTAAAAATTTAAGGCTCAAAAGAGGAGGCTTATCTCTGAAGTGAAATACATGATATCAAAAATTAATGTGTAATGAAATTATCCCCTTAAAAATAGAAACATTTACTTCCCCAAAACATTCAAATAAAAGGTTATGGAAAATGAAATCATAATGAATGATATGCACCTTATTGAATTTTTCACTACTTTTAAACATTATATTCTTTTTGTAAAATTAGTTTTTTTATTTTTCTCTTGTTATTATTAGAATAAACCTTACATCCTCAACCTAATAATATATGATAAAAATAATCGGCCCATTAATGGTGATTTTTGAGTCTTCTAAGTCAGAACCCATTCATTGATTTTAATTATTTTTCAAGAAGGGATTCATTTATGTACATTGAATGAATCAAAAACCATTCTTATCACCCTAAATTATCACCACAAACATTTTAATTATAATTTAAATAATCCCTTACACCATTAATATCGTCACCCCCACACTTCAATTTTAAAATATCATGAAAATACTAACAGGAGGGTAGACATGTATAAAAAATACTTGAAACATAGATCATACCTATAAAGGTATTTCATTGTATATATGGGATAAAGAAGGATTTATTTAAATGTGGTATTTTTAGGATAAATGGGATTTTAAAATATGTCTCAATCATTTTAAAATTGTTTTTTGTACAGACATATCTTTCATAAGTTCAAATGCAAGTTCTAGCTGGTGGCATGTCCCAGGATTATTCAAAAACATTCTCAAGAATAAAATATAAAGTACATGGGCTAGAAATCCTTTTAAGAATTGGAATTATAACATTTAACAATCACTAATAGAATGATTAATAATAAAAATCAATTTATTTGAAATTTAGAAATTCAAATCATGAAATATTATAAGAAAATTTTATTTACAAGAAACAATTAATTTTTTTAATTTATGAGTCCTCATTTTAATATCTATGCTTCACTCAAATAATTAAATTTTCTATTTTAATCATTTAATATCATCATATTTGAAATATAAAACATAGAATATTAGGATTCTTATGAAACTTAGTTCTCCTAGATATTCCATTTAAATCATAAGTCAAGTGTGGGCATGAAATTTCTTTGTTAAAGAGAAAACATGTTCTTGGAAAAAATGTAAGGTGTTTAAAAGATATTTATAAAAACTGAACTACCGTTTTTAAATAAATCTTAGTTTATATTAATCTACTGTATGGGGATTAATTTTTCCATCATGATATTATAAAATATAATTACTCAATTAATCACAAGGATTAGGTAATTTAATCACAAAAACAAAATATGGAGTGGGACATATTATGGACTAATCAAAAAATGGAAATTGAAATTTAAATTACTAGAAATCATGTAAAGATAAATCTTAGTTTGATCCCCCAAGTGGGACCTGAATTTTTATAGCCTCTAAAAAGAAGTTCCAGCTATTATCCAATTTCATATAGTGGTTGTGGATTCTTGGATTTTAAACTCCACACATGTTACTTCTAGACTGGACTTCTTCTTATCAATTGATAAGTACTCCATAGATAGAGTACACCAGATCCACCCCCTTCAAAATGCGGAACTTATTTCATAGTTGGTGGGTGATGAAGTATGAAATATTATCCTCCTTTTTTTCTACTTGTGTAACATATTCTTTATAATCTAGTGGTTTATCTATATGTGTATAAAAATCTTCTCGAGTAATGAGTGTATCTTCTAGACTTGGTTATTCAGGTAGAGCCACTGGGATATCCTCTTGTACTCCCTCTTTTAAATTAATAATGTATTCAGGGAGCATCATGTATTCCTTAATAGGTGATATTTATTTTTCCTCTTCATCTTGTGTGGCATAATAAGAGTAATCCAATTATGAATTTTTTTAAAAAAATTGAGAGTTATACTCAAAGTATTTTCAATAAAATTAAACGAATTTGAGTTCAAGAATTTGTCAACTCCCTCAGTCAGTTTGGCATGAATATCTTCTTTGATGGAAATTTCCTCTTGGAGTTGATCATTGATGGATAGATGTAGGTAGCCGGGCTCCTCCATTTTGAGTTTTTCCTCAACTTCTCGAATTTTCTCATTGAAATTGGGGAAAAAACTGGCAAATAATTCCTTGCCTAGAATCATTGCAAGTTAGTTCAGAGTTCATGAAACATTATCATCAATCCTTGTGGTGAGATCCGGATCTCTTGGACTATTTTCAACTATTTAAACAATATCATAAGAGAACGAACCATTTATTGAAGTTACTCTTCGATATAATCTATTTTTTTCTTGGACCTTTGAGTTATATTCCCATGCATAATAATTTGAATTTGAATACATAATGGTAATATGTTTTTTATTATTTATATTTTTTTAAATATAAATCATGACAATTGTTGGGAATTTTAAAATAGATTTAATTTTATTAATGGAGAATTGCGCCTGACTAGGGTCATTTGAATAGAAAATAATCGTAGTTGGTTCAATCAGTAATTAAAATTCACGTAATGGAATTCAATTTGGTTTTTTTATTATTTTAGACAAAGATGGATTTGGATTTTTCATGTAAAACGTGAAATTGAAATAATGGAATATGGAATTGAAATATATGTGCATATACAGAAAAAATGTTGACTAGAAAGAACAGTTTTAGTTCAAGGTTTGATAGGGCGGGTTATTTCATTATTTATTAGTTGTTTAAATTCAATTGGATAATTAGTTTTATGAATCCTCATTAATGAATTAATTTAAGTTGTTTTATTTAGTGTGTTATTTTTTAATTCCTTCAACATAAAAAACCAAACCTTATCCAATAGTCAAATAAGATAACAACTCAGCTGAGAATGCTATTCGTAAGTGACCCGAGTCAACTGTATGCCATTTCATCCTTTCAGGCGACATCAACTCTACTATATGAATGGGTTTTCATAAAAAATGGAGGGAAAAATAATTAATCTAAGAAACTAAATTCAATTGAAAATAATTACATGGTGGGAGACCTCCACAACCACTCAATAAACTTGTATCCACTATGAATAGTATAAAAATAAGTTGAAGTGAAGTGAAATAACCCAGAATGTTGTGAAACCTCCCCTAGTGGAAAGCAGCAGGTTAGTCACTTTCTATTGAAAATTGAAAATAGATCATGATATATGATGAATGTGAGAAATAGTGATATTTGGGTTTAAAGTTAAGGATATATAGATGAATAAAAATGAAATAATTTACTAAAAACATGAAAGCATATCATATGAAAATAAAAAAAGAAATGAAAAGAAATGAAAAATCCTAAAACATGGATGTCATCCCCTGATTCCCTCTAAGATCTATATTATCTTCAATACACACCTATGCACTCATTTATAGGCATGTAAGTGGATTTTTCGGTGACATAATAGACCATTAATGACTTAGAGGTCATAATTGGTCTTCAACGGCTAAAATTTTTATTACAGAATGTTAGTTCCACTGTATCCAAGTTTTACCCCCATATAATGGAAGAATTGGGGCCATGTGGCTTAATGAATGTTGTCATAAAATATGTTTTGAATAGGTCGTAAAAATAAAATATTTATTTGAATCTTATAAAGGATTTTATAGAATAAATATATAGAATTACATTTTCTAGATGAGAATTACATAATTATTCCTTCAATGTATAATGTCCAATGACCCCCTTATTGATTGAGAAACTACATAAAATTCATTGGGAAAAGAATATATGTTTCCTCTTTAAAATAAATCTTGAATAACCTCAATAGATTTTGTGTATCCCAATTTATGCCTCTTTTGTTAGGGTGGGTCCACCACGTCTTCCCAAATAGTAGGCCGATTTGATTGATTATTTTGGGCCTCAAGTTGTTAGAATTAGCTCTTAGTCCAGAATAAAATTTTAAGAAGATAAATCTAGTAATCATAAAAATATCAATCAATTCAGAATAATAATTTAAAAGTCATTCCCAAAATAACAAAGTGATTGAAATCTTCAAACATTCCATAATTAACAATTTTTTACATTTTTCTCCAAACATTCCATTAATAAAAAATTGTTGTAAATATACTCAAAATAATTAATTTTTAGGGTTTAAATAATTTAAATACATATAAAAAATTTGTAAAATATTTACTCTGTCAGTTATCTTCAATGAAAATTATTTTTCTAAAGTTATTTGATTATTTAACTTCAAAAAGTTAATTTCAGAATGAAAAGGATATTTTCTTCAAGAATGTTTTTAAAGATATTTTTATTCATAAATGACATCAACATTTTAATTTAATTATGATATTATTTGGATTATTTATGATATAAATTTTATTTTTTCTTGGGATGGTTTATGGTCAGTTTGATTGTGAATATAGTATTTTGATACCATTGACTATATTAGTCTGGATTTTTTATGATTACATTTTTTATTGGTGTAAGTATTAACATTCAACATGTTTGTTTTTATTTTTAATTTTATTTATGATTATGTTTCCACCATTTATATGATTAAATCAGTAGACTTAGTAAGTGATGGACTAGCCCCTGTATAGATAGCCCCTCGATGCATCGATCAGTCTCATGCGGAAAACTAAATTTGGTTTTGCCCGAGGCCTTACCCGTTTATATAGTATTATTATCACAAGGACTTTATGGTATTAAATATAATGGAAAAAAGAATCAATGGTATTATATATATTGTAATAGGGTGTAACATCCCAAAATTCTAAAGTAATAACATTGTATTCAATATCATATATGACACACAGTACCAAGTGTGTAATGGAATATAACTTCCCTGAATATATAATTCATTTAAAATTTCAAATAAATTAAATCTACGATATATTGGTAAATGTGCACAATAATTAGTTAACTTTAATCACCCAAAAGAATGACCATCTTCAGTAGTCAGTGTTAGATGCAAGAACGCGTTTAACTGAACAACAATATATAATTAAAAAATTATTATTTAATATAATAAGATATGACCAAGCCATTAAATTTTTAGTTATGAATATGATTAAATAAATTATAAAAATATGTTTTATAAAAATATAAAATTAATTCATATGCTTCCAATTTATCAGAAATGAATATAAATACAAATTAAATATTAAGAAATATTTTCATAAAAAACTATTTTTATGCACTCAAAGGATTTTTATCCTAATAAATAAAATTAATTACTATTAGTGAATAATATTACTGAATTATATATTTCATTTATTCAATAAAATATTATTTACATTTATAAAATATATTTTATATGAATAAGATACTAATAATGTCAGTTTTATACTTAAAATTTCTATTTTTCTAAAAAAAAGAAATTATGCCACCTTTTGATGAAGATACTATTATATATGTAATTTATAAAATTTTTATATATTTTAAATTTCCAAATAAACTAATTTTTTTAAATGGAAATATAAAAATATGACTATGGTTATTTGTTATAATTTTCATGTGATGTTTCATTTTTTGATGAATAGTGAAAAATACTAAATTTTAAATCAAATCTACTTTTTCGTCTAATTTATTTAAATTGTAAAATTATATTTCTATTGTTTTTAAAGTTTAATTAGACAAATTTTATATAAATTAATTCAATAGTTTTCATTTTAATCAATTTCACTTTGAAATTGATAATACAAATATTGCAAACTTTTGAAAATTTTAATTTAACAAACCGCTTTGTCGTCCCATTTTTGAGATTAAATTTAAGTTAATTTCTGAGACATATATGATTGGGATTAGTAAAAATAGATTCCATATTTTGAATTATAATAATTTATAATTTATAATATTGTAAAATTAGTTTTTTACAAAAAATATTGGTAAAGGTAATTACAATTAATTACAATGATTAAGAGAAAAAGTAGCTTAACAAAGGAATAAATGTTAACAATAACGGAAATAATGACTATGAAAATCATCCAATAAGACATTTTATATCCATATTTAGAAAACATTATTTATTTTATTTAATGTTTTTTATTTTTTTTCGACTTTTAATTGGAAAAGTTTCAGTGGAATTTCATTTAAATTTTTTACAAGAATGCACTCCTCCTCAACTATAAAAAGGCACTCACCCCTTCCATTTTTTCACACCAATTAATATATTTGGATCATAAAAAATATTCTCAATTAAGATACCAAAATCTATCCCCTCACCCTAGAATCATCACCTTGTTTATAAATGTATCCAAGATAATATTTTGGTAAAAACCAAAAAGGTAATCGATAATGAAGTACCGTAATTCAACTATCTCTTTTCTTTCATTTTCTCCTCAAACCAATCAATTATTTTTATATAATACACATATAAAAACATAAATATAACCAATATACTTATATGTTTCTATTATAAGGGGTTTACCTACACTTGAACACACTTCCTTCTAATTGGTAAAAAACATACCATTTTTGTGTATGGGGGGACTACAACCCCACGAAATGATGATTGTGTGTTCTATCTTTACCACCTCTCATGGTGGGATTTATGGTGGAAAATATATTAATATATGATATTTTTAATGTATTAATACTCATCTAATTATTATATAAAACATACATTCCTAATTTCCATTCTATGTAAATATGATAACAACATTTGTGGAAGTGTGGACTACCACATCCTCCAAGTGATGCGACTCATTCACAATATAAAGAAACATATAAAGGATGGTTTCAATATACCTATGTGACATATATGAAATAAAAATGATAATGGAATTATAATATAAATATATATTATTTAATTTTCATTATATTAAAATACCACAATGAAATGGATGTATTGTTCATGCATACGTATAACCTACCGTCTCTATGAACTATGCATATCATTTCCTATCTCCAAAAATAATATATTTTTATGTATACTGGATATATATGATATCTAAATCATGGATTAAATTCATGATATTAGGAAATCATTTTCAATTTAATAAGAGAAAAAATTTAAAACATACCCGAAAACCTAGAAAATTAACACCCGAAATAGTGACAATAATGAAAGATTATTAATTAAAGGGTAATAAGACTTTTTAAAAAGTTAATATATGATATTGTAAAAGTGAATATGGTTTTGATATATGTTATTATCATTTATAAAATCCTTATACATGAGGTCATTGTATGTTTACCCAAAATGGAACCATTAGGTATGTGATTTTCAACTCAATGTTTACATCTATGAGATAAATGTCACATCCACTAGTTACTTTTTTTGTGGTACATATATTTCCCATTTTTTTATTATTTAATGAAATATTTTATATTTATGGTATCTTTATTTTAAATTTAAATCATTTCATCTAGTGGGATATGAAATAAGTGTTACAATGAGGAAACCAATTCCATAACCCAATTTATTTTCATTGGGTTAAATTACTTCAACGATGTCATTGATATTTTGTGATTATGTGTGTAAGCACATTTTAATATATATTTTTGTATTTACACTTATTTTATGTGGATTTAAATTTCAAAAACAAAAAATATTTATTGATTGATTCTCACATCAATGTTATATTATTTTTAAGACATTACTTCAAAATCTCATTTTGTTCTGGATTGTTTACACTTGAATTTACAAAAGGTGAAATTATTGCAACATTTTTCAATAACACATTTAATTTGATTCCAATATTGTTACTAAAGACCTTTTCCAAGTAATTTTACCATTTTTATACTATTTGGTACTCAAAATGGTTTATAAAATGTTTTTAAGAAAACCCTACTTCATTTATCTCATTCGTCGGAGTACCTCTTTTTTTTATAAAAATATGTTTTCTAAAATAGATTTCAATTTTTTTATACAATAAAAAAAATTCTAAAATATATTTCTAACCTTTTATCCTTTTACAATTTTTTTAAAATTAATCTTCTTATTTATTTTCAAATAAGGAACTTTTCTAGCCTTCTTACCTTATAAAAGGAATGTTCTTTTTTTACCTTATACGTCATGTATAGATTTACCCAATTCCATTTCATCAAAGATTACTTTACATGTTTAAAAGGTTACATTTTAAATAAAATGTTTTCATAAGTTATTTTAAGAGAAAATTATTTTCAAAAAGTTTTTCAAAATTAAAATGACATTTTCCTCAAGAATGTTTTTAAAAGTCATTTTTATATTATTTCCATTCCACAATGACAAAAAATTTTATTTTACTCCTCTTGGGATATGATTTATTGATTACATTCTTATTATTCCTATGGATGGATTATGATTACTTTTAGAAAGGATACTATAAACCTTCACTACCTTGATTTCTTTGACAGTCCCCTTGAAATATTCAATTTCCTATGATCATTGAACATTAAGTTTCTGCTGAATATACATATCATTTATCATGGATATGATTATTTCCAAAATTGTATATGATTTTTACAAATAATGTTTACTTAGAATGTTATTTGATATATGGGAAAACATTGACAAATCTGAATCTTTTCATTAATGTAGATATTTGGAAAGGAAAATTATTCATAAGTTAAATTGATTATTTTATATATGAGGAATGATTTAGATAGGCACGACAAAAGTGGGGCCTAGTCACATATAGCCTCGTGATGCATCAATAGTCAAATAGAAACAAATCCATTGGAAAATATAAGCTATTGGGGTTTTCACCAGGTATGTTAAAAACCATCTTGTGAAATGTATTTACAGTAATGGTACCATGTACCTAGGAAACATAGAATATAATAATTAATAATTTCCTTTATGTTGATTAAGTTATTATTCACCCATGCTATTTTATGTCGATATATCTATGGACTCATTTCATAATGAATTCATTGATCAAATGGAATGTGTTTTAGTTTTTTTCCATACCATACTCATTATACCTAATCTATTTATTTGAGTGGGTTTTTTATAGTTATTACTTTTCCATATTATTTATCCACTTAGTTTGTTTATTATAAAGAATGCTTGTTTAATATATACCTTTTAATATTGAATATTCTCATCTAGTCATTATTTCGTTAGCTATACTTAACCTTACATGGAATTTGATATCACCCTTCTTTTTCCCTTCCTTAGGAATCCAATAAGTGTACTAAGAAAGATATTCAATGGTATTATAGATGATATACATTTATACTTGAAATAAAAAAATTATGTTGAAATCAATGTATTTATTTATAATAGAAGACTCATGTATGCATTTGGTTTACCCAAAATACTAAACTATTTAGTGTATCAGTATTGAATTATTTTTAATGATGAAAATGTAATGGTAGTAGACACTAGATCCATGATTCTAGGATAGGGTCAATAAAATTTTTATTAGATGAAGTTAAGTAGAAAAATTGTAAACTTGATTTAGAAAACATAGATTAGAGAACACAACCATAAGTTATAATTTGAGGATAATTATAGAATAAAATTATAGAACCTTGGTAATGTATATATTATTTGGGTATTCCTATAAATACAAAACTGTCTAGTTACTATAGGTGGACATGGTTCTTGAACAAATGCACCTAGAGCTAACAACTCCGATAAGGTGCGTCAGGCCTGACTCGAGTGTAACCTAGTACACAACAATCAAAATTATTGTGAACCTAGTTTGACACACTAGAGGATATGCTAAGTATAAATCACATGTTCTTTATAGAAAATTAGGAATAATTTCAATATATAAGGAAATGAATGACCTAGATTAAACATTAGATCAATGAAGGATATATGTGGAAATAAAATGAATTATGTATTTGTTTATTATGGTTGTATTTAAAACCATAGTTAAAAGGTTATTTAATTTCAAGGTTTTCAATCATATTTATTATAGAAAATATATCTCTGATGCTTTAGAAAAAGGATATCTTGTATATGAGGAGATAAACCATCAAATTCGGTAAGGCCATGCGACTTGAACCCATGACATAATGAAGATAAGGGTTTAATGCCAACCAATGAACTACACAATTTCGAGGTTAATATGTAATTGTTTTTAGTTAAAAATATTATGAATAAATATTAATAATAAAAAAGTTGTATAAGTTTTTATTCTTAGATATTAATGTATTATCCATACTGGAATTGAATAATATATAGATAAAAAGGGAATACATTTAACTCTTTTATGATGTTTAGAATCTGGTAAAAGTTTATTCTAGGGAATCAAGAGTCAATATATATTTTTGTTTGAATTAGAAACTAATAGAATATAATTTTTTTTTGAAATTTTGCTTATAAAAATATATCAAGTATGTATATTTCTTTCTATACTTAGGAAGTAAGGTAAATTTTCACCATTAGGAAAGGGGTTATGAAAAAAAAATGTTTTCCTAATATCTTAATTTTTTTAGACCTGATGATATTTTATATTATCACATATTTATGGCATTGAGGACCTCAACATTACATTGATCATTCACTTGTTTTTGATCAATGACCTCAATCACACCCTATAAATATTTAATCTTTTCATCCATGTATATATCTTCACTTTCCACGAATGTTCTCATAATTAATGACTGGGTTATATGTTAGTCAACATTACCATTTTTAATTCCCATTCCCTCTTTTATGGATGATATTTTATGAAGCATTATCGTGATGTGGTATTTAAACATAGGAAATATCAATCATTTATTAGCAAGGTTGAGTTTAAATTAGGAGGATGCAATTTAATGGCGGTGGGGAGAATGTTAGCCCTGAGATTATATAGTAAGAACATTGTATTCAATATCGTGTATGACATGAAAAAACAAATACATATGGGATATATTATCTTAAGACTATATAATATATTTTATATATTAAATAAATTCAATCTATGATATATATTGAAATTCATGTGATAATAATTTATCTTGCATCACATGCAACAATGACCTTCTTTGGTAGTTCATGTTACATGTATGACTGAGTGTTACAAAAAACAATATATTATTTAATATTTTGAGATATGACAAATCCATTAAATTAAAATTTATAAATACTATTAAATAACTTTTAAAAATACATGGTTTATAAAAATATAAAATGAATTCATAGGTAATTCCATGACCTCTCCTAGAGGGGCCCATACAGTGACAACCCCAACACTACCTCCAATAGTCTAAAGGCTAGTGACTAGCACCAAGAAGGAATATCCCACAAATGGGAAGCAATTTATGAGGTACCTATACACACACACATGTCTCCAAGCCACAAATACTGAAATGTAAAAAACACTAAGTAAAAAAATTAATGAATACACTATATCCTAACCAATAGAGTATGACATGAATATAAAGGGAACTGGATTGAACTGGGATAGAATATAAGACCACAAAAAATGAAAGAGTCTATAGACACAAGTTCCTAAAACTTATGCATAGAAAATCCTACCTAATCCAACCTAAAGGCAATGGTGCTGGGATTTTCTAATGAAAATATTTTGAAATACACCTTGGCCTATATGGTATCTCAAGGAACCGCCTGGTCCTAGTAGTCCTGGAACTCCATCAAAATTTCACTCATCTGTAAATGAGTTGAAACGTGTGAGAAAAGACCATGTAGGGGTGAGTAAAACAATTCTCAATAAGGAACCCCAAAACCAAAAAGGAAGACCAGAAAGGAAATACCACATAGAAAATACCATGAAGAAAATACAACAAATGAAATACCATGAAGGAATTGTACATAAGAAATATAATGATGGAAATAGCCTAGAATAATTACCATAGGAGAATATTACATTAATCTTCTTAACGATATATGACTACAACCCATATATCAGGAATATCCTGATATACACGCTCTAATGAGACACATAGTATACATGAGACACACCGTCTCAATTAGGCACATAGTCTTTGGGAGTAACATAATATCAATAAGATAGACAGTCTCCTTGAGACACACAGTCTACGGGCATCACATATTCTCCATGGGACACCTAATATATATAATACACACAATCTTTGGGATTCACACAATCTCTATGAGACACGCTATCACTATGTCACAATCGTCCACAGTGTTCTACTAAAACACACTCATTTAGGGGGAACTTACTCCTAAATCCATTAGGTTGAATGTACACTTCCACAAAAACCCACTTAGGATATCTCAAAATAACCATCTCATTAAAAGTGTCCCAATGTGGTAAACTATTTTTCAAACAAATATAAGATTTGAATGTTCTAAGAATTTGAATAAAACAGTCAGTAGAACCGGGCTCGACCCGGCCCGATAGTCGACCCGACTTTGATTGGTGATCCCGACCTAGTATGGTCGACCAGACTTGGCCCTGCTCAGTTCGGCTCGGACCATTCCAATTCACTAGGCCTACTCAGTCATGGCCAGCTGGGTCGTCCAACCCAGCATTATTAGGATACATGGACCATCCTACTAGATCCTAGACTATTCTGGTCCACTTGGCCTACGTGGCTCGTGTGGCCTGTTTGGCCTGCGTGTCCACCACCTCATATTTGTAGCCTGTAGACATGATCCTCTCATCGGTGACCGCTGCATCCTGATGCCACCACATGCTACTAGATACCACATCCCACGACTGTCTGTCATGGGTTGTGACACGGATGGGCCACCACATTCACATTACTCTTTCATAATGCATGCCACATCCCACCCATGACTGACGACATGTGATTATTCCAGCACCAATGACCTTTCTGCGGGCCACCACTCTCCCTTCGATGCTCATAATTCTTTGATGAAACCTTATCTACGGTCCTCAGGGTGTGAGCTACGTTAATCTAATCTCCATTTCTTATTAGCACTAATCAAGGGGTCCAATTGTATTCAGAGACTCTCGAAAATTCAAGCCTCCACCAGGAGGGACCAATGGAAAAGAATTCCAAGAATTTGGGAAGATAAAAACATGAATAATATCAATGAGATGTACCATATACTTCATTCGTTTTGGCATAGAATTTTTCTTGTTAGTTGGATAAATGAAGATCCATAATTACCCCAAATAACTATCTCATGTTAGGACCCCACAATAAATATTCACCCAACAAATGAGCGAACTAATGATCAACCTATTCGCGGGTTATTCCGTGTTCATCTTATAATTTAAGAACGGGGAATCCATGAAAGAGAAATAAAAATCTTACCAAGAGTTGGATCAGTCATTGATGAGGGGAGATTACTTTTCTATCATAGAAAAGATCCTTTAACTCCATTGTCTCGATGATCCTTGATCCAATCTTTGATCCATCATCGTTCGTTGGAGATGGTTCATTTCCACTATTAATAGGAATTCAACAGTTATGAATACAACCCTAAATTACCTAAAAAGGGATTATTAGAAAGGAAATATCTTTGAGTCATTTTTTAGTGTTAAATAAAATAAAACTTAATTTATTTTATTTGTTAAAATGTCCAAAAATTACTTTTCACAACCGACCTATGTTGGCCTATGTTTTTCCTCACCAAAGTAAAAAACCACATTTTTAACTCAACTATCATCTCAAATTTTAAATCTCAGCCACCGTTCATGACTTATTATGATTTTAAAATAAAAATATTTTTATTTAATTTGTTTATTTATGGTCACATCCATGGTGAATGTTTCTTTAGATGACCCACGCAGACCAATGTTTGGTTGTGCCTAGGGTAAATTCACCATTCTGAGCTCAACAGTTCCCTCATATTTATAATTTAGAATTTTTTCAAATATATTCCAGTTTTTATGAAATGGTAGGACATCATTCAATATGCATTGTTCCAGGCTCACCGGGCCTCAGAATCAGATGTTTCCTTAGTTTCTAGTCTTCGAAGTTTTTGAAATAATTTCTAAAAATAATATCTGGAACATAAGAGTCTTTAAATTTTCCCTACCTTTGAGATTTATGCCCCTGAAATCTAGAACAAAATGGATACTCAAACAGAAGAGTGTACTGAGCATGAATCTAAGAGACCCTCTCCCATGTGCTATCCAATATATTCTCGTGCTACCATTGAACTCGCACTAGAGGTATCAACCACCAACAATGTATCCTCTCCCATCAATCCTTGATATCCTCTAGGTAATCATTAAATGCCTCCATGTCATTAATGTTAAGCCTGCCTCAGTCAATGACATGTGATGGGCCATGCATGTACCTCCTTAGCCATGACACATCGAAGATTTCATGCATCCGCTCTAACTACAAAGGCAGAGACAAGAGGTATGCCACATCAACGATTCTACATATAATATTGAAAGTTCCGATGAAACATAGAGGTAGCTTGCCGCACCTGCTAAATATACATAATTCACGTCAAGATGATACCTAAAGGAACAAGTTGTCTCCTTTTTCTGACTCTAAAGGCCTCCAACATCTGTCAGAATAAGTCATCTAACATCTCTATGCAGTCTTCATCTGCTCAGGGATGATCCACACCTTCTTTGTAGTCACCAAACCATCGTTGGGCCCATGAGTGATGACTCAAATGGGACCTTCTAAAAATGTGGTGACCTGCAGGGTCACCTTCACGAGGCCCAGAATGGTGAGAT
The DNA here is from genome assembly GCA_963277665.1 of Viscum album. Lineage (NCBI taxonomy): Eukaryota > Viridiplantae > Streptophyta > Magnoliopsida > Santalales > Viscaceae > Viscum > Viscum album. The sequence goes on along the minus strand of CAUJRU010000136.1, from coordinate 1,241,554 downwards.
ACCAATTGGGGAATGATAGATATTATTGTATGAAAAATCCAATATATATAATTAATCCTACCTATGATTCCACTTTGTCATGAACTGTCATAGAGGGGCCCATGCTATGAATTTTCCAATCTCTCTTATAATAGGCCAGGTGCTAGTGACTAGCACTAAAAAGTCATATCCCAAAAATAGGAGGCATTTTACTAAGTACCTATACACACGCTCACATCTTGAATCCACAAATGTTGTCATGTAAAAAGACTAAGTAAATTAGTAATTAATAGATTATATCCCAACTAATAGAGTACAATATAAAAGTAAATTGACCTAAAGTAAACTGGTCCAGAATACAATCCCACCAAAAAGGAAAGAGTATGTTTCCATAAGTTCTTGAAACTCATCCGTAGAAAAGATTACTTGATTCAACCTGAAGGAAATGATGTCGGGACTATTATATGAAAATATTCTAGAATACAACTTGGCCTATCCATTCTCCCAAGGCACCTCCTGGTCCTGATCTACCTATAAATCTGTCGAATGGTCACATCTCTGCAAAACACATGACATGTGTAGGAAAATCTCATCCATGGGTTAGTAAAATAATACTCATTAAATAACCATGAAACTAGAACGGAAGACCACAAAGGAAATACCACAAATGAAATACCATGAAGAATATTCCACAAAATAAATACCACAAAGGAATAGTACATTCAACTCCTTAAAGATATATGACCATAGACCATATATTAACAATATCTAGATATACTCTCTCCAATGAGAAATATAGTCTCCAGGATTCACACAGTCTTGGTAAGACACATAGTTTTCGGGAGTCACACACTATCAATGAGACACACAATCTCTCCAAAAAATATAGTCTTTGGGAGTCACATAGTCTCCACAGGACACCTAGCCTATATAGGAGACACATTATTTGGGTGTCACATATTCTCCATGAGGCACCCGGTCTATATGTCATAGCCATCAATAGGATTCTGCTCAAAGCACTCTCTTTCTAGGAGAACCTACACCTCAATCCATTTGGTCGTAAGAACAATTCCAAAAAACTCATCTTCGGATATCTCAAAAGAACGATATCCTTATAAGGGTCCAAAAACAATGGATGGTTCATAAAATAGACACATTTTTTCAAATTTATGACCATTTGAATAAAACAGTCTGCAAACCCGGGCTTGACTCGGATACGACCATGCCCACTAGTCAAACCGACCCGATCCGGTCAACCCGACCTATCCTGGCCCTATTTAGCCTGACTAGACCCGGTTTAGCCCAAACTAACCTGGTTTACTAGACCTACTCGGTAGTCTAGCCCAGATAGCTTTGACCATCTGGAACAACCCATTGGGGCGGGGACCAGTCCTGTCTTCTTGCCCAGTATGGCCCGCATGGCCTTCCTGGCCCACATGGCCATCACCTCGCGTCCATGTCGAACAGATGCACTCCCCTCTCCAGTGTCCGCGACATCTCGTTGCCACCTCATGCAACTAGTTTCCATAGTTTCCCATGCATTCAGAACTCTATGGGTTCCCAGGAAACCGGTCCGCCATGTTCACGTGGCTCTGCTGTAGCGTGATCCACCAATGTGTTGGCCGCCTCTCACATCCGGCTGCCTCCATTTTCTGGCACTAGAACTGGTGCACTAGTGGACCCTTTTTTGGGCCGCTGCACCCCATACAGTTCTTGGAAATCTTCGATGACACTATATCCTCAATCCTCAGCTAGTAAACAATGTCGATCTGATCACTGTTTCGTCTTGACACCAATCTGGGTGTCCGATTGCATTTAGTGCCTCTTAGCAATTTGAACCATGACCAAGAGGGTCCAGTGACGAAGAACGCCAAGAACAGGGGAAGAGAAAAACACTATGAACACCCAAGGAATGAACCTATGAAATTTTTCATATCGACCTTGATTAATTATTTTTATAAAGATAAAGGAAGACCCATAATCATCAGAAAGATATAAATCCTATTAAAACCCCACAACAAATATCCACCAAGATAAATATCAAACCATATATCAACCTTTTAGTGGGTCGGTGCGCATTGATTATAGAATTTATGAATTTGGAAACCATGAAAGGAAAATAAATGCCCTACCAAAAGTTAGATCATTCATTAATGAGGTGAATTTTCATTTCCATCATTAACGTGATCCTCCAACTCCATTGGCGTGACAATCCATGATCCGATCTCTAATCAATAGTCATGATTTGAGAGGAATAACTCTCTAGGTTTTAGAGTAATTCTCGGGTTATATATATAAACTTGAATTCCATGATAAATTATTATTAAAAATGAAATTTTATTTCATCTTCATGTAATGTTAAATTAAATAAAGCTTAATTTATTTTTTTCTTTAAAATGTCTACAAATTATAATTCATAGATGACATGTGCTGGGCAATATATGGACTTTACTAAGGAAAAAGACTCATTAAAAAATCAACAGTGGAATCAAATTTCTAATTTGAGTCACCGTTCATGAGTTATTAGGATTTTTAAATAAAATAATTTTATTTAATTACTTTATTCACAGTTACGTCCTTTGTGACTATTCCTTCAGACAAACTACCCCGATCGAAGTTAGGTCATGCCTAGGGTAACTAACCCATTATGAGCTCAAAGATGCCATCAGATTTCTGATTTGGGCACCCACATAAATGATGTTCCACATTCTAAGGATGTCTAGGTGAGTGTGATATAAAAAAACATAAAATTTTTCAACCAATTGTTTCGGGTACACTGGCCTTGGAATCACATGTTATCTTAGTGCTTAGTCTCATAATTTTTCAAAATAATTTCTAAAAATAAAATATAGAAAATTATATTTATTAAATTCTCCCCACCATATGGATTATCATACAATAAATCCATAAAAAAGGGGATTCTAAAACAAGAGATGGTACTGATCATGAATATGAGCCTTCAACTCCCAAGTGCTCTCCTGGAGATTCTCATGCTACCACCAAGTGCACAACATTGGAATAGACGGACCATTAAGGATTTTCTATTTTCAATCCTTGATCTCCACTAGTACTCAATAATATTCACCACATCATCGATGTTCAGCTTTCCCTAGTCAATGACTTGTGATTGGTAATTTATGTACCTCCTCAGCTATGACACAAGGAAGATGTCGTGCACCCACTTTAACTGCGGAGGTAAAGGCAAGCGGCATGCCATCTCGCAAACTCTACTAAAAATCTATAAGAGTTGGAGAATCTTGTAGGAATCTTTCCACCCTAGACAAATCTCCATAATCCACATCATGGTGAGAGTTGAAGGAACACGTGGTCTCCTTCCTTGAACACCAAATCCATCTATCATCTATCAGTATAAGACTCTTGATGGCTCTGTGCAGTCTTCATCAGCTACAGGAATATCTGAACCTTCTGTATATTTTCCCGCACCAACTCTGGGCCCATGAAAGTAGACTCTCCTTTTTTCCATTCAACAAAGTGGTGAATTGTATGTTCTCTCATACAAGGCCTCGATTTGGGCCATACCATTGGTGGAATAGTATCTATTGTTTTATGAATATTTTAACAGAGGTAGGTGAACCTCCCTCTAATACAACTCTATCACAACCCATCCTAGAGGGGCCCATGTCTTGACTTCCCCAATCCCAACTCTAATAGGTCTGGGGCAGGTGACTAGAACCCAGAAAAAATATCCCCCAACTGGGAGAAATTTCTCCAACTACCTGCACACGCACACACACCCACACACATATCCAAGAAAAAAAATGATGACATGTGAAAACACTAAGTAAAAAAATGCATGCATACACTATATCACAACCAAAAGAGCACGATAGGAATGTAAAGTACACTAAAGTAAACTATTCCAGAATAAAATATGCCCATAATGTAAAGAGTATGTGGCCATAAGTTTCTGAATCTCATCCATAAAAAACCCTACCTAATCCAACCTGAAGGAGATGGTCCTAAGAATATCATCTGAAAAGCTACCAATATACACTTTAGCTATTCCAGTATCATAAGGAACAACCTAGTGCTGGACTACCTGGAAATCTATCGAAAGGGCTCTCTTCTGTACAAGACACAGAAAATGAAAGAAAAGACCATGCATTGGTGAGTAAAACAATAATCAAAAGGTACCCTAAAACCACAAAGAAATACCAAAAAGGAAATACCACAAAACAAATACCATGATATAAACACCACACAAAAAATACCAAGAAGGAATAATACACCCAAAATACCAAAAAGGAATAACACAGTTAGATGCTTGAAGAGAAATGTCCATGAAACATATATTAAAAATATCAAGATAGAATCTCTCCAATGAGACGCACAGTCGTAATGAGACACACTGTCTCCATAAGACAAAGTTTTGGTAAGAAAAATAGTCTTTGAGAGTCATAAAGTCTCCATGAGACACACATTCTCTATAAGAAACAAAATCACTGGGAGTCTAACAATCTACATGAGACACCCAGTCTCTATAAGATACACAATATCCACGAGACACCATGTTTTCGTTAGACACTCAGTCTATATGTCAAAGTCATCCACAAGATTCCCCTAAAAGTATGCTCGTTTAGGGAGAACCTACTATTCAATCCATTAGGTCATATGCATACTTCCATAAATACCTATATATGATATCTCAAAAGGACCTTCTCATCGCAAGGGTACTAATGATGCAGAGGGTCAATTAAACAAACACATGGTTTGAAAGTTGTGACTAATGGAATAAAACGGTATGTGGACCTGTGTTTTACTTGGTTTGACCCACATCATCCTACCTCATCCTAGTTTGCTGGGCCTAATAGGCCATGGACCATTGGGCCGTCTGGACCAATTCTATTGGACAACCTCGATTGGACCGCTAGAGCATGTCTTAGTCAAGTCCACTTGGCCAGTGCAACCCGCCTGGCCGACGCGCTCCCCTCCACAATGACCGTCACATACTACAGCCACCCCACATGGCTGGCTACCACTTGTTTCCATATAGCTGGGATGCAGCATTCCTGGTGCTATGCTGCAATGCATGCAACCATCTTGCGCGCGGCCTCTCACACTTGTCCACTACCGTGTACGTCCACCACTGCCGGTCACCAGTGCCGGGAGCCACTGCTCCTCTTCTAGTGCCTATAAATCTAAGATGAAACCATATCTTAAATCCTCAATTTTTGACCTATGTAGATCTGGTCTCCATTTCATCTTCCCACCATTATGGGGGTCTAATTACGTTCAGAGTCTCCTGGTAATTCAAGCTCCGACCAAGAGGGTCCAACATCGAAGAACACCAAGAAGAGGGAAAGTTAAAACACTAAGAAAACCTGACAAATAAACCATATTATTTGTTCTTATCACCCATGATTTATTCTTGATGGAAGGAAAAATGAAGAGAAATAATTATCACAAAGATCTATCTCACATTTAAAACCCACAACAAATATTCATCCCGCTAATGATCAAACCCCATATCAACCTGTTCGGGGATTTGATTGCATTCGTCGTAGAATTTAACAATGGGGAAACCAGGAAGGAGAAATAAATTCCCAACCTCACGTTTGATTGGTTGTTGACGAGGAGTGGTTTCTTTTACATCATTGATGAGATCCTCTAAATCTGTTGTCAAGATGATCCACGATCCGATCTCCGATCCATCATCGTTCGTTGGAGAGGGTTCTATATTCAAGATTTAAAGGAATTCTAGGGTAAAGTAAATAACCATGATATCAATTAAAAATGATTATTAAAAAGGAAAAATCATTTTTTCAATGTGTAACATTAAGTAAAATAAATCTTAATTTATTTTATTATTTAAAATGTCCAAAAATTACTTTTCACAGCTATCCCGAATCGTCTGATGTTAGGTCATTCTTAAGGAAACAATCACATTATGAACTCAATGGTGGTCTGATATTTCTAATTCGAGTCACCATTAATGAGTTATTTGGATTTTAATATATAAAATAATTTTATTTAATTTTTTTATTTATGGTTACATCCTTGGTGGATTTTTATTCAGATGACCCATATTAACCAAAGTTTGGTTGCACCTAGGGTAAAACATCGATTCTTAGATCAATGGAACCCTCATATTTTTAATATGGTAACCTTTTTAATAGATATTTTACTTCTTAAGGAATGATGCACGTTCTTGCTATAAAAAAATAACATTTTTCAACGAATTCTTCGAGGCACATGGGCCTCGAAATCACGTGTCGTCTCAGTGCCTGGTTTCAAAATTTTAACAAATAATTTATAAAAATAAAATCATTAAAATCAGATTCCTTTCCAATTATAAATTTATTATTAAAAAAATAAAAACAATTTGATTAGAAAGGAAATGTATTTATAAAAAAATATTTTATGCTATCAAATTCATTTTATCCTAATAATTTAATTTAAATACTATTATTGATTGATATTCTTGAAATATATATGTTATATATTCAATAAAATATTTTTTTCATTCATTCCATAGATTTTATAAACATATGATAATAATAAATCTAGTTTAATGCTTAAAATGAATTATTCTAAAAAAGAAAATGTTACTGTATTTTAACAGAGAACCAATTTTATAGCAATTTTTTGAAAATTTTATAAATTTTATTTCTCAAAATAAAATTATATATTTGAAATAACAACATAAAAATTATATTTGGGTGATTTTTATAAATTTTTCTGTGACATTTGTTTTTCATTAATAGTAAAAAATACTGATTTTTAATTTGAAACTAACTTTTTTGCTTTTAATTTATTTATAAAGATAAATTATATATTTATTTTTTAAAATTTTATTTATATCAATTTTATATAAATTAATATAATTTAGTTCACTTTAATATTTTTCACATTGAAATTGAATTTAAAAACATTGCAAACTTTTGAACATTTTACTGTAAAAACACACTTTGTCATCCCATCAACTCGGTTAAATTTAAAATAATTTTTTCCATTTTGGTTATTAGAATTTATGAAAATTGATAAAATATTTTGAATAAGAATAATTTCTAATTTCTAATAATCTCAACTTATCCCTTTACCAAAAATATTACTGAAAGTAATTAAAAATAATTAGAATGATTAAGAAAAAAACCATCTTAATAATAGATATAACCATAATCTTATGTGCTAAAATGACATATAATATTGCCCAAAATCCATTTTATAGACATATTTGGACCCTATAATATCTTTTATATAATTGTTTCCCATTATTTGAGGTACTTTTTATTGAAAAAATGGGTGGAATTATCTTTTTAAAAATATTCATGAATGAAACTCCTCCACTATAAAAGGCACTCACCCCTCCCATTTATTCACTCATATCTTGCCCTTTTCCCGACCCAAAATCTGATAAAAATATATCCAAAAACACCTTACCTAAACCTAGAATCGTGAATTTGGGAATAAATAGATCCTAGTTTGTATTTTGGTATAAACAAAAAGGAGTTACTCAAAAAGGAGGTATTGTACTTCAACGCTCACTTTTCTTTCATTTACTTCTCCACCCAGTAAATAATTTATATATAATTATTATATCATAGACTCAGTATCATCAAGATACTCAGATTTTTTTATTGTATATGTTAAACCTATATTTACACACACTTCTATATATTGGGTAATGTACTTTCTGTTCGTATGTACAGAGGACTACTGACTCATGAAACAATGACTGTTCGTTCTTCCTTTACGTCCTCTAAATGTTGAAATTATGATTGATAGAATATATATATATATGATATATTCATTTTTTTTTATGTTTTCCTACTTTCAATATTTTTATATAACATATACCATCATGATTTGAATTTTTTTAAATATGATAATTTCAATTTTGGAAGTGATAACTACCACCTCTTCAAAGCAACATGACTCGTTCACACTAAACATGGATGGTATAAAAGATGGTTTCAATATAGCTATGATAAATATAAGAAAAAACATTATAATATAATAATTATATACATTTATATCATTTAATTTTCATTGTTTTAATACACAACAATGTAATGGAAGTAGCATTGATGCGTACGTACAACCTATCGTCTCTATGAATGCTACATTTCATTTACAATCTCCAAAATTTATGGATTATTATAAATACATGTATAATGAATTTGTGTGATATTTATATCATGGTTTAAATTATAAATATTATAAAGTCATGATCTAAATAATTTTAAAAGAATTATAATTTTAAACATACCCAACAGACAAATTAATTAACCCCAAAAATTGTGAAAATAAATAAATATTATTAACAAATAGGTAATAAGATATAATGATAATTTAGTATATGATATTATAAATTATATTATGGTTATGGTATAAATATTATAATTTTTGAAACCATTATTCATGAGGTTAAAGGATGATCACCCAAAAAAGGAAACATAAGGAAAGAGAATTTCATCACACTACATATATCCATGAGATAAATGTAATATTCACCACTAAATTATATTGTTTGATTTATATTATATAAATTTTGATATATTATATCATGAATTATTTTGTCTTCATGGTATCAGTTTCAGTTTTAATTATTTAATGTAATGATATTTTAATTAATCATTACCAAGTGGAAAATAATTTCATACCCTAATTTATTTTCATTGGGCTATATTACTTCCTCGTTGTTGTTAATATTACTAGATTATGTGTGTAATAAATTTTTACTATATATATTTTTATTTACACATGTTTTATGTGGATTTGAAATTTAAACATATAGTCTATTTATTGATTGATCCTCACATCAAAATCATGGTGTTTTCAGTGGTTTACTTCACAATCTCATTTTGTTCAGGATTGTTTATATATGATTTTACATAAGAGAAAATTATTGAATAATTGTTTAATAAATTGTTCCATTTCATTCAACTTAGTATATTAATTAAATATTCCAGGTAATAATACTATTTTCCCACTAACCAGTAGTCAACGGTTTTTTGAAACTGTTTTTTAGAGAACTCGACTCCATTTCTCTCTTTAGTTTGGGAATATGTTTTCTTCTAAAAACCATATTTTCAAAAAAGTTTTTAAAATATGTGATTATATTTTTTAAAATTATTTTCTAAGTAAATTTTTATATTTTTCTTATTTTACGAAGGTTTTCAAAGGATTCTTCTTATTTCTTTTCTAAAAATTCACTTTTCTAACCTTTTTACCTTATGAAATGAATTTTCTTTTTTACCTTGTATGACATGTACCAATTTACCAACTATCATTTCATTGATGACTTATTTGAATGTTTAAAATGAGGAACTTTAATGAAAATGTTTTCATAAGTGATATTCATAGAAAATGATTTTCAATTATTTTCCAAAATGAAAAAGTTATTATCTCAAGATTGTTTTTAAAAGTTTATTTATAGTATCTCCATTTATCAATGATTAAAAACTCTTATTTTACTGTAATTGTTATATGTTGCTTTAATTCCATAATTATTCTTCCTCTATATGGTTTATGATTCCTTTGACTAATGATAGTATTTACATACACTACCTTGATTTCATAGTTAGTCCCCTAGAAATATTCAATTAACATGGATCGTTGAATAATATATTTCCCCTAAATATCAATATAATTTATCATAGATATAATTATTTCCTAAACCATATACCACATTTACATACTATGTTTACTTTGAACATTATTTTATATCTTAGAAAATACTGAAAAATCCAAATCTTTTACACAATGTGGATATTTGATAAAGAACATTATTCATGAAATAAATCCATTATTTAATATATTAGGAATTCCTTGTACATGTACGACCTGGGTGGGGCCCAGTTATAAATATCCCCTAGATGAATCGGTAGTCTCATGGGATGAAATCAATTGGATAACTCAATATAAGGGGTTTTTTCGTCTAGTATGTCGTAAATGTAATGTATTTTAGTTATTTTCCTTCCCATATTGAGTATGCCTTATCTATTTATTTGAATTAAATGTGTTTTTAATTATCACCATAGCATATTGTGTATACATTCAATTTATTGATTATATTTAATGTGTGGTCAATTATTACCTTTCCATATTGATTATTCTCACTGATTCATTATTACTTCCACTATACTTGACCTTACAGAGCACCTGAGCTAACCCTTTTTTCCCTTCCCCAAGAAATCTATGAAGTGTGCTGAGAATGATATGACATGATATCATAGATGGAATAAACTAATACTCAAAAGAAAAAAAATTATGTTATAATTAGTGTACTAATTTATAATAAAAGACTCATGTATGTATCTGGTCTAATGAGACTACTAAACTCTGCGATCATTCGAGATTTTATTCCTTCTAATCAGGCCAATGTAATGGTAGTAGGCACTAGATATGGGTTTTTAGGGCCGAGTTGCTACATAATTCCTCTATGGTATGTTTTATATGTCCATAATTATGTATTACAACATTATAAATTAATTTTTTTGATATTCCATGTGATTATTATAGTAGTTATAATATCTATGGTTAAATTTCATACACATGCTATTATTAATATGTAATTTCATGTTCATCAATTATTCTTTCATTATTTTGATCATGTTATTGATTAAATGGAATATTATTTAGTTTTTTATGTTTATATGTTGATTATGATTTATTACTTGCACCTTCTACTATATGATTACCCATACTAAGCTTCAAATCTCACCCATTTTTTATGCCTTACTTTCCTTGGGATGCCATTGACTACTTTATGGATCCTATTCTTGTCTAAGATAAGGGGAATAATAAAATTCTCAAGAAAATAATTATTTCTTTTGTTAGGTTTTTAATTTTAAATGTCATTCAAGTATGTATCTTGTCAAACAATACTACAAAACTGTTTGGACTTTCGGGATTTAAGCTATTGTAACCATGATAATGTAATAAAGAAGACATCAGCTCAGTGGTACTGGGGTTGGGGACTCTATATTGGGTATTAAATGGAGATTAACTAAAAACCTTATAAACAATATTTTGGAAATCATATGATTAGGCGACATATCCATATGATATACTTTAATGATATGTGAAGTAGAATATCATAATGTTGTTTATGGTAGATATTATGTGTTTTTTACATAAAATACATAACTTATATATATAATATATGTATATGTGATTTTGGAATATAGGTACATAGGAATAATAACTATAAAAGGGTGCATTGGGCTTGAATTGACCATCAAATAGTGTATGAAAATATGCCGTACAGTGCACCTAGTTTGACACTCCTAGGTGATGTGATTTGGATAATTTACATTTTCTCTACAAACCATTATGAAGGATTTCAAATATGTATATTTAAAACGAATCTATGTTTATGATTATGTGATTTTCTACACATTATTTTTTTTCAATTTATGATAAATAATTCAATAGTTTTGGGATTATAAATTATGCTTCATTACGATATGATCTAAGATAGTGTATTCCATCATTTATAAATATATCATTGTAAAAGGAATGTAAAGAGTAAGAATGATTTTTTATTTGAAGGTCTCTTGGAAATCATTAAAAGGGAACTAGTATCCCAATAATTCTCAACACGTGGGAACATAGTATCATGCACTAATAAGAAATTGAATGAATTATCTTAGTGTTATGGATTCTTGGGGAATTCGATAAATAAGACGATAGATGAGATATAGACAGATGATGATATGACAATAAAGACGGGTTTTACAACATGTGATAATTTTGGAAATAAACAAACTAGTACCCCCTTGAACAGTATGAGAGTTTCCTATAAGTGTGGATAGAAATGAAACTATGATTGTGACTGAAATGGAATGAAAAAATTGACTATTTCAATGATTCAACTAGAAGGAGATCAGTAAATATGAAAATAAATGACCATAGAGTGAATGGAATATATCTCAAAAGATGCTAACGTATCATGGTGATGTTTATACTCATACCACAGATAAAGTAGTAGAATTAATGTACTTATGTTTGGATTCAATAATTATTTCATTTGATAATTTTATCAATGATATCCTGGATATAAGAATTATGAAATGTATATGTATTGTACTCCAATTCTTTTTCATTAAGTATTTGAAAGCGTAAATTGAAAGATACAGATACCCAAGAAAAATGATTCAATGGAATATTGATATTCATAGAAAATAAATTATTTAGGGAAAGATAACCATTAATATGTTCCTAATGTTGAGATAATGATTTTGGGGCAAAGAAGAGATTGATATGGATAAATTAAATTAGATAGTATTGACTTACTTGGAACCGATTGATGATAAGTTAATTTTGGAAATTAATTGATGTCATTTCTAAATTTATCTACCTTAATATTTTTTAAGGTCCATAACGATAACAATTACTTAAATGGGTTATCGTGAAATTTATATGGGGTTTTAGAAAAAAATTATTATATTGGATAACTTGTGTCAACCATATTGGGTTTTTAAAATATTTTGGGACATGTGAATTTTTTTCACTCCTTTATGAATTTTAGGATCTATTAAAAGTGAATTATAGTGCTTTTATCATAGAAATATTCATTTTTGAATATTGTTTTATTGGACTGAGGGATGAATAGGAAATTTGTTGAAGTAAAACTAAATTATGAAATAGTAATTTTTAAATTGAGAATTATAAACTAATTATATTTCATTATATTATTATAAAATAATATTATTCCTTAAATTTTGAAAAAGGTTATTAAAATAAAAGTTTTATTCCATTACAATAATATCTGATTATTTAGATGGTATTTTAAATCTTCATAGATTTATGATTATGAGGAACTTAAATTTCTATTGATAATTCAATTTCTTAAGATCAGTGAACTCATCCACTCTGTAATTATTTATTATTTTCTTTAATATCTATTTATTCACCTTCCGACATTTTTCTCTTACATATAAACTTATATATGTATTATTCAATATGAAATTTGTAGATCCACTTATATCTTATAAAGACGATATTTTATTAACTATTTTACGATGTGCGTTTTTTAATAATGTTATTTCCAACCTCCGAACCCTTTATTACCAAGATCATGTTTTAATTGTAAGGACAAAGTTAGATTAATGTGGAGATAATGTAATAAACCAAAATTCATAAATTAGAACGTTGAATTTGAAAAAATTTGTGACACACAACTCCATTATTAGAAGATAATATAACAACCCAAGAATTTATGATATATTTATTTTTAAATAAATTCATTATCTTAAAAAACATTCAGTACATGCTATATTATTAAGATATTATTATTTAATATGATAATTATATATATTCATTAAATTTGAATGTAGAAATAGTACTAACAAAATTATAATATTATGGTTATCTATTAATAATAAATTGAATATAAATAATTTAAAAGTAAAAGTAATGTTCTTTTTAAAAAACAAGGTTTTTATATAGGATGGATTTGTCACACATTGTGCACATTATTCAAAATTAATTTTTACAAAATTTAGAAACTATATTTGATAAAATATACTTATGTTATGAAATTATAATATCAAAATAATATTAGGGGGAATTGTTTTTTGATTTTTCTGAAATTTTTCATTTTTCGAAGAATATTAAAAAATGATGAATATTAATTGAAAATTATTTTTTTGATTAAATAATTTAAAATTTTAGATTTTGTATTAATTTTTTTAATGTAAAATGAGTTCAATTATATATCAATTAATAAAATTTAGGTAATGGGAATAATATTTATATTGAATTTTCTTATTCAAATATTGTAAACTTTTGGATATTTTCTCTTTAAAAACACCATTTGTCATCACGTCTGTAGAATTTATTTTAAATTAAAATTTTACAACTTTGTGAATTTGATTTGGAAAAAATGAAATCAATATTTGGAATAATAATATATTATAAATTATAATAAGTAAGAATTAATGTTTTTTACAAAAAAGGATAGTGAAAACAAGAAAAACTAATTATAGTGGTTAATGAAAAAATGGATATTTTGGATGTTAAACTAAGAAGATAAGAGTTAAAAATAATGTACCAACAAGTAAAAAACAAATTTTATGCACATATATCTAACTTATATATTATTTTATTTATAATATCCCCTTTGTAAATCTTGTGTCCTTTTAAAAATGTTGGTATGATTGAGTCTTTTCCTTGAAATTAAAAGTGTGCCACTAACCTCACTTATAATAGGCCACCCCTATAATCTCCCCCTAAATCCTTAAAAAAAATTAAATTTGGCCAATAAATAACCAAATTTCTTCCAAAATTCCCTCCCATCATCATAAAAACCTTATTTTGGTTAGAAATCCAACTTATGAAGTCCTTTTTTGCAAACCTAAGGAGCATACCTGAAGAAGAGGCAACATTCATCAACAAGATTTTTTATTTTATTTACCCCAAAGACTCTAAAAATTATTATTAAACCATTTTTATATAATAAAAATATTATCTTAAATATAATTATATGTTTTTATGATAAGTTCATGAAATAAAAATATATCCACTTCCATCAAATGGGTTATGAAATCATTATTCTTATGTACAATAGACGACCAACATGTGAATCAATGCCATTTATTTCTCTATAAAAATATTTAATGATTGTGTATGATGATCTATCTAAGGTAAATGTATAATATTTCTAATTTATTTATATATATAGAGTTATTATATAATATATACCTTTTTACATTCTATTCCAAAGGGGATAAAATAACATCGATCATATGTAAGATGGACTACCTCCTCCAAAAGAAATGTTACTCATGTGTATATATAACCTACCGAATTGAATATAAAAAGGATTATACTTGAAAAAGACGAAACATTATTCAATAGGAATTTTCTATTTAATTTATCCCTATATCTCTATAAATTCATATTAAACTATGATGATATAACAAAATCAGAATCTAACATATACTTAGATGTCGTTATAATATGGTAATAAATCAGAAACACGTCCACTTACATCAAATGGGTAATGAAATCAGAATATATGTGTATGGTATACTACCACATCTTGAATTGATGTCATTTTTTTCTCAATGACCACCTTTCATGGTTGGGTCTGATGATCAATATAATGTATATGTATGATATTTATAATATAATTATTTATCTGAAGTCATTATATACTAGATATCTTTTTTAAATTCAATTATGTTGGGGATACGATAATGTCAATCATGTGAATAGAGGACTACTTCCTCCCAAAGCAATGTTTCTCATGTGTATGTACAACCTCCCAAATAAATGTTACTCGTTCATGTACGTGTGGAGTACAAACTTTCTGAAGTGATGCAACTCATTTTTGTCCCGAAACCACATGTATTCTATGTATAAGTATATTTAAATAAATAATAATATATTATGATCATTATAAAATTATAAATGGCTACATACCTTCTTTATATAATGATAATTGAAAATTTGAAACATTACTCTTGTGTTTGTATAACCTACTGTCTCAATGATCATAACATACTTCATTTCTAAAACAATTATTCATGACTAGTTTTAATAGTATAATAGACATATAAATATGATAATTATGTGTTGATTATAATTCTGGATATTATAGGGATATATAATATGCCGAAGAATTTGATCTTTCATGGGAAATCATGCTTGAGAAAACAAGGCGATTGTCACATGAAACAATGAAATTAACGAATGATTTTTATCAAATCTGTGATAGGATATTATAAAATGATCATATATTACATTATAAATATTAATATTGTTATATTATAAGATAATAAATTTTTTAAAACCACTATACATGAGGTTAAAGAATTTTTGTTTAAAAGGAAGCATGAGGTAAGGGTTTATCTTCTAACATTTACATAATGGAGACATATGCCATATTCACCACTTATTTCCTTTATGTGATTTATTTAATGTCCCTTTTGTTTGTAATATCCTAAATTAATTTATACTAGTTGTATTTGATGTTTTATTTAATGTTATTTACTTGGTGGGGATTATGATCCTAAAGCTACCAAAGTGATAATGGATTATCTGACACTCTCATCATTATTAGATTTTTTTTATATTTACATCTCCATTAGGGGAATTATTTGACATTTACAACATGAAAGCAATAATTTTTCTTATAAATTGGCTATTCAGTAATTTTTTAATGTAACATTACCATTTTGACACTCTTTGGTACTTAAAATTAATGCAAAAATATATTTTAGTAAATGTGAATTTATTTCTTTTTTATTTTGAATCCCATTTTAATCAAAAACCATGTTTTATAAAAATGTTTTCAATTTTTTTTAAATTATTAAAAATGAATTATTATATATATTGTTACCTATTTTGACATTTTTTTTTAAATTATTCTTCATATATTATTGAAATCAATCCCCAATTAGATTGTACTGAAAATGTGAATGAAATGTTTTCTTTAAAGTGTACGACTTGTAGGGAATTTACTAAAATCATGACCACAGATTGTTTCAAATATTATTTTACACATTTTGAAAGGTTATATTCAACAAAAAATCTTTTTAAAAAACACTATGAAATTTTAGTTTTAAAAGTTTATTTTCAAAATGGAAATCATATTTTCCTCCAGAATGTTTTCAAAGATATTTTTATTCATCAATAAAATCAACCCTTTAAGGTACTTATGATTCAATGTGAATATTTTATATTAATATTATCCTTAATATTTGTTTTTAAGGTTTATGATAATTTTATACCATTCACCATATTACTTCGGACAATTTATGATTATGTTTGTATGATTGGTGTAAGTATTAATGTTACGTATGTTTGATTTTATATAAATATTTATATTTATTATGATTCACCCATTTCATATGGGGAATTAATTGGAAATAATAAGTGAGAGGTAGACCCTGATATAAATAGCCCCTCAATTCATTAGTGTGTCTAATGAGGTAAACTAAATATCATTTTGGCTAAGGCCTTACCTGTTTATATAGATGTTTTGGAATTATGACATGAAGGTATTATATTTATTGGAACAAATACTTGATGGTGTTTGATGTATTGGAATAAGTCCTTGAATATTTGTTGTAGACATAATTGATTATAAATTCCATTATCATGATTTCAGTTACTTATATTACAAGTGATTATTCGATTAGTTAGAATATACATGGGAAATTTTAATGATGATGTGATTATTTATATATAATTATTTGATAATGATTTATTCATAACAAATTATTCTCATGTAATTAATTAAATTAATGGTTTTTTAGTAATTTTTCATATAATATTTTTTTATAAATTATTTATTTATATATTTTTTAGTATTATTACAATTATTGAGCATATGAGCTCACCATTTTAATATGTTTTATTTTTCATAGGATACCAAGAATTATTTTATGAAAAATATTTAGTTATATGATTGGGGGAATAATTTCTTTCTCAAGGAAATAATTTTTTGTATTTTATGTTTTCAATTATAAATGCCAATAAAGTATGTATTGAGTTTTCCAAGACAAGTAAACTATTGTGTCCTTCAATATTTTACCCTTTGTATTTATACCAATGTGATGAAGTAGAAACTGGCTCTGGGATACTAGGTTTAGGGCCACTACAATGATTATAATGGTAAAAATTCTCAGTTGAAGATAATGGTATTTCTATGTAATTGTTTTTCTTGATTCACTAAAATTATAAACCTAAATGGTCCTTGGGTATGCAAGTGATACATTTTTTTTTCAATTTTAGGTTGTAAATCTTGGAAGGGTAAAATTGGGTCACATTTATTGGTGTCATATCCAGAAAAGTAAATATTAAAATTTTATCACTAGATTTGGATTTGAAGGTTTAGGGTTGTTATAGTTTGAATCAATGTGGAGTTTATATTACTTCTCAGATCATGATGTTTTTATTTGAGTTTAACTTAAGAGTAATAGATACCCTTAGGGGTTTATATATTTATGTTTTATCATAAGTTAAAAGTCATATACACCACATTTGAGGATTTAAGTGATAGTATTTTAAGCTAATTAATGATATTTTGGGATATGTTTATTAGGTTGAGGTACATGTAACCATTAGTTTTAAGATGAATTACTATTTTGAAATAATACAGCTATATTTTGAGAATGGAAACTAAATTTTATAATAAATAATTATAGGTTAATTAGAGTAAGTGATTATTTGTTTTTTGAGTGATCTAAGTAGATCATTTTATGTTTTTATGGAAATTATGGAGTTAAATATGTTGTTTATTGTTGTAAGGGTTTATACAATTTGGATATTATTTTATCTTTTCTAAAATGTATTGTTTTTGAAAATATATAGTTATAGAAGGAATGGGGTTTCATTATTATATGTATCTTTTAATCAATTAGAGGTTTATACCAGTGCTTATGATTGAAAAATTATTTTTTAATATTCAGTAACTAGATAAATAGAAGAGATAAAAGTTGAAAAACTTCTCAAAGAAAAACCAAAGGTTGAAATTGAGCTTTTTGAATGGAAAGAAATAAAGTTATTATATTTTCACATATTCTATATCTAAATATTAAATAAATCCTTTACTATATTAAAAGGATATAGATATAAACATGTTATCCTATTACTTTATTTTATTATTAATTTATGTAATTCCTTATATACTATAGATTTATGGTTTTATGGTCATTGAATTTATCATAACTACATTCTCTATTAGTATGTATTTTTTCTTGGATTATATTTATCCTTAATTTAAATATTTTAACATTCTATAAATTTTTTTAATTATCTAGAAACTTGATTATTTATTTTTTCATGTAACCTTTATGTTCCCTACTTCCCATTTTCAGAAGAAGTTTTTTTATACATTTTAATGATGAGGTTTTTCAAAAAATAAATTTTAAAATAGTGAACCTTTTATAACTAAAACAAAAATTTGAGTACATGATTTATTTATATGGGTAATTTTACACCCAAAAAAATCTAGTTTAAAATAAAAACAATCTCGATATATTTATTAAAAATCAGTCCTAATAATTAAGAAATTTTTGATATACTATGAAAATATTATTATTTTAATGTAAAAATTTTAACAAAGGCATTATATTGGTTGTATGAATAAGAATACTACATCCTAAAAAATATTTATAAATGTTTTATATAATCCAAATTTATTGATTAATACATAATAAATAAGTACTCAATTTTATGTAAATTAATTCTCTACATCAAAAATTTGTTTTCGTTAAAAATGGTTATTTGTTTCATTTATTGTAAATACATTATAATTAGTTTATACCATTTTATTAATTTTATTTGATTAAATTAATATATTTTCAGAAATCATTATATCAAAATCATATTAAGGTGAAATTTTGGATTTTTTTGAAAAGATTAATTTATTTATGAATATTTAAGAAAAAATTTTTTATATAAAACTACCTTTGTATTTCATGTACCTAAAAAATATCATTTTTTGAATTTATTTAAATTTTAATTATTATTTTTTGATAATAATAAAATTTGTTTTGTTACAATATAATTTTTGTTTAATATTTTTATGAAAACATTATTATACTAAAAATGTAATTTTCCAGAAAAAAATTTTCTTCGCATTTTGGGGGTTTACATAAAATTTAATTTACACCACTCAGAGGAAATCTATTTGATAAAGTGGATTACATATTTGTAATCATTATGTATAAAATTTAAAATGGTTTCAATGTTATTTTTGTTTTCTATGAATAGTAACTATGGAAAATATTTTTCACTATGGTAATGGTAAATTGAGTAAATAATGAAAAAAATAATGTGATAATGATTTCAAAATCTATATATAACCTAATATATTTATATTATGTGAGATTAGTTTGGAAATATAGACAAAATATTAAAATATTTGAAAACATGGTTCCATTATTCTTAGATAATGACCTTAATATTATTTTATGTATAGAATAAATAAAAATGTCACTCTATTTGTTTTAATAAATATAATATTTTGTCATATGTATAAAAGGTGGATGTTTTTGGTTTTAGATGGTTCTTTGAAGTATTAAATAATTTTTTTGTCAGGATAATTTATTTTTAATATATAGTTATTTAAATGATTTTATAAATATATATAGTAATATATTTTTGGGTTATTATTGGGGTTATAGAATTTAATGGATAACTATTACATATTATTTATGTGATAAAATAAAATATTCAAACTAAATTACTATCTTGGTATTTTTGTAATATCAACTATGTGAATATGCACATAAATTAATTTAATGGTATTCGATGTTAAATAACATACTTTTAAATGATTTAAAATAAATAAAAATATTTTATTTTCCCATTTTAATTAGTTATGGATGATAATTTAAACAATTTCCCACTAATGTGTCACTTTTCATTTTTAGTAACTTTCTTGAGCCCTAAAGAGTAAAAGAAATTGATGTCACGATAATTGTTGAATGTTTTAATGAGGGCTTAATACTAAGATATTTTCATTAGAAAATTATATAAAACTATATAAATTTTATTGTATGAGAGGAATATGATATAAATCTATCCAATATTTAGAATATTTTAGATCCTCTGTAAAATGAAAATTAATGTATATTAATTTAAAAATTTATGTAATTCCTAGGGTACCCCTCTCCACTATTATATAAGAACACAAACTCTCAAAAAAATTTCACACATATTGAGGAATCTAGCTCAATAAGACCCTAAAAACCAAATTATTAAATTTTTTATAAACATTTAATTAGATTTTTCATCTTAGAAGACCATTTGTAGCGTCCTTGAGAAGAGATCCCAAGGAGGTTCTTTAAGGAGGAGGTAACCATCTTAACCAGGAATTTTGATTTTATTTATTAAATATCCTTCAATTATATCCAAATCATTCCAATATTATAACATAATTATCTTCTATATACTGTTATGTTATTATATTAATTAAGTCACCTTATTCATATCCTTTTTGAGACCATGGGGACTTAACCCATCGTCTTGCGTATACGTGGACTACCACCGCCACAAGGCAACATGTTTCATTTCTCATCAACGCTACTCATGGATATTTATAAAGCTTTATTTAATGTATATATATATATATAATATTCTTGAAATAATTTTAATTTTAGAATGATAATATATCATTCATTTTTATACACTTTCATTTGATGAAAAATGGTAAATCCGTTTGCGTGTATGTGTGGATTACCACCTCAAAAAATTTATATGATTAATTTTTCATGTAATAATTTAATGTATCATTATAAAATTTTATTTAATGTGTTAAAAGGATAATTTTTTCATTATTTTGTTTCATGAGATGATGGACCCATGATTTTTTTACGATGATTCACATACCGAAGTCATTTTGAAATTATGAATTGAACAAAATTAAGACATCTAATGTGGCCTTAACTGATTACATAATTAAGTGTGTCATTAAAATAAATGAAATAAGTGATTTATTTATAATATAATAAAACTATGAAATTTTTTTAAATATGTAAATAATTAATATATGTCTATCATATTACAGTTAAATGACATATATAGAATGTATGAACTCAAGGTAAGTGGCTTATTAACTTAATTTCCTTTCATTGAGTTATAATAATAATTATTTATTATTGTTATTAAAATATTTTGTGTGAAATAACCTATTAATTTATTATTTTTTATTTTAACTAGTTTTGGGTGGTTTTGAAATTGTTAAAAATAATCACCTTAATGAATAATTCTCACTTTAGTGATACAATTATCATATGGATTTTCATCTCAATAATGCTTCGTTAATACATGTTTGTAGTTTTTCACCTTTTTTATTAATGAGGTGTATATACTAACCATTTTATATGTTTTACCATTTATTCTTCACAATTAATTTTATTTAATGTTATAATTAATATCATTTCATCCAAATTGATTTGACTTGAAATTTACAAAGTGGTAAGTATTTCTTATCACAAATTGTCTTCTTTGGGACATATGTTATGTTATACACCTATTTAATTTTATAAGGTTATTATACTACTTTATTTGTATAGTGAATATACATATGTTTTTTTATTTAAACATCCATTTGAAGTTATTTATTTCACATTAGTTATGATTAAAAAGAAAACCAAAGCAGTAAAGGGTTTATGTTACAATCTCGTTTTTTTCACAAATTTTAATGAAATTTTTTTATTTAGAGAACTTATATTGAAATTATAACATAGAATCAATATATTTTATTTTCTTATATTTATTTATGTTTTTATATACCAATATAGTTTTCCAAAATTTGGTACTTAAAATGATCAAGAAATGTTTTTTTAGAATCAGACCTTATTTCTTATCTGGTTGATAAAAATTTCTCCCATTTCCATACTCGTAAAAATTATTATATTAATGTTTGTAACTATACATGATTTTTTAGAAGTTCATTTTCCTTACCTTTTACTATTTTTACAAGGATTAAAAATTAATATGTTTAAGTAAACCTTCCAAAAAACTATCCTTTTATGAATATTTACATTGTAGTGAAAGGAATGTCTTCTTATATTGTATATGACCTAAAAATACATTCCCATCATCATGACCAAAATTTACATTGATGATTAAATCACATAATTACTTATTTTTTAAATATAAAATTATTTTCCCAATATTCAATGAATTTAATGATAAATGATATCAAAAGAAAAGGGTATTTTCTCATGCTTTTAAAGAATGGTTTGAATAATTTTTTGATTATATATTTCATGAATGTAATCATACTTTATAGATTGTTATGATTTAGTAATGATATTATAATATGAGAACATCCAATTATTATTACTTTGATATTTTATGATGATTTTTTTTATAAATAATTCTATTAAACTAATTAATTTTGAATTGATTAATTAAGTTTTAATGACATATTTATGAGCCCTATTTCCATTCCACAAGTTATGATATTATTAATTAATGAATGATTTTATGATCTTGTGGAAAATTTATGGTTTATGGTTACATGAAGGTTAGGTACATTATATTACTATAATACAATGGGTAAATATGAATAACTTATGAAATAACAATGTTATGCCTCATTCAAATTTCATATCCCCAAATTTAACAATTTACCTATTTTTGTGTCCATATTTTTATCTGTGGACTTGGAATCATGTTAATAAGTTTAAATATAGACATGTTTTCATGTCTATAACATTATGAGAGGGCCATAATTCATTTTATTAACTTAATGAGTGATAATTTTAGTACTTATAAATTTTCACAGTGTTATAAGCTTGTGTTATTTTCATATTCATTATGTTAATTATATTCTACAATGGACGAGGATTTATAATTTATGATTCCAAAACCATATGAAATGTGTATTTTTTTGAAAAATCATTATTCCATGACTCATTATTAAAGTTATTAATTGATTATGTATGCTTTATTTATGTTATGATTATATTCTAAAACCCTTATTCTCAGGTATGATAATTGATTGATAACCCCTTTAGTTACCATTACTGATAACCTATTCTCACCCTTTATTATGTTATCATTCCCATGGATATTTATAATTGTGTTAAATAGAATATTTCTAGAAAGGTTTCATTTGTGAAGAATTTTACGGGTGATACAATTAAATTATTATGAAATTAGAAATGTTTGGTATAGTAGAAATAATCATCACTTGAGGAAAAGGGAGTTGTTATTTAAGTGTTTTCCCAAATTCAATAAAAATATAAACATCAAAATCACTGAGTTATGTAAGTTATGTAATACTTATATTTGATTTTGTATATTTTAGAAGAGTTAAATTGGTTTACATTTATCGATATCAAAGTAAAAAATGTAAAGATTAAGTTTTAGCACTAGATTTGAGAGATTCTGTTTATAAATATTATATTTAATAGTTAATTATATGTCATTTATCTCATGTTATATTGAAAATTTAATTTAATTTACTATAGTTTCTTAAAAGACTTAAAATGTTTCTAGAACTGTTCTTATGAACATTTTAATAAGGCTATTATTTCTTACAATCGGTTAAAAATTGCTTTGGAAAATTTCAATGATTCATTTAGGATAATTATTAATGTTAAATGTGTATGTGTTTCCAAGAATATTATTACTAAATAGGCTATAACGCATATAATAATTGAGGTATTTAGTCGATTTAATTTCAATGTTATATATTTTTTAGTCTAATTTAAAGATTTGTTTTAAATATTTGACGGAAATAGGGGTGAATGAAAGGATGATCTAATTTGGACCGTACTATAATTTAAATTGGTTGTTCCATATGGTGCCCAGTGGGGGGTACCGTGTACCTGATGAAGGTGAAAGTGGTGTTGGTCACCTAAGAAACCACAAGGTATTTAATGGTTATTGAAATAGTAGTCGTTAGCCATTTGGGTAGTTTTTTATATAGATTCATTTTCCTCATTATGCAATCATGGGTTCTGTTGATTAATTAAAGATTCCTCAGGCTTGGTATCATTTTTAATTAAATTTAGAGTCCTTATTTTTCTCTTACATCCCCCAACTAAAAAGATCAAATTTCCTCTTCATTGGTTCTTGGATTTTTGATATATTAGTGAAATTATCTATTACCCTGGATGATATTTTAAGAACCTATATATTTTATTTATATAAAGATGTTTTGTTAGTATCGTTTCTATTTTCCCATATTCTACTACTAGTTTGGTGTTTTAATTGGTGAATTTTTATCTTAGAGTAGTTAGGGATTTGTTCCTTCACTAAATAGTGTAATAAGTTTGAGTTAGTTGACATCTTACATAAATTTGGTTTATAACCTATGATTAAATAATTTTGTGTACTATTTTTTTATTTAATGATTTAAAGGGAGTTTTTTGTCCCATAAAATTTATTCTATGATTAATAAATAATTTTTGATAAGTTTTAATGTGATAATTGGGATTCAATAATGTGTTTATGTAGTCAAAGTATGAAAATAAATAATAAAAGTGGGGAATTAATGAAGATAATAGATAATTAAATGTAAAATTGATTTATTAAATAATAAAGTTATTAATGGTGGGAAAATGTGGGTTCAAAAGGATAGTGAGGTTTTATTTTGGATATTCTAGATGTGGATTTCTGTTATGTAAATCCATATTGATTTCTAGGAATTTTAATGATTTTTTGGAAGTTGTTATTGATGATATAGTTTTTTTTTGAAATTTACACTTTAATCATTATCTAAATGGGTGTTATTTATTTTTTAATGTGGTTTTAATAAATTAGTTAAATAGGATAAGTTATTTATGATTTTCTTTTATTAATTGAATATTGAAAGTGTGTGGTGTGAAGGTTTATTTGAAAAATGGAAATTATTTTTAAAGTTATAAAAATACCTAAATATGATGAAGTTGATACTTATTATTTATTGATTAATAAAATATTTAATGTGACTAAAAGTATGTATTTTATTGTTCAAAGGTAGTCTAGATATTTTATATTTTTATAGGAAGTTGTGTTCTAGATTATTATGGTTTTAATATTTTTTTTTGAGTGTTAAGTTAGTAAGTTGAAAAAATGGGGGGATAATATTAATATTTTATGATGATATTAGTTTGGTGTTTAGGTTATTTAAATTAACTCTTCTTTTGATGCGAAATTTTCCAATAAGTTTGTAACTTATTGAGAGCCTTGGGTTATGTCATGATATGGGATTTTTATTTGAAATCAATATCTTTGGATTTTAATTATGTTCGGTTGGGTAGTTATTTGATGTAATGTGTCAGTCATATAATATGATGATGAACCCTATGTTTGGATACTATGTTATATTATTAATATCATTTCACGAAGTAGGTATAGTATTTTTTGGATGACTTTTTTGTCACATACCTCTTTATTTTCGTGGTAAAAATGATATTTTCAATCGATATGAGGCTTTAAAATTTTTATATATGATCGTAGATAACACTATTTGATGATAGGTGTTTCAATTGTTTGAATTTAGGGTTACATTTTCACTCCATATATGCATAAATCATCTGTATTTATAGAATACATGAATGAAATTTTATGTTAAGATAAAATGCCTTTTTATTGGGGAGATGATGTTTTGAAACATAGAGGTTCTACATTTATATTCTTTTAAAGTCTATTGGAAGGGACTGTTCACAACTTAATCTACATACATTTTTTATTTCATTGTTCTAAATTTGACACTTGAGTTTTAATTTTGAGTTGTGTTTGATTTTGTATAATATATGGGAATTTATTGGATTGTTGTCTAATATATTGATAATTATTATATTATAATTATATGATTCTGATTATTTTAGATTTTATTTTTAGTATTTGATATAATGGGATATTTTGGGTAAATCACTCCCTAACATCTATCATTGGACACATTTCACTAGTCTCCAGGCTCTAGTTATTAAGGATAACACTTGAGGCCATGTGGTGTTTTCCTTAGTGACATGGTAATTCTAGGGATATACATTAAAAAATGGTATAATGTCCATTTCCTTTTTATGGTCTTGATATTTTGGTGTTTTTAAGTTATATATTATGAGTTAATACTTGGTATGGAAGCTATGTGTATATGTAT
This sequence comes from Viscum album, assembly GCA_963277665.1. NCBI lineage: Eukaryota > Viridiplantae > Streptophyta > Magnoliopsida > Santalales > Viscaceae > Viscum > Viscum album. Next base: position 1,215,051 of record CAUJRU010000136.1, on the reverse strand, counting down.
GTCCAATATATCCATGGTAAAAGTCTAGTTATTTATGGAGTATGGGTTTTTTTATAAGCAAGAGATTCATTGTATTATGTTATTTGGAATATATGGTAGACATAGAAAACCAATGATTTTGGATTGGTGTAAGTGTTATGGTTTATATTTGAAAAAAATTATTTAAAGATGATTATATATGTCTTAGAAATTATTGGAGGTTTAATTGAGTCATTTCTATCTATCAGAGGAAAATATTAATAAAATCTTGGTGTAAATTCCATGAAGTTATGTTTCAAGAGATTAATTAATTGATTCCTAAAAGTATCATAATTTTATGAATTATATGTCAAATTAAATCAATGATAAATATAATCAGATTACACCATGTGAATATACACCCCACTATAGTGGTGGTTTCTGATAACTAAATGAATCTGGAGTTTGTTGATTGTTTTTCCTATGATTATCATACCACAAAACAATAAATTACACAAATGAATAAATCATGAATATGTAAATGTAACAACTTTATAAGGATATATATGGGTATTTTATAAGTGAAAAATCACATGACAATATAATGGATTATTCTGTAAAGATGGAGGTCACGCCCCAGTGATGTCCCCATGAGTTATTTGTGAATCCCTTTAAATCTAGAATGACTAGATCATGGCGTGATCAAGGTATATAATATATAGTGGATAACTTTTCTCCAAAAAATATTTTAACATTAGGATAATTGAGAAATTTTAAATCACACCACACATTGAGGAACACACTATAGAATGTCCAATTATAAATAGAATCTAAGAAGATATCTATGTAATATTTAATTCTATTAAATCGGTGATTCTACTTGGAAACCAAGGATCTAGATATATAGTAAATATCATATTGTTGCAGATATAATCACACTATAATTTGGATATTTTTTATGATCATTGTGATGTAAGAAATAAAGCTATTATATAAAAAAGGTAATTATAGAAATACTTTATCATTAGAATCCATCTTCTATTTTGTGGGATATTTCTTATCATGGGGAATAATAATTTATGTTGAATATTAAATTCAAAGAGAAAATTAATTAATTTTTTTTAAAAATTCATATAGAAGAAATTTTTGACTTTTAATCCTTTGATATTGGGGAAATCAAGGATGAAATGGAAGATATTTTTTATAGAATGAATTAACACATCAAAAAAATTTAGAGAGACACTTATTTTGGGAATTTTATTGTTTATATAGAGTTTACGATAATAATAAAGGTGTTATAACATCACCAATGGTATTTTTGTGTTTTTTCTTCAAAATATTCTTTATGTGTAACCATTGAGTTTATTATTTTTTTAATAACAATATATTGGAGTAATGGGTATATTGGGATAATTTGGGAGATACCATTGGATAAAAAATGTATCCTTATTGAGACTTCTAACAATTTAGAGTGATTGTTGATAAACCCACTCAGATAGTTAAAACATTAGTGTATTCTCCATGGAGTTGGCATTAATTGTGAACCATATAAAACCTTCATTCGACAACATTTATTTTTATATTTATACATATGTGTGCGTAAGAGTGATAATTTAAAAGTGTTCATTCCAATGCAATAAAAATGTTTAGTACAGAAGAGGAAAGCATAACACCCATTCACTTCCCTATTAGGGTGTATTTAGGCATATAGTTTCAATTAGCTGTATCAAGTCCACATGGTCAAGCAACTGAATCTATTAAATTATATTCATAAATATAGAGAATGTTAAAAAAGGGTTTACTTATTTTATGGTTGAAATTAATTTGTTTATTAACTAATTGAGATCTCATCTCGGATCTATTAAACATAATGTGTACTCAATATTGGTCCATATAATTCAAATTCGTGATGTCATGGATTTTTTGATGTCTAAAGCTATTATAAAGCTACTTATTGATCACACAATAGAACAAAATGTCTTATTTGAGGATTTGTTTAATTTTATCAATATTAATGTAATGCATTATACATCAGTGAAATAATTTTTGATAAAATTTTCAATTTCTAAAAAGGGGATAAAAATTGAATGGGATCAAAGATATAAGTGATTCCTAATGGTTTTATTAATTTGAAAATTTTCCCATGTTAAATAATTAATGGGTTCTACGACTATATTATTGATATTAATGTTGTTATTTGTGGTCCCATTGATAAAATAGAATACAATAAAATTCTAAAAATCTTTCTAAGGAGGTTTCCACCATTGAAAAATCAAGAGTACCAGCTATTAAATAAAATTATATTTTAAAACATTTTCTTGATTATATAAAAAGTAAGAAAGCTTCAAAATAGATTGAATTAAAACATCAAGGTTCATAAATTAATTCAAAAAAATATATTTCACATGAATATATATATAAAATTAGAATCAATGATACATTAAAAAATGAAAAACATGCAAGTGATGAATTATTTTCACTTCTATAAGGAATATTCAAAAGGGGTAATGGAGTGTTTTTAGTAATGCGACCTATAATTTGTTTTATCTATATAAAATTACTACTTATCATAGATATATTTCTTAAGAATTCTTCAATTGTATCTAAGGATAATATTTTTTCAGAAAGATCGTAAGGAAAGTTCCCTCCAAGATGAAACATAAAATTAGAAAACTGAACTAAAAATAATTTTAAATATAAAAATATTTGGAGTAAATAGGAAGAATAAGAAAGGGTATTTAAAGATGATGAAGTTTATTTCTTCTCAAATAGGGAGATTGTTATGATTAAAATAGTTTATAAGACATAACCTAAAGCTGATTATTAACAATAACCAAAGGTTTTGTCAATTTAAAGGTGTAACATGATGGAAGCTTGAAGATCTTAATCTTCAGTGAAACAAAAACAATAAAATTAATAAGTTATTAAAATAATCATTATAATATATTTATCAACTTAAAAAAATTATTTGGATATAGAAGTAATTTTAAACACATAGATCTTATTATGCTCTATTTGGAAATTTTTGTGATTTCATGGTAATGATCGATGATAAAAAAGTTCATAGATGTACTCAATAATATGATATAGGAGAGTACAAAATTAATTTATTTTTTGGATGAAGTGGTTATGAACTTCAAGAATAAACTCTAAGATGAAGAAAAAAATAGGTGGTTATAAATTAATGTTTATGTTTAGATGTTTCATAGAAGAAAATGTATTAAAATGGGTCAAATGTGGATAAGATTTTGTTGAGAAGTTGTGAAATCACTAATAATGTAATTATTTTTATAAAATTGGGGTTATATTTTTCATTGGGAAAAAATAGGTATAAAAAACATAGAATAAATTTTAATAAGAGTATGAATATATTCCTTGATCTTATATGGTTTGTTACCCACTGAGGAACAATTAAAAATCTTAACAAATTTTGAGAGAGGGTGAGAAGATATTTCATATTATAAAGTGTCAATTTTGTGGATATATCTAGAATAAAATAACTTAATTATTTGATGTAGATGTCTACATGAGGGAAAAAACACTTTATATTCAATAATGGATGATGGAAATGTATTTTACATGATTCTGAAGGATCAATTTTTATTGATATTTTTATCATTATTTTTATTTTGGTAATAGAGCTATAAATTTTATCTAAAAACGGAGATAAAACAACTCTTATGGAAGTAACATTAGAATTTATTTAATGAAACTAATAACTATTCTATAAGATTTTATATTTTACCCATTTTTGGAAGATGAATATAATCTCACTGAATTTATCATAGAAAAATTGGAGGACATATCCCATGTCACAAAATAATTATGAATTTTATGGAAAGAAAAGAAAATAATGATAAATAAATAAAATATAAAACTATTCTTATTAAAACTGATAATAAGAGAATGTTGATTCTTAATAGAGGGTACTCATCCCATATAACTAGAAACATAAATATTTTAAGGAATGTTAAGGAATGTGTAGATGTCATAGTTTGTTTTGGTAATAACGTGGATTTTAAAATTGATATATGTAGAAGCTAAAATATGGATCAATTAAAATTGTAGAATTCCATAATTTTATGTATAGTTTTTCATTTATATAATCAATTGATCATTATTGAACATTCTGACACTGCTCTCGATGTTATATTCAATCATAAGGGATGTATATTCAATGTCAAGGCCAAAAAATCATTAATGAAAGGTCAAAGAACAAAAAACAACTTATATAAAATGAAAAGAATGAAAAAAACTACATTCTAATTGTTGAAGTATATAATATCTGTTAGATTCAATGCTTGTGGAATATTCATCAACTAACCAAATATAATTTTATAATTATTAATGATGTAGTTGAATTTCAAAATAAGAGAAATAATTTCATGAAGGCTTGTATTTCATGTGTAAGTGAAAAAATGATAATAAATACTTATTTTCCAAAGAAAAAAGGGATTCAAATATATTTTACCATATTGATATTGGTGTGTTTATCCTGTTTACGGATCCCTAGTTATATGTTGAGTGATAATTCATCTTCTTTATTGGTGATTATAATATTCTGTGTTGTATCATATTAATGATGGTTAAAACAGAGGTAGTTTATTATATTAAGCAGTTTTAAAGGAGTGTTGAAAATTAAAGTAGGATAATTATGATAATTCTGTGATTAGAAAATGTAATTTAATATACCACCAATGATATGGAATGTTATCTCAAAAACCAAGTCATAAAAAAAGTAACCTCACTTATAAGAACACCGCAACAAAATGGTGCCATTTAATGGAATAATTGAATGGTGAGTAATATAGGAAAACACTTCCAATAAGGGGGAAATCTCATGAAACTATTGGAAGGGATAAATTTATGTGGAAGTGAACACATATAATTTGGATTTTTTTGCAACATAACCCAACCCATCTAGTTCCCACCCAAGAATAAATTTGGTCAAGTGTGACATCCCAAGTCTTCCTCTAATAGACTATGGACTCGTGAATAAAACCCAATAAAATATATCAGAAATATGAGAGGAATTAACCTATATGAAGAATCTAGAATCTTAATGGTGTACCCATACCTCATTGGATATTTCATAATATATAGGGGTGGCACACAATAATCAGGAGTTGTGAAATTCATATGGGAGCACACAAAAATATGAGTACACATAATAAGTGAAAATGCACTACTGGTGAGATCCCATACAATCTGAGAGAAAAAATTACGTTCATGTAACCTAATTAGAATCCCATCACATAACTAGTCATCAAAAATAGGTTCAATAATGGATATGGGTTCACTATGATCTTTCCTCATAATCTAGTCCATATGTAAATTTGGTGAAATTTTTAAATTAACTATATAGACCACTTTTAATGAAGTGTACATGGTTATCTATCTTGAGAAGGATATGTAATTCAATAAACCATTCTTATATGTTTTATATATCTTAATAATTTTATAAAACTAGTAAATTAGTGTAACGAGTTAAGATGATGGCTATTGGAGTCTTGGGGAATTGATACACAAGTTATTGTATGATCACTATGTTTCCTAGATTAAAATAAGAAATTGAGTTACCCTAAATTAATGTCCCAAATTTCCCATTTATACATAAATGAAACCTAATTCCATAATCTATGCATTATTAAAACCTTATTTAATTACACTCTAATGTGACCTGGCACACTGGGCCCTTACCCGTGTTTATTGTAGTTCAAGTGTTCCACCCAAATCTCACCTCTAATAGGAAATGGTATGGAGACTAGTACTGAGTAGGCATATATCAAAATATGGGCAGCGTTATCGTATATAAACCTGCAATACATACATGTATTCAAAGCATAGAATAACAATAAACACTAAAAGATATATATATATATATACAAACGAAATAATTTGAATCATATACAACACATTCATGATACATTCATTACAAATAAATCACTATAATATATAATACAAATGAATTGACCAAATGAAAATACCTATAATCATACAAGTATATATCAATGGAAATATCCAACTCACATTAGGTACTCCTTGAATGATCTCAAGACACAACATCCAGTACTACCTTCAAGGAACATTGGGCTCCATCACGAGACATTGATCATCTCTAGGCATCAACTCTAAAAAAGTGACACCAGCTCTGTATCCACAAAGATGATCTCTAAACATATATATCTTCTGCATTGACACAACAATGTGGGTAAAAATCCCATTCAAGTGTGAGTATAAATAGACGCAATATGAAGCCTCAAAACCAAAAAGGAAATAGATAACGGTAGTCCTTCTCCATTGAGTTTGTACAACAAGATAACTATGTTGTATTCATAGAAAGAAAATCTAGATATTCCCTAAATTATAATTTTCTAAAACATAGATATGTCAAAATCATTACACCTCTAACCCTTGATGGATTAAATATTATGAGTAACAAAATATTATTAAATAATTGATATTAATCCTCATAGTTTGATGTTAATTTTCCAAATATAAATTATATACTGAATTAAACTAAGGGGTTCCTAAGAAAACAAAATCCCCAATGTATTTGATTTTCATAGCCTCTCATCAACAATAATTCAATAATATATCAAGGTAAATCATCATACCTCTCATAAATTCATGTCCCAAGAAGAAGTACCTCACCCATTGTTCATCGATATCATGTAATCATTATTGAAACCCATTGTAAAACCACACCTGAACGATGATAAATATTAGTCAAAGGTGTACTAACATCCACTACCAATAGTTCCTAGGATATGAAATCCCACATCCCCTATAAAACTAAAATAAGGGAACTTGTGCATTGTCGATGAAATATTATAAGTCAAGGAGGATATTAGAATTTAGTGAAATTATTATGCCTTGAGTGGAAGGTAACAAATAAGATAGGTACAAACCCATAAACACTCAACCATTATTCCTTAACCCCAATATCAGTGATAATAATAGTTTCCAATTTTTTATATGTCACTATTCAGATGGTCTTATATGGAAGAATAAACAAAATCAATGTGATCTATATGAAAGAACACTAAGTGAATAATTAGTGATGATTTTGTAACGGTGAATTCTAGGTTATGTAGTGGCCCCTAGGGTGCATGACATGATTCTTAGTATATAAGAATACACACCTTACACACTCGTCCATGGCTCTTATCATGGAGACGTATCCCCACACAATGTGTGGTAGGTAGGGTTGGGAAGAACCCATATCTGAACCTTTCCCAACCATTTTCTAGGTTGGGTAGCACCAAAAACTTTTAGTGGGACTTAGTCCAACCAGTGGGGAAACATTGTGGAACTATCAAGGCACCACATTCCTTGATAAATACATCCATACCAAGACATTTTATCATTTGGTGGTCCCAACCCGGTGCAACTAGCCACCCTTGTGTATGTCATCATTTGTGATGCATTCAACCTCCTCTCTATGAGACACCACTAGCAACATAACCATACACCGTTTCATGAACCCCTCATATTATAATGGTTTTTGTCCCTACTCAATCATACCATTGTTCATATCAATGAATGGTCCCCCGCATTCACCCCACATGCCATGATGGTTCCCAATCTTCTTCATCTTCTAATTTCTTAGGTTCACAATATTTACAAAATCCCTAACGAGCACTGCTACACTATACAACAGTATCCTACACCAATCCACTATGATTACCTTCCACTAACAAAGATAAGTCCTAAAAACAAATGTTATCATCCAATAGGAAGAAGAGAGATATTGATAGATAGAAAATTGATATAAATGACAAACAATATTACTACATCTTCATTGATCATTTCGACCATATAAAACAATGTTAGGGTTTTGATCTTACAACAGAATAATAATGAAAATCGTGACTTTATAATTAAAGTATAAATAATATTGAATAATTCTAATGTTTTAATGAAAAAAAATTCATGAATATATGAGAAATAAGTTAAATAATTTCGGTCACTAAAATCCATGGAGGAAGGATATAATAAAAACAAATTATTCCAATAGGAAGTCCATGATGAGTTGGGTGAAAGTAAAATCAAATAACCATACCTCAAAAAAGGATCATTCATCATTCATCACTGATCCCAAGGAGTGGTTCTTCTATTTTAATAACCCACCCTAATGATCACCCCCAATACATAATGTTTATATTTATATCCCTTGTATTTTTTATTATTATGATTTTATAGGTTCATTGTATATGGTTTGAAAATATATTTTATTAAAATGTGATAATCATTATACTAATTTTATGAATACCAAAATTAGTGTACCATGGATGTTTAGGTCTCAAGGTCCCCCAATGTGTACAAGGATTATACTTCCATAGGGATAAAATCCAATTTCTAAATGCAACCATGGTGATTTTTTGACCATATAGTTTTCTATAGTTATGGATGTGAGAAATAATAAATAATCCACACAAACTGAATAAAAATAATATTTTTATACTTAATATATTTTTGTTGAGGCCCCGCCACACTAAAAATTACACTCTGTGTCTACTTGATAGTAAAAATTACACCTTAGAATCAATAGATCATTTATATAATTTTTTGAAGGTCATTTCCTAGGTTAAATTTATCCATTTACCACTGGAAATGTCCCAGGACTCAAAGAAAAAATATTTTACTATTTTACACTTAGAAAAACCTAAGTCACTACATTTGACCCCTAGAGAGAAGAAGAGAAGATAAAAATTGTGGCATGAAAGGAATCTTTTACTAAATAATTTAAAATTGTATTTGGATCAAGTGTTAAATGTTAAAAAATTGGGATCTAAAGGAAAATATGGAAATTTAGTGGATAAATGAATATTCTTGGCACCCAAAAAATTGTCTAATAAGGGACTAATCATTGAGTCACTTTATCCAAGAGCATATCTCATTTTTAAGGCTTCTATTTTATCATTTGTAGATCCCAAATAGAGTTACATATCAGAAGTTCTGATCTATGGAATTTAGGATGCAAAAATGGTTCACCGAGATCATGTTTGCAGAGATCCCATTGAAGGAGTTATAATCAAGGAGGTTCGTTCGTGATGACCGATTCATGGATTTCCACTCATAGTGGCCCAGTTCGTAGTACTCCCTTCACGAACGAGTGAATCAATGAAGAAAAGACATCACACAATGATATTGATATTTGCGAAACCCCTTCCATTTTCGAAGCATATATATATTCATGAAGACCTCTAATATTCACAATGCTCGATCCCTATAAATACCCCCATGAATTCATTAAGAGGGGGAGATTCCACTGGGATGTGGCATCATGCATTGAATTCATAAATCTCATGGGCTTTGTGAGACAGTCCTCTTCAAAGACCCTTTTCATCGAGAAAACTCTTCTCTTGAGTTACTGAGATCATACAAAACATTTAATGGTGCATTTAATGAAGGAATATGAAATTTGGGGAAGAATAAATCCCACTGTAGCACTTGAGGATTTATAAAGCATTCATCCATTGTGACACACTCCCCCTAGGAATCAAGACTTCTTTTTTGAGCCCATGTGGTCCATGTAGCACTATCCTTTGTGATACCCTAATCTCTGTCAAGACTTATTATTCCTGAGACCGTGAGATCTATGAAGCTCCATCCTTCCTCAGTCCATTATTTTGTGAATCCACATATATTTTGTTACCCCTATCCTTCGTAACGTTCAATCATGTACACCTGATTGTCCATACTACAGGGGATACACCCTCATGCACCTTCTTGGGATCCATGTCGGGATATATTCATGGGACCTTTTCTTAGTATCTTCAATACCATCACCAATCCCAAAGAAAAATGGAGAGTTTCACCACAAATTTTTTAGGCTGGTTCAAAGGAATTTTGGGTTGCACCCTTATATTGGACCAACATTCAAGAATGGAATTCCATGGTTCGAGAAACTTCTCTGCACTCCCTAAAATGAATTGATTCAACCTACTTCTCCTCATGTCATTCCTGTATCATGAGCTTAGATTATCATCTTGTATACCCCAATACCTTGAGTATAACCATTCCTCAAGAAACTCTTTAAACCGCATCACCTGACACTTATGTTGTGTTGAACCAGAAGGGGATACTGCTGCATAAATCCCACATTAACTATATCTAGGTTTCTTCAAAATAGTAGTTGTCACAACATGAAGTTAAACTATAGCATACCGAATAATTCATGAATAACCCACCTTATGAATCTATCATAATATTCTTCATGCCATGACCACGAGAAGACATTTCATAGTATCTACTAAATGACTTTAAATAATAGAATTCCTAATATAACAAGTGTTGGATGCCTCTTGTGATAAACACAAGATGATTTATGCGTCAATAGAAAGATTCCTCATCAGGAGATGACCCCCCTAAGTCCAAACTATATGACATTAAAATGTATCAAACCCTATCATTCAAGAAGATCATGCCTCCTATGACATTCATGAGATTCCTTATGCATCATTTCATGAGATACCTCATGGAATGATCATGATATGACCAAAAAACGTCCACCATGGGCCTCCTCATCAGGTGTAATCCCCAATCATATCCCTTGACCCATCAACAAACCAGGATTCCCTGATGACATGAAATGAGGAAGATCCCCACATAACACTTCTTCACTACTCTCAAAACCCCCCATGGGCCTCCTCCAAGGGTGTAATCCCCAATCATATAACTCGACCCAATAACAAGTTGCGATGAACTCATATTCAGACATGGGGACACTGAAAGAGAATCAATAGTGTTTGATCCCCTAATGTATCCCTAATACTCCAAAGATGTCCCCATGATCCACCTCATCAGTTGTACGCTGCATCCATATCCCTCAAACCATCAGATGTCTGATATTCCCACTATATCTAACAAGAGTATGAATGGACGAGAAGGTTCCATGAATCTTCCCTACACACCGGGTCATTCACATGATGTTAAATTGAAACCGTAAATTTTTAAATGAATATAGGATCAACTGATGACCTAACTAGATATAGGAAGACGGGAAACTTTGACACTTAATCCCCAACCACTTCATATCTACTCCAAGTAGTGCTCATGCATCTATCATGCGTAAGACCCAAACCATATTTCCCATCTGTCAGATGTGACACCCATTCTGGGAAACATTCATGTGTATGACCCATACTATTCCCCTAAGATAAATCCACTTATTAATGGAAGATTTAATGTATTATCCACACACTATCCCTCATTAATGACACTTTGGAAACATGGAATATTTATCATATGGAAATAAATGACATGGATCACTATTATGGCTTAATCATAAATTATGGCATCGAAGTACTTGGGTTATGATCCTTATCATATAAATAGGTTATATAAGAAGAATCTTTGAGGTTCTATACCAAACGATGCTAAATTTTGGTGCTCCCCCTAGGGATGTACTTTCCTTATCCACCTTAAGGGGTGTTCTAATCAACCTATCAGGTTTTCCCCAAGGGGTATACCGACCAACAGTAAAAATTGGTGCTCCCTCCCAGGGACAAACCTCCCTGATCTTCATCAAGAGGGAATTTTGATCAACCTATAATGTCTACCTCAAATGGTATCCTGACCAATGCTGAACATAAGTTCTCCCTCTTAGGAACATAACTCCCAGATCTTCCTCAAGGGGGTTTCTTTTCAACCTCCTGTGCCTACCGAATGGGCATTCTAACTAATGGTGATCTTAGGTTCTCTATCATAGGGATGTACCTCACTAATCCACCGTAAGGGTTGTTCTGATCATCCTTCTAGATCCATCTCAAGGGGAATTCTGATCTATTTATACATGGTTCGCATCATTGGGAATTTTAACCATTATCTAAGGTGTGAAATATTACCTCATTGGGTTGAATCCATGGGATTTATCTCTGTAGGGAATCCTGATCCTTCCCACCTGTCCTAACAAGACAGTAAACATCTACCTGTATCTACAAGATGATAAAACCATGCCCTTATATGCCTCAACTAGAAATCCTAATCCATCTCGACTATAAATATAACTTCTAACATATCACATAACACACACCCTATTAAAAAATATAGGACGCCTGATGTTAAAATCCTTAGAAGAAATTTACCCCTGACATTGTTACCTCATGATCAACATGAGATTCCTTGGGTTTTTTTCTTATGATTAATTGCATGAGATTCTATCCCAACAGGAAGAATACATGTGACCAATTCTTCCAACAAGTCGACATGACCAACGTTACAATATACTCCAACAAAAGGTTAATTACCTATCAAGACAGAAGAAATGTAATTAACTAACATCCACAATGAGAGGGAACATGGAATATTTTTTTAAATATGAATCAAATCTATGAGGGAGACCTATACTAGGTGGAAATATCTACTGAGGGATCCATGAAACGAGGAGTTAACATCCTATCATCCAGTTTTGATCAAGAATCCGACATCATCAACCATGGTGGTAGAGGCCATCCAACTTTAGAAATCAGGAATTCAAGGAAATAAACCTTTTTTTGATGTGATGATACATTCCCCAAATATGAAATCATCAATAAATAGATATTATTTTTCTAATAAGTATAGAGTAAAGTATGCATGTAATTTTTCATGAAGATATACAAAATCACATGAAAAAATATATGTCAATGTTGTTGAATAACAAGCAATAAATAAATTATCAATTCAAAATGTCAGTGAATATTTTGACAAAAGATAGAATTGTTACAAATTACAGTTTCTCATATAATTAGACATATCAATAAGGTTCTTACATTATATTGGTTGATGATAAAGCTACCAAAAAAGATTGACTAATAATAAAAAAACGTAATAGATGAGTAGAATCATATTAGTAAAATTTTGTTGTAACACCCTGATATTTTAAAAGAATGAAATTATTTTCTATTACATAAAGGATAAAAAACAATACATTGAACTTGTATTAAACACAAAACATAGTATATTTAGTGTTATACATAACCATGATATTTTTATGTTTGATAAAATATTCAATATGTAATACAAAAACTTAACAACAAATGATATATATTACCCTTATATTTTTATTTTTAATATTCGTCGTATGTATTTCCTGGACATGATATAGAAATAAAACGAATTTTATGCTTAAAACTATACACATTTCAAAAAAATAGTTTTGTCACCTTTTTATAATGAACATATTTTATTACTATTTTTTAGAAAATTTATAATTTTTTTTAAAAAATAAACCTAATATTATGATGATTAATAAAAAAATTTACTTTGGGTGTATTTTGGGGTCTTTTAATGTAAAATTGGTTTCTTCATTAAATGGAGAAAATTAAACTATTTATAAAATGTTCTTTCTATTTAACAAATTAACTAATTTAAGAGTCCTAATATGTTTTGAATATTTTTTCTTGTAAAAAAGGTATTATTTATCTATATTTAATCCACATAATTAATTTTCAATTAATTAATATATATTTTTTAATATATGTTTGTTTTTGTGTTTAAGGAGAAGGTTTTAAAAACTTTTTTAAAGTGCATAATATTTCTCTTTTTAATTCATTAAAATAATCTATAATGGGGATTGTTTTTAATGAAATATATAACAAATATATAATTAAATATTTTTTTTCATACAATGATTATTATTATCCATATTGGTAAAATAGAATCATCTTTTTTCAAAAAATAAACACTTCATAAAAACCTGTTGGGTCACTGTGTTTTCAGGACTAATATAATTTTAAAATTTTCTACTTTTTTGAATTTAATTAATAAAAATGGATTAAAATTTTTTAATTAGAATAATCTATAATTTATTCTGTGTTAAACATATTTAATGAAAAAAATATTAGTGAAAACAATTAAAAATAATCACAATGATTATGGTAAAAATGAAATTACTGAGTGAGAAAACATCAAACATAGGGGTCTAAATGAATTAAGAACTTCTAAATAACTCATTTTGTATAATTAATTATACTTTATACCTTCTATTAGAGATTTGGGTTCATTATTTGGTCCACTTTAATTGGAAAAAACATGGTGGGAAATATTGTTTTCCAAAATTTACATTTTTTCCATTCTCCCCACTTATAAAACACAACCTAGTCTCCTCCTCTCTTCATACCTATAATGACATTTTTATCGACCAATACCTATAAAAATAACTTGTAAAATTGCATACAATCATACTAGAAACCTTTATATGGGATTAAATTCATCTAATTAAGGCCTATGGCTAAATCTAAAAGTAGTTACCCAAAGAAGTGGTAACATTCATCGATGAAAGTTTTTGTTCTATTTATTATTTATAACCCTTCATTTATTTTTATAGCATTCTTAAATATTATCCCAAATATCAAAAATATCCTAAATATATTGAAATTTTTTAATGTTCATTTTAATACCTAGACCCATACACACATCGATCAAATGGGATATAAAATCATTATTCATGTGTCCGACCGACTATCGCCCTATGAACCAATGTAATTCATCTTTTCATTAAAACATATCATGGTTTAGCATAATGACATAAATACATTTTCTATATGATTTAAATGATGATTTTTAATTATGTGTATTTATTTATTCAATATAAAAGAAAAAAAACCTATTTTAAAGTGCGTACCATAGGGGATAACATCACTCGTGAGTACGGTGGACTACCGCCTCACAAAGCAAGGTGATTAATTTTTCACTAACGTGTTACATTGGAAGTACTATGGGTAAATATGAATATAGATTAAAAAAATTAAATAATTTTTGTATTCATGATATAATTATATTTTTGAAATATATTATATTATTTTCTTTTTACTATTTCACACAATGAAAAATCGATAACGTTTTTCGTTGACACGTGGACTACCGGCTCCTCAAAGCAATGCGATTCTTCATTTTTATCATTAAGACATCAAAAGTTTGTTATATATAAATATATAAAATATAATAATTTGTATTTATTATCTAATTATCATTATGAATGATAAATACTAATCACCTTCTTTCCATAATGATTATTGAAGTATCGAAAACATTACTCATGGGTACGTACTGCTTAACATCACCATGATCATAACATTATTTAATTTTTCATAACCATATTTATTT